>LR738715.1:95067357-95119082 GCA_902687465.1 Secale cereale
CCTTTTTGTGGCGTCCCTCGAGTGTCAGGCGGTTTATCACGCCACTACTCTTGTGGACACCCGACTGGCATTTCTCTTCAAGTCCTACCGTGATGTCACTTGGCATCCGACCGGCATTCTTTTTATCTTTTTATATTATTATGACTAATATTTATTTTTGTATTAACCATGTTTCACCATGCCAAGTCTTGATAATTGTTGCATGCATGTAGTTTATCCTCCATGGCATATGCTTTCAGTATATCTTATGTTCTTAATGTTTGCGAGTACATTCAAAGTACTCACTGGCTTGTCCCTGGCTATTTACTTGGCCAGACTTGGAGGAGGACGAGCTTTTGGAGGAGAATTGCGCTAGCGAGGCCGACGCTTAGAAGGTTCCCAGTCAGCACACCTGTGCCTTGGAGTCTATCACGTGTACCATCCGTCAAGCTTCCGCCACACCAATAAAATAGTCAAGCCTCACACTGACGCTTGACTCTAAGCTAGTATATCAGTGTTGAGTTCCACTACCCACTGTCATATTCCGCCATCCTAGTACGCTGAGTTGTTGTAATAAATTATTGAGTCACCCTGACTCAACCCTGTGTAATATTATTGTACTGGTTATCTATATCAAGGTTGTCCACTGGTTGTGCTTGGGAGCCAGTGTGACTTAAGGCTATTCTGTGATTTAGTTCTCAGAAATGGGCCTGACAGTGGCGCTCTCCACCAAGCCTCGCTCCCTGCGGAGCTCGTCCTTCAGCTTAGTTTCCCGGTCCCGGACGGCGTCGAGCGAGTCCTTCAACGTGGAAACCTTCAGTTCTAGATCTGCAATTGAATCCTTGGCGGCCTTCAGCTCGTCGCCCTGCTTGGAGAGGCGCACCTAGAGTTCAGAGTTAGTGTGTGCGTCCTTCTCGCGCTCTGTGTTGAGCGCGATGACCCTCTCCACGCTCGCTTTCAGGAACTCCTCCAGCTGCGCCACTTTGGCCTCGAGCTCCTTCTTGGCGGTCTGTGCTGTGGCGGCGACGGCCTTCACCTCCTTCAGCTCTCCGCCAAGGGCCTGCTCCCGGGCGGTAAGGTCTTCCTCGTGAGCGTCGAGGTTGACCTTCCGTTGGGTGAGCTCTCCCTCTCGTCGGGACAGCTCTTCTCCGGCGAGTCGCTGCTGCTCCTCGGCCTCGGCTTTCTCCAAGAGCCACTCCTGGTACTCCCCGGCGAGCCTCTCGCGCTCCTCTGCCACGTCGTGGAGAGCCGCCTGGTTGGCGGCGCGGAGCTCCGCCGCGTGTTTCTCCATGTCAGCGGCGGCCTTGGCGGTGAGGGCCTCCCGAGACTCGAGCTTCGCCTGCCTGGCCCGGTAAAGGGCCAGGAGCCGGTGAAGCAGCTTCTCCTCCTCGGGCTCGTCACCTCCGCCAGGCGCCTCGACGATCTTCAGCCCCGCGGAGGCGAGGACCTCTCCATCGAAGGCCTCTCCCTCCTCGGGGGCTCGCGACGAGGACCCCCACGGCACTTGGATGAAGACGCCGTTGGGGGCCTCAAGGTAGTAGGCGGACTGCTCCTTCTCGGTGGAGGGGTCGGCGGCCGGCGCAGCGCTCGACGCTCCTGCCGCCTCCGGGCCGGCAGTATGGCCGCCGTCCCCCTCCCCGGTCGCTGCGTCTACGGTCGGAGCAGTCTCCTCCGCAGCAGGCTCGGCGGCTCCCGACGTGTCTTCAACGACAGGGGCGTTGCTGCCGTCGCCCTGCGCGCCCTCCTCCTCGACGACAACCTCCATCTCCATCTGCTCTGGGGGAGGAGGATCTAGAAGAAAAAGAAGAAAAAGAAGAAGAAGTTCAAGCAAATATCCAAAAAAGACGAATCCAAGAAGACAAGATTACAAAACTTACCTTGACGGACTTCGTCGTCGGCGGGCTCCCTCGCCGGGGAGCTCTCCCTTGGCGGGGTGGCCACCCTCGCCGGGCTGCTCGCCCTTGGCGGGGTACTCGCCCTTGGCGGCGTACCCGCCCTTGGCGGAGCACTCTCCCTCGCCGGAGAGTTCGTCCTTGGCGGGGACGGCGGGGCCTGCGGCTCCTCGGGAGCAGTCTCCGGATGCTCCTGTAGCTGCGGCTCCACCTCTGCACAAGACAATCAAGACAAAAACAAGAACAACAAGGTGTTAGTATAAACAAGATCCTCAAGCACGCCCGACGAGTGGAAAGATCAAACCCAGACTTACGCTGGGGGCTGCGCTGGGGGCTGCTCCTCGGAGCAGCGCTCGGGTCCGGCAAGCTCGTCGATGGGGTGTCCCCTGTCGCCGCGACGGGCGAGTCGTCCTCAACCTCGACGACGGGAACCTTGGCCTTCTTCGCCGCTCGCTGGGCCAAGGTCCTGAAATCAAAGCAAGAAGCAAAAATCAGAATCATCGAAAGAAGAATCAAGACAAAGCTGAAGAAAATACAAAAGCTCCAAGTCCTTACTCCTGTTCCTCGTCGTCGTCGTTGTCGCTCAGGGCGGAGAAGTCGAACGCCACCTGAGGCGCGTCCGCGCGAGGAGCAGGAGGAGAAGGCTCCCTCGGGCGCTTGGCGGTCCCCGGGGCTGGGGGCTGCGAAGACCCGGCCCCTGTGGACGCCGAGGCCCGGGGAGCGGGCGGAGCAGCCGCTCCGCTCTGCGAAGACCCTCCTCCGCTTGGCGCTGATGTACGGGGCGCCTCCGCCGTAGCCTGCATGCGGGGCGCCTCCGGCACGGTTGGCGCGCCGGGCGCTCCCGTCGCGGCTTGGCTCCCCCGGGTAGCTCGCGCCGCCCGGCGAGCTGGTTGTTGTCGGGGCGCCTGCGCCCTCGTCCCCATCGTCGCCTTGCGGAGGCGCTTCAGCGGAGATCGCCTGGGACTTGCCCGTGGCGGGGAGGTCTCCGATGACGAAGAGACGTCGTCGTTGTAGAGCTCCAGAGATCCATCGGAGTCCTCGCCGGCCCCGGCGTCCTCCTCCTCCTCCTCGGCCGGCTCGCTGGGCCCGGCGCCCTGCCCTGCGGTCACGCTCCCTCCGGCGCCTCCGCTCCTTCCGGCGCCTCTGTTTCCTCCGGCAACCTCGCCCCTTGCCGCGGCCTCGGTCACAACTCCGGGGATCCCGGCGTGCCTCAGAGAGGGGACCCCGGCGAGCTCGTCGGGCGGAAGCTTCAGCAGCCTGCGGATCTCCGCCTCCTCTGCTTGGCAGGACGCTTCCGCAGCCTCTACCTCTTCAACCGTGAAGCCAAACTCCCCTGCCGCTGCGGCTGCGGCGGCCTCTTCTACCCGGGAAGCTATATAGGCAATCTCCCGGTCAGTGGTGTCCCGAGTGAGCCCCTTGATCTCATCCTTGTTCTTCGCCACCTCCACCAGGTTGTCGAAGAAGCTCATGATGACGTCTGGCTTGGGCGGAATCCATGTGCGGTCGACGCCATGCGAGTCACATGCGGGCATCATGGCGCGAAGGGAATCCCGGGCCGTGCTGTTGCATAAGGGCACCACTCCCCGGGGAGCTCTGAACCACTCTGGGTGGGCCGGGTCGTGCTTAAAGAGTTCCTGGACCATCCCCTTCAGCTCCAGCGATGTGAAGTTGAAGTTTAGCCCTGGGCGCAGTCTCATTATGTCCGCCGCGTTGCCGTACTCCCATGCTGGCCTCTTCCTATCCTGTAGAGGGGCAATGCGGCGGCGGAGGAAATCTGCTCCTACCTCTCCGACGGACAACTTAGCTACCCGGAGACGAAGAATTCTGACGAGGGCGACGTTGAGCTTGATGTCGTCCGAGTCCAACTCACTCCAGTCCCTGCCGCGCACGATGGCTGTTGTGCGCGGCGCAGTGAAAGGTTGCAGCTCGTCCTCAACTACCCAGCACCAGTCCGCGCGCCACTCCTCCCACTTGCCGCGGAGCTCCCCTGGCAGGTAGGATTCCTTCTTGTTCAAGCGGAAGACCCAAGAGATTCCTCCGGAGAGGGGAGCGCCGGCCTCTACTCTAGGCGTAAAGAAATGCCTAAAAAACGCTACATTTGGATAGATCCCAATATAGTTTTCGCACAGATGTGCGAAAACCGCCATCGTGAGGATGGCGTTGGGGGTGAAGTCTAGAAGGTGGAGGCTGTAGGTGTTCATGATATCGCAGAAAAATTCAGAAAAGGGAGGACAAAGGCCATAGTGGAAGAAAGCAGCGAAGAAGAAATACCCGCCGGGGTAATTGTCCTTGGCGGCGGCAGGATAGACTCTGGTCCGAGGATGCGCCTTGGTCTTCTTGCCCCAGAACAAGTAGTACTTGTTCCAGAGCTCCCGCGCGCTGAGCCTCGGCGCGAAGACGACATTCCTCTTCCGCAGAAGAGCAAGCCTCGCCGCCTGCTTGGATTTTTCCTTCTTGGCCTTCTCCGCCTTCGCCTTCTCGGTCTTCGGGGCCATGGCGGAGGCGGCGAGGGAAGGGGAGCGAAGAGTCCGGCGGTGCCGCCGATGGGGAAGACGGCGGAGGAGGTGTGGAGGCAGAGCGCAAAGGGGAATTTCTGGAGATGGAAGAAGAAGCAATGAAAGCGTAGGAGGGGAACCGCTCCTGCTTCCTCTGCTTTTATGGGGAAGTGGGGGACGTTTCGCTCTTTCCATTAAAAGAACGCGGCCACGTTTCCTCCCACGACGCCGCAATCGACGCGTGCCGTTACGGAGGGACGCGGCGGATGCGGAAGTGGATTCGGCGTGCCGTGGGCCGCGCGTGCCCGTGCACTGTTTTGGGCCTGGCCCAACAGCGCTCAGCACCGTGTGTGGCCCAGGCCCGGGGGCTCCTGTCGGTGTACTAAGGTAGGGGTACCTCAGTACCCCAACTTGTGCACGGGCAATAGCGGCTTCCCGCGGCGGGGCTCACCACGTGTTTGCCGGAGACCTTCCTGCTCCATATAAAACCATTCAAAAACAAAGTATACAAGACAGAAAACCAAGACCCCGGCAAGTGGGGCTTGCCGGGAAGGCCGTCCCAGGCTCAAGGTTTCCGTATCAACTCAAGGCCCTGGCAAGGGGAGCTTGCCAGGAAGATTAGAAGATCACATTTTAGAAGACATGCCTCGGCGCTGCATGCGCCCCGGCAGGGTCCGGGGAGCGACAAGCTTCAGAGCCCGACAAGCTTCCGGGCCCGGCAAGGTCAAGACCCCGACAAGGTGCTTGCCGGGGGGAGTTGCGCTGTGTGCCCGCGCTCCAGCTCATCGGTCCACACGTCACCCTGGGGCCATTCCAGGGACGCGTGGCGGATGGCTGTGCAGCCTGGGGGACACGGTGGCACTCCACGGTGATAAAGCTATCGCCGTGGCAAACGGAGACGCAAGGGCGGGCGCTTTTGGGGTCGACGGCGACGGGCATTAAATGCTCTTGTCCCCCACTGTCAAAGTAGGTAGCGACCACTGTTCATCCACTGTTGCTCCACTATTCCCGCACTGTTACAACTACCACCACTATTACATTTTTACCCTTTCTCCTACGTTGACACCTGTCGGTGACCCCTTGAGCTATAAAAGGAGGCCCATGCACAACGTAGAAATGGTTCGGAACCTAGATTGCTCATTTGCTCGGTGTAGCTAGTTCTTCAAGCTCCCGAGCTCTCCAACTCAATACAAACTAAGCAGGAGTAGGGTTTTACGCGTCCATCGCGACCCGAACCTGGGTAAACTGCCTGCGTGCTCTCCACGATCTGCTCTTCGTGCTCCCTCCGCTCCCTTACCGCAACGACAAGGGGCTCCGGTCCCATAGGTGCTCGTGGTGGACAGTTTCCCCCGACACTTTCCAACCCTTCAATTTATTCGTTGGAGTAATCTTGGGTTGTATTTCACCTAAAAGCTTTCCTTGAGAATTGTTGCGATTATGGTGCTTATAAATGACCCAAATTCTTCATTTATCATTCCGGCGAAATAAGTTTATCGTCTCCTTGTTGATCTCAATCCAATCAAATGTTTTCGTCAGTGGCTGGTTGTCACCTCTTAATTTTGAGATGTTTCCATAAGCCCACATCAAGCTTATTCGTTTTCGTTGTTGATTTTCCATCAACCCCATTCAACCTTTCTTCGTAAGGACGCTCTTTCAAATTCAATTTTGAGAGAAGTTGTCATTTTCTTCTCCGTTCTTTCTTCCCAACGACCTGGCATATATTCTTTCATTCCGGAGGCATTGTGATGTTGCTCTCTCCAAACCATCATCTCGTTTTATCGAGATCATGTTCTTTCCTTTACTTTCCATTCAACGGGAGTGTTGTGTCCTCCATTCAATTTTTCTCATCTTATCATGTTTGCCTCTCTTTTCAACCGGAGTGCTGTCTGAATCCTTCTTACCACTTGTGCCAATCGTTCAATTGTTTCAGAGGCAGTGTGTTGTTGATTTCATCAAGTATCATACCATCTTCTCAAGTTCTTGTTAATTCCTTCCATTTTCAGTCGGAGTGCTGTCCAATTACTGTCATTCTTATTCCTTGGCTATACCGTTGCAGTTTCATATTCTTTTGGTTCGTAAGCTCTTGTTTCATGTCTTTCAACCTATAAGGTTCTGATAATGCTCCTTGTTCCTCTTTTCTAACGGAGTGTTTAATCTACGTTCATCTCTGTTGTATTCTTCTTTCAATTTGTTCAACCTCTCAAGGTTCTTTGGTTTCACTCGTTTGTCAAAGAAGCAACTTTGTTTTACCTCTTCCTCTTTCGTTTTTTTTACCGGTGCCATCTCTAGGATCTCGGGTCGAGATCCTCTGTTAGTGTGGGAGAGTTGTGACGCCCGAAGACCGATGTCCCAGAAGATTCTAGAAGATTCCAGAGATTCCAGATGTTCCGAGTTCTCCCGTGTGTTTCTTTTGTGCTTGTGTTATTTATTTTGCATTGCATCATGTCATCATGCCATCATGACTTTAATCTTTGCATCTCAACTTAAATAAACCGTGTGGACCTTCGGTCCATTTAAATCGAGGGAAGTGTGATTTCTCTTTAAAACATATAAAAGCCTCTCAATATTATTAGGGAGCTATATTAAATATTCCATTTGTTTGGAATTAACCAACACACTTGCATATATTCCCCATGCCTCTTAATTCAAGTTTCACCGTCAAACCCTCCCTATATTTCTTATCCATTTTTTATCGAGGTTCCTCCAAAATCCGATCATTTTTGGTCACTTCAATAATCAAGTATTAGTTCAAACCCATTTGAATTAAATTCAAATATGTTTGAATTATATCTCGATCTTGTCTTTTCTATTTTTCTCGGACCGCGCTTTGTTATGAGCCCGAGAAAATAACCTCTTGTGCATTTTTTCCCTAACCCCTCTTTTTATTTCTTCTTTCTCTTTATTGTTTTCTGCTAAAAAGAGAAAAAGGGAAGAGCCGGCCTCCCTGGCCATCTGGGCTCCCAGCCGCAGCGCTGCCTCCTCCAGCTGCCAGGCCCATCAGCCACTGGCCCATTGGCCCAGCCGCCTCCTAACCCTAGCTCCCCGACCCGCTCACTCCCTTCTCTCCTCCCAGCGCTGCCGCACCCCCTCGCTCACCCCTCGTTCGCTCTCCCTCGATCTCGTCCCCTCGTCCATCTCCCGCAGCGCCCCGCTCCCTTCCTCGCAAGGCCTGAGCGCCGTGGCCTCCCTCGCACGTGCGCCTCTCTCCCTCGATCTCCCTCCCTCCTCCCGACCGCGGCTCTCACCCCGCCTCGCCATGGCTCCTTCGGCCGCTGCATCGCGCCCTCTCCTCCGCGCCAAGTCCCTCCCGCCGTCGTCTCCCTCCAGCAGCCAGGGCCGCGCCATCCGCGTCATCGACCACCGTCCGTGCCTCGTCGCCCCGCCCTCGTAGGCGCCGCCCCGCGCGATCTCAACCGAGGGGAGGAGCCCCTTGGGTAGCCTCGTTCCAGAGCCGCCGCGCCTGAGGCGCTTGAGCTCGCCGCCTCCCCGCCACCTCAAGCTCGCCATGGCACCCACGAACCCCCTGCTCTGCTCCTTCCCCTGCAGGTGGTGCTCTTCTCGACGACCCCCAGCCTCTGCTTCATGTCATGAACCGCGACGACGACCCCTTCGTCTAGTCGCTGCTCGGCCAGGCGTCCAGAACCACCGCCCGAGTTGCTGCACCTCCATGTCCGACGAAGTACAAGACCGAGTCCTCGATCAGGAGCGTTTTCTTTTGGGTTCGCCAAGAGCATCTCGTGTTCGACCACACGGGACAACAAGTACATCTTCTACCACCTACGTTGCCGAGACCGAGACCGGCAAGTCCCGGATGCGCTCGAACGGCTACCGGATGCGCCAAGAACGCCAAGTACCTCGACGACCCCTGGTTTCGCCAAGACCGGCAAGATCGACAAGACCGAGACCGTCAAGTACCCTGGACCGTCAAGTTCGTCTACATGCGTGTACCACTACCGTCGCCGAAGACCGCGAGTACAACTACTTCCACAACGCGTCATGTACATCTACGAAACGAAGTTCGACTACTTCCACTACCGTCGCCGACGAACCGTGTACCACTACCGTCGCCCCGAAGACGTCCGATGCCACGACAAGTACCTCTTCGGAAACGTGAACGACTACGAACGGAACAACTACTTCCCTCTACGAACGTGTACCCCGACCACCTCGAGAACGTCTACTTCCACTACTTCCACTACGTCCCTCGACGACTCGAACCCCTCCGAGAACGAACGTTCCGAAGGTATAACCCCGAGACGATGAAACGTGGAATGCATGTGTTGTATGAGATGTTTCACTTGTGTGCTCCATGCCCGTATCATCTTTTGTCGTGCTCCTCGGTTGCCTCGTCGCCGACCCGTGGGAACCCGGTGACGGGATCACCCCACCTTTTCATCTTGTTCGACTCGCTCACGCCATCTATCTTTTGCCCTGGTCTCTCAACGAGTTACCGGAACCGAGATGTTGCCGTTGCATCATTTTTCGGATCGTTGCCGTGGCACCTTTTCCTTTCACCACGGTGACAATACTTCATATCCCTTCATGTTAACTTTTACTAAAATTGCATAAAACTTGATCATGTCATCCGCATCATGTTAACAACATAAAAATGTGTGAATTGTTGTTTGCTTAGAATTACTAAACATGCATATGGGGTTTTCCGGAATTGTTGTTGTTATTTCTGGCCTCATTTAAATTGCCTAGATATGTAGTTTACTTTTGTTTCACCTCTTGCTATGTTAAAAACATTTAATCTTGTCTTGTAAATAAACGAGAGTCAATTAAATAAATAAAATGTGGTGTTTCGTCAATATGCAACTCGTTGCATATTGAGCTCCACTTAACTTGTAGTACTTGTTTGTGCACTTTGCCATGCCATGCATATTTAAACCGGACATGCATCATACTTGTTTGTGCATCGTATGCCATGCTTATGCTTGTGTGTTTACCGTGTTGTTTGCTTATTTCCGGTTTGCTTCCCTCGTTAGCTTCGGGTTCGTTCCGGAGTTGTGAGGATTCGCTCGACTATGTTGCTCCGTCTACTTGCTGGACTTGTTCTTCTCCCTTGCGGAATCCCAGGCAAGATGATCATACCCTTGGATACCTTTACTACCATTGCCATGCTTAGTTGTCTCGATGCTATCGTTACATGTCGCGCTACCCATCTTTTATGTCAGCATCTCCTTGTTGCCATGAAACCTCTAATCTTTGACAGCTTCCTAGCAAAACCACTGTTTGGCTATGTTACCCGCTTGCTCAGCCCCTCTTATAGCGTTGTTAGTTGTAGGTGAAGATGAAGATCGTTCCAGGAGGGAACTTGTTGTTGGAATATCACAATATCTATTATTATTATTAACACACATATATACTGGGCATGGGTGGAAGGCTTGGCCTTTTGCTCGGTGTTTTGTTCCACTCATGCCACCTTAGGCGCCGATAAACCGGCATTATGTTCCTTGATTTTGCGTTCCTTACACGATGGGTGGATGGGGACCCCTTGACAGTTCGACTTTGAATAAAACTCCTCCAGCAAGGCCCAACATTGGTTTTAATTTGCCTCATAATAACAACTTAATTAATTAATTAATTTGCATAAGGGGGACGCTCCTTGGAGATTCTTTTCTACATAGCAGGTGGGGGCCAGTGCTGATGGTGTTGGTCCCAAACGGGGGTTATGCGGGGCCACCACGGGGAAACTCGAGGTTTGGTTTTACCTGTAGGATCACCCATCCGGTCGTGGCCTCAGACGAGATACGCGCGGCTACTATCAGGGTGTCGACACACCGGGAGGTCTTGCTGGACTTGTTTTACCATTGTCGAAATGTCTTGTGCACCGGGATGTCGAGCCTGATCGGTTTTCCCTAAGATAAGGGGTGATGATATTATATTTATTACTTCAGCTAATCGTGAGAGCTTGTGATGGGCTAAGTTGGGACACCCCTGCAGAGTTATGATCTTTCGAAAGCCGTGCCCGCGGTTATGTGGCAGATTGGAATTTGTTAATGTCCGGTTGTAGAAAACTTGACAGAGGATCCGAAGTAAAACACAACTGCGTGAGTAACCGTGACTGTCTCTTTTCACTTTGAGAAGAGAACACGGCGGGGTTATATTTGACTCGTAAGTAGTTCAGGATCTTTAGCGATCACTACTAGTTTGCGACCGTTTGCGTAGATGCTCATCTTATTCTGGTACTCGTAAGTTAGCCACCATATTATGCTTAGCCGCTGCTGCGACCTCACCACTTTACCTCTTCCTACCCATAAAGCTTTGCTAGTCTTGATACCCATGGTTATGGGATTGCTGAGTCCTCGTGGCTCACAGATACTACAACACCAGATGCAGGTTCAGCCGAGAAAGATGCAGGAGCTGGTTCAAGTACTTTACTGGGAGCTCGATGAAGAGAGTGGCCGTATGCTTGTGACGTTTTCGACGATCAGTAGTGGTTTCTACTAGGGGCGATTCGGACCTGTGGCTTTATGTTGTTTTTTGGTATCTTTCTTTTGGATCTTCACCCGTAGTCGGGTTGTGATGTTTCGAATGATGTTTTGCTTATGTAATGTATTGTGTGAAGTGGCGAGTGTAAGCCAACTATCTCCTTTTGCATTTCATCCCTATTTTACATGAGTCGTGCAATGATACCAAACTTGAGATCATTCCAGAATGGGCTTATACCTTTAAGTCGTGCCTCGACACGTAGGAGGTATAGTCCCATCCTGGGCATTACAAGGGTTGCCGGGGGCTGCAATTTCAGATAAGTCCTTTTTCCCTTGTCATGTATTCCGTTATGGGCTGAGGTATGTGAAACCTCATTCTTTTCCTTAAGCTACCGTGCTCCCATAATTCTAGGTCCTAAGGCTCGTCCCTGGGACCAAGTTTGGTCGTAGTCGCGGCAGCAAAAGGATAAAACGAGGAGCCTAGGCCCGCTTCATCCCTGCCTCCGCCAAGGGCGTGAGAAAGGTCGAGCGAAGTAGGGAAACGGCAGGGCTTGTTGCCGGGCGAGAAAATGTTCATCTTAAGGATATCAGGGATTTATTCCCTGTTGTGGGTTTTTACCTACGAGCAAAGGACCCGGCAGACATTCCTTTTTCATTAAAAACATTCCATTCAGGTACAGTCCATGGGGAATGAAAAACATGAATAAGGGGGATTACAAGTTTTAAACTTAACAGATGCCCGAAGGCTTACAGACTAAAAAGAGATAAGATGCCCATAATGCCTTTCTTGTCCCTCTCCTCAGGAGGTAGGTCAAGGAGGCGAGAAGGGCAAAAGGGGCGCCTAGGTGAGCTACGGGTGGCAGAAGACACCGAGAAGGCATCTCGGCGGCCTCCCCAGGGCTGGACGGTGATGACGGCGCCGGAGGCTGAGCTCGAAGACGAGGCGGCAGGACGTCAGTAGGAGACGAAGGCGTCGGTGCCCGCGTACTCCGACATGACGACCTTGCCGCCCACCTTCTTCCTCTTCCTCTTCCGCAGCCTCCCTACGCCAGCCGCCAAGGAGACGACCCCGAGAAGTTCAAGGAGCTGGCGACGCGGCTGATGGGGTCGCCGGTGCCACCAGGAATGGCGCCCAACACCTAGTCAGACCTGCCATCCCGCCGTCCTCCGCCCTCGTCGTCGCTGTCGCTGTCCTCCTCGTCACCCTCGCTCGAGGAGGAGTCTTCGTCATCAGAGGAGCTCTCCATGCAGCACCTCGCGCGAGTTCCGAGGTGCCCGAAGACCTTGACGGAAAGGTGGCCATCCCCCATCAGCTTGAAGTGGAGGGTGAGCCCGTTCGTCAGGCTGTGGATGCGAGCGAACCTCTTCCATCCTTGGCGAAGATACATCACGTGAGGGGCGGGAAAGTCGACGCGGGCTCGTGTGCCACTGATCCCACAACCCCTCTTGTGCAGCCGCAGCGACTCCAGCGGGTTCGCCTCCATCTCCCGCGCAAATGGGGTTGGGAGGCAAAGGCGACGGCGCGGCAACCCCCGCATCCTAATGAAGAATTCGCAGGGGTCATCTCCAACATGACCTTCCACCGGAGGAGGAGCCGCTGGCGGGGGCGAGGCCGGCGAGCCGCCCCGTCTTCCTCTTCCCCGAGCACCCCGGCCTCGCCCACGGCCCCGCCCCCTCCCTCTTCCCCTCGTGGCTGGTTCGGCCACTGTGGGTGCAGGAGAAGGAGGGACGCGCTGTCGAGCAGCGACCCTCGCCGCCACCGTTGAGGAGCCGGGGTTTTCCTTCTTCATGGCGGATAGAAGAAAGGAGCAGAAGCTGAAGGAGAAAGGAGATGGAGGAGTGCGGAGCGCCGTCCCCACCCTCCGCCCTTTATAAAGGGGCGGGGCTGGAGCTCGACCGCCCCACTCGACCAATCAAGACGCAGAAGGCGAGAGGGGCTGGAACCGACCCGCCGCCCCAACCAACGACGGCTCGGTTTCCCGCCTCCACCGCTCGCCACCTCGAACGCATGGGAGGCACGTGGCGAACACGCAGGACCGGAGGGACGGGTGAGGCGACCTCTCCCCACCCCGTGATCGTGGGGAGTGGACGCCTAGCAGACCGCGCCTCGGCCCCATCCAGTCAGCGGTCCACGCCCCCACACCTCCCCCCGTTTATGGGGAAGGCGCGGGCCACCTCCTTTCGCATTTACTGCGACGTGACGCATGCGTGCAGAAACCGCCCCACGCATGCCGCCCACGTCACGCACGCCCCTCCACCCCGCGCCGCGCGCGCGGGCCGTGGGAGGCGCAGCGCGTCGAAATTTTACCATGGTGAGAACCACCCCACCTGCCCGCGCACCGTTCTGGGCCTAGCCCAACAACATGTCGCGCTTATGTGTGGCCCAGGCTCGGGGGCTCCTATCGGTGTACAAAAAGAGGGGTACACTTTTTGTACCCCTATGACTGTGCACGGGCAGTCTGAGCCACGCCGCCATCGCACCAAGCATGGCAAGGGAGGCAAGTCGGGGCAAGACTGAAGCTTGATGGAGACCGAAGCGACGCCAAGAACAAGACCACGAAGAGCAAAGGGACGAAGAGGCTTCCCCTGGCAAGATCCTTGCCGGGGCTGGCTCTGGCAGCCCCGGTAAGACCCTTGCCACGGCAGCTCGCCCCGCGCCTACGGAGCGAATCACCCTTGAGTCCACCGCCCCCATGGGGCGAGGATTCAAGAGATATCCCCGTGGTGGCATGCAGATCTTTGTGAAGACCTTCAAGATCAGATGCAAGATAAGAAGACGACGACCCTTGGCGGGATCCCAGCCAAGGAGGTCCACAAGGCCCCCGGCAAGCACCTTGCCGGGGATGACAGCAGGCGCCACGGAAAGACCCTTGTCGGGGCCCCGGCAAGGCCCTTGCCGAGGACACCCACGGGGCCACCATCAGGCCCGCACCAACTGGGTTTCCACCGATCCACGCAGCTGCCGACCCGACCAGCTAGACAGGCTCCTGCGTGGCAACCCACAGATCTTCATGGAGACCCGCCGTTGCGCCACCTCAGCTGCCTGTCTGCCTACATGGCACCTCAGGCACCGCTGGCCAGGGCGCGTGTCGACACGAGGAGGAGCGGCGACGGACAAGACGGGCGTCTCCCCTCGTCCCCGATAAAGCAAGGACACCTAAGCTGGGCGCATTAAATGCACCTTGTCCTGTAATGCAAGGGATAACCTCGCATCACTGTACCCCTTCCACCTCCTGTGTGCCACTGTGGCAACCCCTTTTCCCTATAAAAGGAGGCCCAAGGCGACCAGGAGGGGGATTCGGCTTTTCGGAACCCCTCACGACTCTTTTGGAGCTCCTCGTTAGCTGAAGAACACCAACATATAATCCACCAAAGTAGGAGTAGGGTTTTACGCATCTTTGCGACCCGAACCTGGGTAAAGGAACCGTGTCCTGACCGTTAGATCCGCTCTTCTCTCAACCCCGCGCCCCGCAACCGTAGTAGGGATTCTTGTGATCCCATAGGTGTCGATCCAAATACACCGACAGATATCTTGGTTGATAGAATCTCTGAATTGAATGATGATTTTGCTATTCAAAACAATGGGTTAGGTTTTCCCCCTGAGCGAAGGCTCATTACCTTTTGCCAAAAGAATGCTTATAATGATGAATTGGTTGTGCAATATGAAGGGCCAAAGGAGGAACCTATACCTCCTGAGCTTGATATGGGGGACTTTTGTCCTATTAAATTTAGCCCTTTTGATTTCTTTTGCCTGCCATAAACAAAACTTGCTGTTGAACATAGGGAATATGAGATGAATTTTCGTGATCTACCTTATCATTATGGCAATACCTAGATCTATTCGTGTATCGTGCCTAGCTAGGGGCGTTAAACGATAGCGCTTGTTGGGAGGCAACCCGGTTTTATTTTTTTGGTTTTTGCTTCTGTTTAGGAACAAATATTGCATCCAGCTTCTGTTTAGATGTGGTTTTGTGTTTCAATTAGTGTTTGTGCCAAGTAGAACCTTTGGGAAGACTTGTGTGAAGTTTATGTGATCGTGCTGTAAAAAACAGAAACTTTAGCGCTCACGAGATTAGCTATCATTTTTTACTAGAAAGTGTTTTTTAGTTGATTATTTCTGCAGATGATTAATAGACAAATTCCTCACGTCCACCAATTTATTTCAATTTTTTTAGAGTTACAGAAGTATTCGAAAGTTACAGATTACTACAGACTGTTCTGTTTTTGACAGATTCTGTTTTTCGTGTGTTGTTTGCTTATTTTGATGAATCTATGAGTATTATCGGGGGGTATGAATCATGGAGAAGTTGGAATACAGTAGGTTTAACACCAATATAAACAAAGAATGAGTTCATTACAGTACCTTTTAGTGGTGGTTTGTTTTCTTATACTAACGGAGCTCATGAGATTTTTGGCTAAGTTTTGTGTTGTGAAGTTTTCAAGTTTTGGGTAAGGAGTTGATGGACAATGGAAAAAAGAGTGGCAAGCGCCTAAGCTTGGGGATGCACAAGGCACCCCAAGGTAAAATTCAATGATAACCAAAAGCCTAAGCTTGGGGATGCCCCGGGAAGGCATCCCCTCTTTCGTCTTCGTCTATCGGTAACTTTACTTGAGACTATATTTTTATTCACCACATGATATGTGTTTTGCTTGGAGCGCCATGTATGATTTGAGTCTTTTCTTTTAGTTTGCCACAATCATCCTTGCTGGACACACATTTTGAGAGAGATAAATATGATTTGGAATTTATTAGAATACTCTATGTGCTTCACTTATATCTTTTGAGCTAGATAGTTTGCTCTAGTGCTTCACTTGTACTCCCTCTGTTCCGATTTACTTGTCGTGGTTTTAGTATTTACTTGTCGTGGTTTTAGTTCAAATTTGAACTAAAACCACGACGAGTAAATCGGAACGGAGGGAGTATATTTTAGAGCACGGTGGAGGTTTTATTTTGTAGAAATTATTGATCTCTCATGCTTCACTTGTATCTATTTGAGAGTCTTTTATAACAGCATGGTAATGTCCTTGGGTTATAAAACTAGTCCTAATATGATAGGCATCCAAGATGAGTATAGTAAAAACTTTCATACAAGTGCATTGAATATTATGAGAAGTTTGATACTTGATGATTGTTTTGAGATATGAGGATGGTGATATTAGAGTCATGCTAGTGGAGTAATTGTGAATTTGAGAAACACTTGTGTTAAAGTTTGTGATTCCCGTAGCATGCACGTATGGTGAACCGTTATGTGATGAAGTTGGGGCATGATTTATTTATTGAGTGTCATCCTTTGTGTGGAGGTCGGGATCGCGCGATGGTTAACTCCTACCAACCCTTCCCCTAGGAGCATGCGTTAAATACTTTGTTTTGATAACTCGCAGATTTTTGCAATAAGTATATGAGTTCTTATGACTAATGTTGAGTTCATGTATTATACGCACTCTCACCCTTCCACCATTGCTAGCCTCTCTTGTACTGCGCAAATTTCGCCGGTACTATACACCCACCATATACCTGCCTCGAAACAGCCACCATACCTACCTATCATGGCATTCCCATAGCCATTCCGAGATATATTGCCATGCAACTTTCCACCGTTCCGTTCATATGACACGCTTCACCATTATCATTCACATAGAGTCATATTTTGTTCTAGCTTCGAGTTGTAAGTAAATAAGAGCGTGATGATCATTATTATTAGAGCATTGTCCAAGTGAGGAAAGGATGATGGATACTATGATTCCCCCACAAGTCGGGATGAGGCTCGGGACGAAAATAAAAGAAAAGAAAAGAAAGGGGGCCATAAAAAGAAAGAGAAAAAAAAAGAGAAAAGGCCCAAAGAAAAAAAAAGAAAAAAAGGAGAGAAAAGGAGAGAAGGGACAATGTTACTATCCTTTTTCCACACTTGTGCTTCAAAGTAGCACCATGATCTTCATGATAGAGAGTCTCTTGTTTTGTCACTTTCATATACTAGTGGGAATTTTCATTATAGAACTTGGCTTGTATATTCCAATGATGGGCTTCCTCAAATGCCTTAGGCCTGCGTGAGCAAGCAAGTTGGATGCACACCCACTTAGTTTCTTTTGTTGAGCTTCATACACTTATAGCTCTAGTGCATCCGGTGCATGGCAATCCCTACTCACTCACATTGATATCTATTGATGGGCATCTCCATAGCCCATTGATACGCCTAGTTGATGTGAGACTATCTTCTTATTTTGTCTTCTCCACAACCACCACTCTATTCCACATATTGCTATATCCATGTCTCATGCTCATGTATTGCGTGAAAGTTGAAAGGTTTGAAAGAATTAAAGTGTGAAACAATTGCTTGGCTGAAACCGGGGTTGTGCATGATTTAAATATTTTGTGTGATGAAGATAGAGCATAGCCAGACTATATGATTTTGTAAGGATAACTTTCTTTGGCTATGTTATTTTGAGAAGACATGATTGCTTTGTTAGTATGCTTGAAGTATTATTATTCTTATGTCAATATAGACTTTTGCCTTGAATCTTTCAGATCTGAACATTCATGCCACAATAAAGAAAATTACATTGAGAATTATGTTGGTTAGCATTCCACATCAAAAATTCTGTTTTTACTCATTTACCTACTCGAGTACGAGCAGGAATTAAGCTTGGGGATGCTTGATAAGTCTCCAACATATCTATAATTTTTTATTTTCCATGCTATTATATATTCTGTTTTGGATGTTTAATGGGCTTTATTATACACTTTTATATTATTTTTGGGACTAACCTACTAACCCAAGGCCCAGTGCAAATTGCTATTTTTTGCCTATTTCAGTGTTTCGCAGAAAAGGAATATCAAACGGAGTCCAAACGGAATGAAACCTTCGGGAGAGTTATTTTTGGAACGATATCTTCACGAGAGACTTGGAGTACAAGTCAGATAAAAAATGAGGTGCCCACGATGGGGCAGGGCACGCCTAGGGGGGTAGGCGCGCCCTCACCCTTGTGGGCCCCACGTTGCTCCACCGACGTACTTTTTCCTCCTATATATATCCACATACCCTGAAAACATCGAGGAGCATGAAGAAACCCTAATTCCACCGCCATAACCTTGTGTTCCCGTGAGATCCCATCTTGGGGCCTGTTCCGGAGCTCCACCGGAGGGGGCATCGATCATGGAGGACTTCTACATCAACACCATAGCTCCTCCGATGAGTTGTGAGTAGTTTATCACAGACCTTCGGGTCCATAGTTATTAGCTAGATGGCTTATTCTCTCCCTTTGGATCTCAATACAAAGTTTCCTCGATCTTCGAGGTGATCTATTCGATGTAATCTTTTTGCGGTGTGTTTGTCGAGATCCGATGAATTGTGGGTTTATGATCAGGATTATCTATGAACAATATTGGATTCTTTTCTAAAATCTTTTATGTATGATTATAATATCCTTGCAAGTATCTTCGAATTATTGGTTTGGTTTGGCCTACTAGATCTATAGTTCTTGCAATGGGAGAAGTGCTTGGCTTTGGGTTCAATCTTACGGTGTCCTTTCCCAGTGACAGCAGGGGCAGCAAGGCACGTATAGTATTGTTGCCATCGAGGATAAAAAGATGGGGTTTATATCATATTGCCTGAGTTTATCCCTCTACATCATGTCATCTTGCTTAAGGCGTTACTCTCTTCTTATGAACTTAATACTCTAAGTGCATGTTGGATAGCGGTCGATGTGTGGAGTAATAGTAGTAGATGCAGAATCGTTTCGGTCTACTTGTTACGGACGTGATGACTATATACAATGATCATGCCTAGATATTCTCATAACTATGCGCTTTTCTCTCAATTGCTAGACAGTAATCTGTTCACCCATCGTAGAATTCTGCTATCATGAGAGAAGCCACTAGTGAAACCTATGGCCCCCGGGTCTATCTTCATCATATTACTTTCCCTTTAACTAGCCAATTTTGCCGTCGTTGTTTATTTGCTTTATTTACTTTCTGTTTCTATACCAAAAATACCAAAAATATTATCTATCGAATCTCACTCTCGTAAGTGACCGTGAAGGGATTGACAACCCCTTATCCCGTTGGCTGCGAGGTTCTTATTTGTTTGTGCAGGTGCGAGGGACTCGCGCGTGGTCTCCTACTGGATTGATACCTTGGTTCTCAAAAACTGAGGGAAATACTTACGCTACTATGCTGCATCACCCTTTCCTCTTCGAGGGAATACAACACAAGCTCGAGAAGTAGCAGCTATCTCTCGATCCCTCCATGGATTCTTGCTAGTTTTGGGGGCGAAGAGAGAGGAGATCTAGATCCACATTTCCACCAATCACTTTCTCCTCTATGTGAGGGGAACCCTTTGGATCTAGATCTTGGAGCTCTTCGTGTTCTCTCCTTTGTTCTTCCTCTCATTTCCCTCCTAGCATTAGTTGCTTTGGTGGGATTTGGGAGAGAAGGACTTGGGCACTCTGTGTGCCCTTTCCATTGCATTTGGTGCATCGGTTTGAGTTCTCCACAGTGATACATAGAAGTGAAGTTGAGAAGCTTATTACTCTTGGGTGCTTGGTACCATTGAGTTTGTTCCTCTCGTGTCAGGCCCAAGATGCGATGTTGTCCCGATCACGTGACGCTTACGTGATTGGGGCACAACCGCATTTCGGGCGCTTAGCAAGATGGATATCATTACATCGCACCATTACATCCATACATGGGGGATACAACAATACATCCAAGTCACATAAATACAACATCATCAATACAAGGCATCCGACTACGGATGCAAACATGAAAAGAACAACGACATCCATCTGCTATCCCAGGCTGCCGACCCGGAACCTAACCCAAGACTGAAGAAGAAGAAGAAGAAAGAACTCCAACACAAAGATCAACGCTCTCACGTCAAGTCATCGGAAACCTGGACCTGCAACTATTGTTGTAGTATCTGTGAGCCACGAGGACTCAGCAATCCCATAACCATGGGTATCAAGACTAGCAAAGCTTAGATAGGTAGGAAGAGGTAAGGTGGTGAGGTTGCAGCAGCGGCTAAGCAATATAATATGGTGGCTAACTTACGAGTACAAGAATAAGATGAGCATCTACGCAAGCGGTCGCAAGCTAGTAGTGATCACTAAAGATCCTGAACTACCTACGAGTCAAACATAACCCCACTGTGTTCTCTTCTCAAAGTGAAAAGAGACAGTCACGGTTACTCACACAGTTGTGTGTTTTACTTCGGATCCTCTGTCAAGTTTTCTACAACCGGACATTAACAAATTCCAATCTGCCACATAACCATGGGCACGACTTTCGAAAGATCATAACCCTGCAGTGGTGTCCCAACTTAGCCCATCACAAGCTCTCACGATCAGCAGAAGTAATAATAATATTACCCCTTATCTTAGGGAAGGCCCGATCAGACTTGGAATTCCCGGTGCACAAGACATTTCGACAATGGTAAAACAAGTCCAGCAAGACCTCCCGGCGTGCCGACACCCTGATAGTAGCCGCGCGTATCTCGTCTCAGGCCACAACCGGATAGGTGATCCTACGAGTAAAACCAGCCCTCGGGTTTCCCCAAGGTGGCCCCGCATAACCCCCGTTTGGGACCAACACCATCAGCACTGGCCCCCCTACTATGTAGAAAAGAATCACCGAGGGCGCGACCCCCTATGAAAATTTAATTAAATTATTAAGTTATTATTATGAGGCAAATTAAAACCAATGTTGGGCCTTGCTAAAGGAGTTTTATTCAAAGACGAACTGTCAAGGGGTCCCCATATACCCAACCGTGTAAGGAATGCAAAATCAAGGAACATAATGCCGGTTTATCGGCTCCTAAGGTGGCATGAGTGGAACAAAACACCGAGCAAAAGGCCAAGCCTTCCACCCATTGCCAAGTATATAGGTGTGTTAATAATAATAATAGATATTGTGATATTCCAACAACAAGATCCGACATGGATCAATCTTCATCTTCACCTGCAACTAACAACGCTATAAGAGGGGCTGAGCAAGCGAGTAACATAGCCAAACAATGGTTTGCTAGGAAGGTGTCAAAGGTTAGAGGTTTCATGGCAACATGGAGAGGGGCTGACAATAAAGATGGGTAGCGCGACATATAATGATAGCATTGAGACACTAAGCATGGCAATGATAGTAAAGGTATCCAAGGTGATGGTCATCTTGACTGAGATCCTGCAAGGAAGAAGAACGTGTCCGTGAATAAGACGAAGACGAAGCCTTGAAGACGAACCACGAGTAGACGAACGAATCCTCACGACCGCAACGGAAAAGAACTAGCGAGAAGAAAGCACACAACAAGGTAAACACATCACACAAGAACATTACAAGATGCTCAACCAAGTATGATGCAAGACAAGTCTATATGATGCAAAACATGGCAAGGGATGAAGCACACAAGAACAACACAAGCCAACAAGTTTAAATGAGGCCGGAATCAACACATAACAAATTCGGTAAGTCCTCATACGCATAATTTGAAATTAGTCAAGATCTGAACAAACCTTAAGTTAAAGTTGTTAAACAGCAAGTTAACATGCACCATGATGATCTACACGAAATTCTAGTCAAGTTTCATATAAATTTTGTTTAATTCGGAGCTACGGCCTAGAAGATATGAGCAAAACAAGACAAACAAGTCAACGGTGCAAGATGCACCCAAACATCAAGCAAACACGCTCCAAACATGTAAACAACATGATATTAAGCTTCTACAAGCAAAATCACACAAGTTTCAAATAAGGCACACTCAAAACAAAGCAACGGGCTAGAAGTTAAGAGCAAAACAAGTTACAATGCAAAGCTGAAGTTAACAGCCACATAGCAACTTTGGAGCAAGGTAAATATATGCTACATCACTTAAACATGATAACAAGAGGCATGGATGTGAAATAGACATGATACTTAACAAGCATGAACTTAGAACACACCCAAAAGCTTGCTGGAACACAATTAACCAAGCATGGCAAGTTGCAATAAATTTATCCAGACTTAGTCAAAATCTGGGAAGGCAAAAACATCATCACGATGCTGCCTTCGGAGGCACAAAACAACAAGCATATCAACTCCACTAAGTATATAAAGATCATGGACATGTAATAGACATATCATACAGCAAACAACTCCATTGGAGCATCTCCATAGGAGGCATGGATCAATAACAACAAGCTCCACCAAATTGATCATGCTGATAAAATCTGACAGGTATAATTTATAGCAACTTGAGAGCAAGAAATAAATAAGCTACAGCAGGCCATATGTGCAAGTAAGGGCATGAATAGATAGACAAAAACATGGGCAACAAGACATGATCATTGGCCACTCCAAAACAAGCATGGATTTGAGTGGGGCATCAAGCAAACATGGCATCAGGTTATACAGATTCCAGACTTAGCAGTTTTTTCACTAACTATAAAACAGCAACAACAACATGGCATGTTTACAAGCTTGTTTAAGTCACCTCAAGGCATATCATTAAAAGTGGATTGCACCACAGCAAAGACCATATGATTGTGCTTCTAAAACATATAGACATGTGGCATGAAGACAAACACATCAATAGCAACAATCAAGTGAAAATAGCATCTCACAACAAGTTTCAGCACTTAACAGCCACATGCACTTTGCAACAGAGATTAACATGGCAAGATGACACCTAACATGAATGCTACAACAACCATCATGTAGAGCACTTCACAATGAACATTTTGACATATCATATGCTCCATTTGGATAAACATGCACCAAGTTACAAGCATCACAAGTATGCAACAAAATTATAGTTAACAGTAGTTTTAACAAGTAGCACTCTTGCAACGATGATTAGGGCATCAAGATGAAGTCAAACAAGCATGGCACAATGGAACAAAGTGAAGAGCATATCACCACGATCATTTTGACATATCATTCACTCAATTTGGATATACACACGAAAAGTTACAGGCATGCAAAGTATGCATCAGAATATGAAGTTTTGAGGACTTAGAAGAAAAAAACAACCTCCTGGGGGTGGACATGTCCGGGCTAGATCGGACATGTCCGGCGGCGGCGCGGGGCCCACTTGGGAGTGGCTCCGGGAGGTCAACGCGGGTCGGAGGCGGAGCGGGTCGGGTTCGGGCGACGGAGCGGATCGGGTCCTGGTCGGCTGGAGGTGGAGCTGGCCGGCCTGGCCGGACCTGGGGCTGAGGCGGCGGGGAGGCGGGTCCAGGACCTCCCGGCGGCAAGCTTGGGCCAGGGCGGGCGGCATTCCGGCGGCTCACGGGGCCGAGGTGGCCGGCTGGGCGGCGCATCGGCGATGGCCGGACGAAGGCGGCGCGGGGACGAGGCCGACCCGCGGGACGAGGAGGCGGCGACGCGATCCGGCGCGGCTCCGGCACGGGGTCTTCCACCGAGGCGGTGGCGATTGGGCAGGTGGCGGCGGCGCGAGGCCTCGGGTCCTCCAGCTCCCGAGCGAACCGGCGGCGGGGTGCGGGCTAGGCGGCGGCAGGGTTCGGGCCCGCGCAGGCCTGAGATGGGCTTCACGGGCCCACGCGGTGGAAGGAGGAAGGTGGCGGCTGTGGAGGTGGGAGGAGGCTGGCGGCGGCACGGATTTCGAGGAAGCTAGGTTTAGGCCAATTTTGGCATGGGGGAGGGGTTTAAATAAGGAAAGGGGTAGAATTAGGGTTAGGAGGGGGGTTTGAGGCCGTTTTCGGACCATTAGATCCCGATCGGATGGCACCGATCGCAAGGGGAATAGATGGGTTGTGTAGAAGGGCTTCGGGCTGCGAGGAGAGATTGGAAAAAGAGGCCCGCGGGGTTTTCGGAGACCAAAAACATTCGACAAAATAATCGGCGACTAGTGCCGCTATATATATCCGTTGGGCTATCAAACGAGCTCCGAATGCGATGAAATTTGGCAGGCGGCCTGTCTACACTATAATAAGACCACATGCCAAGTTTCAACCCATTCCGAGAACGTTTTCTGGCCACTCATAAAATAAATATTCGGAGGCGTCGCGGGCGCGTGCAAGTGTGTCTGGGCTCAGAACGGACAACGGAGAGGACGGGCGGACTCGGACGGATGCAAGTTTTGAAAACATGATGATGCAATGCACATGATGACATGGCAAGATGCAACACGCAAGCAGATGACATGGCAACGGCAACGAATAGCTGGCTGACACCTGGCGCATCGGTCTCGGGGTGTCACAACACTCCCCTACTAACAAGAGATCTCGTCCCGAGATCTTAGGAACAAGACGGAAGGGAAAAAGGAAGAACAAAGTTCTTCCAGGACAAAAGAGTGAAACCAAAGAATCTTGAGCGGTTGAGCCACTTAAAAGAAGGATACAATGGAGATGAACGAAGCTGCAAATACTTCGTTAAACAAGAGGAACAAGGAATACGACGAGAATCAAGGAGGTTGAAAGGCACGAACCAAGAGCTGGAGGAAAAAGAATGAATTTGAAACCACTCCGGTTAATAAGAGATATAAAAGGAATCTCCACGAAGGAATTCGGGCAGCACTCCGGCTGAAAATGAAAGGAATAGAACATGAAGTTCAGAATAAGGAGCGATGCTTGACGAGATGAACAACACAACGCCTCCGGAAGAATTGAAATAATGCAATGAAAAGAACGGAGAAGAAGATGACAACTTGAGCAGAAGTGACATGAACGAGAATTTATAAGAGAAAGACTTGAACGGAGTTGTTGAGAAAATCAAGAACAGAAGAATAAGCTTGTTGTGGACTTATCGAAATCATCTCAAAAACTTGAGGTGAGTTTGTGCCACTATCCAAAGATTGAATAATTGAGATGAACGAAGAAATGCAAAACTCCACTTCAAAGAATACGGAGAATTATTTGCACTCGAGAGGCAAGAATAAGAATGCTTGAGCTGCTCCAGAAGAATTTGGTGAACACTAGAAGAATCAATTAAATGATGAAGAACCACCTTGAGGAACTCCGGCAACGAAACGATGATGATATAGAAGTCAAGGATTCAAGAATAAGAATAAAGCCTTGCAATGATTAGACGGGGTTCCAACGAGATAGGCCGAGAAACTATGAACTCCGGAAAGAAAAAATTAAGACACTTGGAACTAGAATTTATTCATCAAGAATAAACTCCGAAGGAAGGAATTAAACAACTTGATGAAAATAATAAGAATTATGTTATGCTTATCCTCCATCAATTAAATTGATGAGAAGCAATGGATTCACATATCACTTATTCTCGATGAAATTGAATAAAGAGGGATATATCGCGAACTTGCAAAAAAACTTCATGGAACACCGGTAGGATTGGAATAAAATGAATGGATTGATATGACAACACCGGAAAAGAACTCTTGAGCGAACCACCGTAAGAATTGAAACCGAGTGAAGAAAGGAACGAACCACCGTAACGAATTAAAATCGAGTGAAGAAAGAGAATGACCACCGTAAGAAATGAAATTGAGTGAATACCAGAGAATGAATCTCCGGGAAGAATAAAGCACTTGGGGAAATTAAAATGACGAGAACAAAGAGATCGTGAATTGATTAAAGAATACTTCAACGAAGCACCCGACGAATGTGAGACGAACAAAGAGGCATCAATGAAGAATATTTGGAGGACGAAGTTGAAAACTGAGAACGAAGAAATCTTCTGAAATGATGGCCTTAGGAGGAACACAAAAGAAAGAATTCATGAAATACTCCGGATGGTTACAGAAAAGAAGTCTTGATGATCGGAACAATTAAGGAGATAGCAACGATCTTGAATGAAGAATCTTCGAGAGAACGGACAAGAATTAGAGTAAAACTCTTCTTCGAACTTCAAATGACGACGAGGAACACAACCAAAATTATTGAGATACTCCGGAAGAATTAAAAGAGGAAAGGTTGAACCAAACATGAAAGAATTAAAAGCGATCTTGGAGAAGGCACATGACTGATGGAACCCATACTTACGTCACACTTGAAAAGAATTTGAGAATACTCCATGAAAAATTAGAAGAGTCAGGTAAGATCCTGGAAAAAGACCTGTGGGTTATGAGCCCACCGAAAAGAAACACTGCTGGCAGGATTATTTAAATGAGAAATAAAGCACCGAACAATTAAAGACTCGAAGGGGTGACAACCTCGAATTAATTGGAACACAGACATATCTGCTAGAATGTCTTTGGAACACCAGAATAATTAAATGGCGAGAGGCAAACGAGCAAGGGGAACATCTGAGCCGACGGAAATATAAGATCAACCCCGAAAACTTTAATTGAAATCCACCTAAAAAGAAGAACATGTGAAGAATATCAAACGATAGGAGAATTTATCGGAGAAGAAAAGAGAAGGATAATGACGAGCTAGACGAGAATCACCAGTTGAAATAATTGATGAAAGGAATACAAAGACTTCACACGAGTAGGATGGATACTCGATTAAGGACTCCGGTCCGAGAAGCAAAAGGGTGGGCGGGTGGGAAAAAGAAAGATCACTTCGGATGGGGAAAACATCGTCGGTTGAAAAGAACTGATGGTTGAACTTGCAAGGAAGAAGAGGGTCGAATCCACTTGACGAGAGATGCACCAGATGAAAGAACTGACAACGCAACAAACAAAAACTAACCACGCGATCCTAAAAAAATTGAAGGGGAAAAGGGGTAATTCAAAACACCTACGTCAAGATTCCTCACCAAAGCGACGAAGGGGCAGGGGAGTAAAAAGAATTCCTACTCTCCGATATAACTAGACTCCGAAAAAGTTTTCTGCTAGACTCAACAACGGCCAAGCTACGATCAATCAAGGGGGCTCCTATGGTCGGTCGAGGCTCTGATACCAACTTGTCAGGCCCAAGATGCGATTCTATCCCGATCACGTGACGCTTACGTGACTGGGGCACAACCGCATTTCGGGCGCTTAGCAAGATGGATATCATTACATCGCACCATTACATACATACATGGGGGATACAACAATACATCCAAGTCACATAAATACAACATCATCAATACAAGGCATCCGACTACGAATGCAAACATGAAAAGAACAACGACATCCATCTGCTATCCCAGGCTGCCGACCCGGAACCTAACCCAAGACTGAAGAAGAAGAAGAAG
This sequence comes from Secale cereale, assembly GCA_902687465.1. Lineage (NCBI taxonomy): Eukaryota > Viridiplantae > Streptophyta > Magnoliopsida > Poales > Poaceae > Secale > Secale cereale. Next base: position 95,094,230 of record LR738715.1, read on the forward strand.
AAGAAAGAACTCCAACACAAAGATCAACGCTCTCAAGTCAAGTCACCGGAAACCTGCACCTGCAACTATTGTTGTAGTATCTGTGAGCCACGAGGACTCAGCAATCCCATAACCATGGGTATCAAGACTAGCAAAGCTTAGATAGGTAGGAAGAGGTAAGGTGGTGAGGTTGCAGCGCGGCTAAGCAATATAATATGGTGGCTAACTTACGAGTACAAGAATAAGATGAGCATCTACGCAAGCGGTCGCAAGCTAGTAGTGATCGCTAAAGATCCTGAACTACCTACGAGTCAAACATAACCCCACCGTGTTCTCTTCTCAAAGTGAAAAGAGAATGTCACGGTTACTCACACAGTTGCGTGTTTTACTTCGGATCCTCTGTCAAGTTTTCTACAACCGGACATTAACAAATTCCAATCTGCCACATAACTGCGGGCACGACTTTCGAAAGATCATAACCCTGCAGGGGTGTCCCAACTTAACCCATCACAAGCTCTCACGATCAGCAGAAGTAATAATAATATTACCCCTTATCTTGCGGAAGGCCTGATCAGACTCGGAATTCCCAGTGCACAAGACATTTCGACAATGGTAAAACAAGTCCAGCAAGACCTCCCGGCATGCCGACACCCTGATAGTAGCCGCGCGTATCTCGTCTCAGGCCACAACCGGATAGGTGATCCTACGAGTAAAACCAGCCCTCGGGTTTCCCCAAGGTGGCCCCGCATAACCCTCGTTTGGGACCAACACCACCAGCATTGGCCCCCTGCTAGAAAAGAATCACCGAGGGCGCGACCCCCTATGCAAATTTAATTAAATTATTAAGTTATTATTATGAGGCAAATTAAAACCAATGTTGGGCCTTGCTAAAGGAGTTTTATTCAAAGACGAACTGTCAAGGGGTCCCCATATACCCAACCGTGTAAGGAACGCAAAATCAAGGAACATAATGCCGGTTTATCGGCTCCTAAGGTGGCATGGGTGGAACAAAACACCGAGCAAAAGGCCAAGCCTTCCACCCATTGCCAAGTATATAGGTGTGTTAATAATAATAGATATTGTGATATTCCAACAACAAGATCCGACATGGATCAATTTTCATCTTCACCTGCAACTAACAACGCTATAAGAGGGGCTGAGCAAGCGGGTAACATAGCCAAACTATGGTTTGCTAGGAAGGTGTCAAAGGTTAGAGGTTTCATGGCAACAAGGAGAGGGGCTGACAATAAAGATGGGTAGCACGACATATAACGATAGCATCGAGACACTAAGCATGGCAATGATAGTAAAGGTATCCAAGGTGATGGTCATCTTGCCTGAGATCCCGCAAGGAAGAAGAACGGGTCCATGAAGAAGACGAAGACGAAGCCTTGAAGACGAACCACGAGTAGACGAACGAATCCTCACGATCGCAATGGAAAAGAACTAGTGAGAAGAAAGCACACAACAAGGTAAACACATCACTCAAGAACATTACAAGATGCTCAACCAAGTATGATGCAAGACAAGTCTATATGATGCAAAACATGGCAAGGGATGAAGCACACAAGAACAACACAAGCCAACAAGTTTAAATGAGGCCGGAATCAACACATAACAAATCCGGTAAGTCCTCATATGCATAATTTGAAATTAGTCTAGATCTGAACAAACGTTAAGTTAAAGTTGTTAAACAGCAAGTTAACATGCACCATGATGATCTACACGAAATTCTAGTCAAGTCTCATATAAAGTTTGTTTAATTCGGAGCTACGGCCTAGAAGATATGAGCAAAACAAGACAAACAAGTCAACGGTGCAAGATGCATCCAAACATCAAGCAAACACGCTCCAAACATGTAAACAACATGATATTAAGCCTCTAAAAGCAAAATCACACAATTTCAAATAAGGCACACTCAAAACGGAGCAATGGGCTAGAAGTTAAGAGCAAAACAAGTTACAATGCAAAGCTGAAGTTAACAGTCACATAGCAACTTTGGAGCAAGGTAAATATATGCTACAACACTCAAACATGATAATAAGAGGCATGGATGTGAAATAGACATGACACTTAACAAGCATGAACTTAGAACACACCCAAAAGCTTGCTGGAACACAATTAACCAAGCATGGCAAGTTGCAATAAATTTATCCAGACAGTCAAAATCTGGGAAGGCAAAAACATCATCACGATGCTGCCTTCGGAGGCACAAAACAACAAGCATATCAACTCCACTAAGTATATAAAGATCATGGACATGTAATAGACATATCATACAGCAAACAACTCCATTGGAGCATCTCCATAGGAGGCATGGATCAATAACAACAAGCTCCACCAAATTGATCATGCTGATAAAATCTGACAGGTATAATTTATAGCAACTTGAGAGCAAGAAATAAATAAGCTACAGTAGGCCATATGTGCAAGTAAGGGCATGAATGGATAGAAAAAAACATGGACAACAAGACATGATCATTGGCCACTCCAAAACAAGCATGGATTTGAGTGGGGAATCAAGCAAACATGGCATCAGGTTATACAGATTCCAGACTTAGCAGTTTTTTCACTAAGTATAAAACAGCAACAACAACATGGCATGTTTACAAACTTGTTTAAGTCACCTCAAGGCATATCATGAAAAGTGGATTGCACCATAGTAAAGACCATATGATTGTGCTTCTAAAACATATAGACATGTGGCATGAAGACAAACACATCAATAGCAACGATCAAGTGAAAACAGCATCTCACAACAAGTTTCAGCACTTAACAGCCACATGCACTTTGCAACAGAGATTAACATGGCAAGATGACACCTAACATGAATGCTACAGCAACCATCATGTAGAGCACTTCACAATGAACATTTTGACATATCATATGCTCCATTTGGATAAACATGCACCAAGTTACAAGCATCACAATTATGCAACAAAATTATAGTTAACATCAGTTTTAACAAGTAGCACTCTTGCAACAATGATTAGGGCATCAAGATGAAGTCAAACAAGCATGGCACAATGGAACAAAGTGAAGAGCATATCACCACGATCATTTTGACATATCATTCACTCAATTTGGATATACACACGAAAAGTTACAGGCATGCAAAGTATGCATCAGAATATGAAGTTTTGGGGACTTAGAAGAAAAAACAACCTCCTGGGGGTGGACATGTCCGGGCTAGATCGGACATGTCCGGCGGCGGTGCGGGGCCCACTTGGCAGTGGCTCCGGGAGGTCAACGCGGGTCGGAGGCGGAGCGGGTCGGGTTCGGGCGACGGAGCGGATCGGGTCCTGGTCGGCTGGAGGTGGAGCTGGCCGGCCTGGCCGGACCTGGGGATGAGGCGGCGGGGAGGCGGGTCCAGGACCTCCCGGCGGCGAGCTTGGGCCGGCGCGGGCGGCGCTCCGGCGGCTCACGGGGCCGAGGTGGCCGGCGGGGCGGCGCACGGGCGATGGCCGGACGGAGGCGGCGCGGGGACGAGGCCGACCCGCGGGACGAGGAGGTGGCGACGCGATCCGGCACGGCTCCGGCGCGGGGTCTTCCACCGAGGCGGCGGCGATTGGGCAGGTGGCGGCGGCGCGAGGCCTCGGGTCCTCTAGCTCCCGAGCGAACCGGCGGGGGGGTTCGGGCCTGCGCGGGCCTGAGATGGGCTCCGCGGGCCCACGTGGTGGAAGGAGGAAGGTGGCGGCTGTGGAGGTGGGAGGAGGCTGGAGGCGGCACGGATTTCGAGGAAGCTAGGGTTAGGCTAGGTTTAGGCCAATTTTGGCATGGGGGATGGGTTTAAATAAGGAAAGGGGTAGAATTAGGGTTAGGAGGGGGGTTTGAGGCCGTTTTCGGACCATTAGATCCCGATCGGATGGCACCGATCGCAAGGGGAATAGATGGGTTGTGTAGAAGGGCTTCGGGCTGCGAGGAGAGAAGGGAAAAAGAGGCCTGCGGGGTTTTCGAAGACCGAAAACATCCGACGAAATAACCGGCGACTAGTGCCGCTATATATATATATATATATATATATATATATATATATATATATATATATATATATATATATATATATATATATATATATATATATATATATATATATATCCGTTTGGGCTATCAAACGAGCTCTGAATGCGATGAAATTTGGCAGGCGGCCTGTCTACACTATAATAAGACCACACGCCAAGTTTCAACCCATTCAGAGAACGTTTTCCGGCCACTCATAAAATAAATATTCGGAGGCGCCGCGGGCGCGTGCAAGTGTGTCTGGGCTCAGAACGGACAACGGAGAGGACGGGCGGACTCAGACGGATGCAAGTTTTGAAAACATGATGATGCAATGCACACGATGACATGGCAAGATGAACACGCAAGCTGATGACATGGCAACGGCAACGAATAGCTGGCTGACACCTGGCGCATCGGTCTCGGGGTGTCACATCTTGGGTGCTTGGGCGCCCTAGACGGTTGAAGTCACCTCGGAGCCATATTCCATTGTGGTGAAGCTTCGTGGTGTCGTTGGAGGTCTCCAATTAAGTTTTGGAGATAGCCCCAACCTTTGTGGTGTTCGGAGCTCAATCATTGTGGTGTAAAGCTCCGGGCAAGCATCAGGGTCTCCAATTAGGTTGTGGAGATCACCTCCAGGAATTTGTACGGGTTCTGTGACCGCCCTCAAGGGTCCCTTAGTGGAATCACGACATCTTGCATTGTGCGAGGGCGTGAGGAGATTACGGTGGCCCTAGTGGCTTCTTGGGGAGCATTGTGCCTCCACACCGCTCCAAACGGAGATTAGCATCTGCAAGGGTGTGAACTTCGGAATACATCGTCGTCTCCACGTGCCTCGGTTATCTCTTACCCGAGGCTTTACTTATGCACTTTACTTTCTGATAGCCATATTGTTTCTTATCATATATCTTGCTATCACCTAGTTGTTTATCTTGCTTAGCATAAGTTGTTGGTGCACATAGGTGAGCCTAGTTGTTGTAGGTTTTGTGCTTGACAAATTAACTGCTAGGTTTATTCCGCATTTGTTCAAGCCTAAACCGTAATTTTTTAAAGCGCCTATTCACCACCCCTCTAGGCGACATCCACGATCTTTCACCAGGCCTACACTTTCAGCTCCTGCAGCCACTGCCACAGTTGTTCCTCCAGTATCAACACCTCCAGTTCCACGGACTTCATCGGAAGCGTTTGCAGATGCTCTTATCTCCACGCCATCTACGTACACCGGAGCCACCAGCGAGAATACTTCTTTAGCAGCTCTCGGAGATCGTGCCTAGAGTGCCGCATAGCACTAGGATTTTTCGATCTTTTTGGTAACTTGTTGCCAAAGTGGGAGAAAGTGTATAGATCATTAGGCTTCGAGAGAGAGTGTCTTGCTTCTCTTTGTTGGTTTTTTGCTTGCTACTTCGTTTGATCGTTCAGTTATTGCTACAACTTGCTTATGTGTGTGAGATACTTTATGTGCTTGATCATATCATACTATGCTTAATGTGTGCCTATTTGATTGTGTATGATCATTCACTTATTATTTTGGTGATGAGTGCTTATTGCTTAAATCTTATCATTTTGAGCGCTCCACTAAGATGTATGTGACATGGAAGAGTAACCCATGATCCTAATTGATTGTGCATTTGCATTCAAAAGAAAATCTTAAATAATGCACAAATTTAGGGGAGCTCTTGCTTATCACATACTTCTCAAAGCGACGATATATTTCATTCCTATTATCATTAGTCAAAGCTTTGATCTATATGTTGTCATCAATTACCAAAAAGGGGGAGATTAAAAGTGCAACTAATCCCCGGGGTGGTTTTGGTAATTAATAACAACATATAGCTCATTGAACTAATATCCTTTCAAGATAAATATTCCAGGAAGTTCAATGGTTGGCATGGCATGGGTTAGAAATGTGGACCCCTCAAAAAGCTAAGGACAAAGATTGGCAAAAGCCCAAGACTCTACATTTTTATTTTAGTGATCCAAGATCACATTGAGTCCATAGGAAAAGCCAATACTATTAAAAGGGGGTGAGGTGTTGCTTAATGGTCTACTTGCTCAAGTGCTTAGTAATATGCTCCAAATCCCTCAACCACTTTCTCATTTCCACATATGTCCCAAACCTAAAAGTCAAACGCACCCCACCGATTTGATCTATCCGGCGCCACCGAGTTTACTTGACATAGCCACTGCCACAAACCCTAATCAGTTCGATCTCATCGATAGGGATCTCGGTCTCACCGAGATGAGAATGCAAACTCTATGTTTCCTCTTCGTAACGTTTCGGTCTAACCGAGATGAGAGAATCGGTCCCACCGAGTTGGCATTGCAAACTCTCTGTTTCCTCTTCGTAACATTCCGGTCCCACCGAGATGAGCGAATCGGTCCCACCGAGTTTGCCTGACCAACACTCTGTTAGCCTATTACCAGAATCGGTCTCACCAAGTTTGTGTAATTGGTCAAACCGATTTGAAGTTTTGCCCTAACCCTAACACATCGGTCTCACCGAGTTGATACTGTCGGTCCCACCAAAATGTCTAACGTTCACATTTTAAACGGCTTCGGTCTGACCGAGTTCGTTTATTCGGTCTGACCAAGTTGGGTCAAATGTGTGTAAGGCTAGATTTTGTGTGGAGGCTATATATACCCCTCCACCCCTTCTCCATCAGAGAGAGAGCCATCAGAACGTACCTACACTTCCACTATTCATTTTCTGAGAGAGAACCACCTGCTCATGTGTTGAGACCAAGATATTCCAATCCTACCATATGAATCTTGATCTCTAGCCTTCCCCAAGTTGCTTTCTACTCAAATCTTATTTCCACCATATCCAAATCTGTGAGAGAGAGTTGAGTGTTGGGGAGACTATCACTTGAAGCACAAGAGCAATTAGTTCATCATCAACACACCATTTATTACCTTTTGGAGAGTGGTGTCTCCTAGATTGGTTAGGTGTCACTTGGGAGCCTCCGACAAGATTGTGGAGTTGAACCAAGGAGTTTGTAAGGCCAAGGAGATCGCCTACTTCGTGAAGATCTACCCTAGTGAGGAAAGTCCTTCGTGGGCGACGGCCACGGTGGGATAGACAAGGTTGCTTCTTCGTGGGCCCTTCGTGGGTGGAGCCCTCCATGGACTCGCGTAGCCGTTACCCTTCGTGGGTTGAAGTCTCCGTCAACGTGGATGTACGATAGCACCACCTATCGGAACCACGCCAAAAACATCTGTGTCTCCAATTGCGTTTGCACTCCTCAACCCATCCATTTACCTTCATATGCAATGATTTACTTTCCGCCGCCACAACTCTAGAATTGCATGTGTAGGAAGATTGCTTGACTTGTGCTAAGTTGTTAAAATCTGCCAAAACTTAAAATTAAGAAAATGCTAAGTTTTTATTTGGTCAAGTAGTCTAACCCCCCTCTCTAGACATACTTTCGATCCTACAAGTTGTAGACCGATGAACTCAGCATTTGCTTTTACTTTTTATGTTTTGTCTACATGTTGACTGGTTTGTGGCTTTATATATAAAGCCATAAAGCGAAACACTGCTTGCGATTTTCTTCTACAACAATATTGACAAACGTAATAGGATATTGTATGAAATATTCAAAGTTGTGCCACTATACATTTCATACCATGGACATGCCTAGAACCATCTAATTCAGAAAGCCCGTAACATGGATAGTGGCTCATGACCGAAACAGTAACAAGTCTTAGTAAAGACTAGATTACCTTGGTTCCACGCGGCTGAATCCAAGAACACGTAATTTCAAATAGTTGTTACCAATACTTAATTCAAATAGTGCATGCAGCGGTGTCCAGAAATTTATCATCAAGTTTTTAACTCTGAAAGTGCAACTTGTACTACTAGTAGATACTTGCACCCTCTTCATCCTAGCACACTTCAGACGATCAGCAAAATACTGCAGAGAAGCATGACGATTGCTTCAGTTACTTCCTCACTGGTTGGCGCTCACCCCTGGTGTTCACCTACAAACAAAAAAAATATAGATTATTCATTAACGCATTCAACCAACTAGTAGAAAAACAAAAAGGGGTTGTATCCGTCACTAAAACATACATACATTTTGTATATGGATTTGATGTCTTGTTGCAGTGTAGGGCTTTCGAGAAACCTGTCACCGCTCTGTGAAACATCCACGACAGCAAGCTCAAAATCATCACTGTCGGAGAGCTCGTTCCATTCGAACCACAACTTCGACACCCGCTCTTTCTGGAAGGTTGTCCTGTGATACCCCTCCTCAGGTGAGTCGGCGACAACGAGGCGGTAGCAGTACATCATTTTGGACTGCCCTGGTCTGAATAAACGTTGAATTGCCTGGTGCGTCACGAAAGGGTATTCGTGGACCTCTAGGATGATAATGCGTGATGCACCAACAAGGGAGATATCCTCGCCGCGACATGCCTTGATGGAACCGAACAAAACTTTTCCTTCAAAATATAACACCATCAGGAATAAAAAACTCAGCCAAATCCAAACATCTCAATACCAGGTACACATAAGCAGAGAGGTCCTACTAGTTTTGTCAAAACAATCAAGCCTCCTTTGGTTCATAGGATAGGATTATCGTAGGAATAGGAAATTTGTAGGAAATGAGATGACATGTATCTCAAATCCTATGAGTAGGAATAGGAAAAGAGATGTCATTTGGTTCACACCAAAGGAATTTTTCCATTGAGTCTAGGCTCATTTTTATTTTCCTATGAAATGTGGAGGATAGGAACCAATCCTATGTAGGAATAGGAATCCATTCCTATGAACCAAAGGGCTCTAAAGGAAAAAATCCTATAGAATCCTATCCTATGGAAATCTTATGAAATTCCTCCAAACCAAAGGAGGCCTCAAAGGAACAATAGACTGATTTTTGTTAAACTATGCCAGGGACCAATGTTGACAACATTGATGCAAATCCAACTATCCAAGCACTGCAATCATCAATGTTTTCCTCTCTTTTTTTTTTGCCAGAATCATCAAAGGTGACATACATGACTTTGGATGCTGTCTATAGTGGAATAATGCAGACCGCGAGCTTAAAACACATGGTTACACTATCCGCAACAAATTGTATATGCACATACAACTAGTCGCACTAGCTTTTGAGCTCCTAGCAGTGCATGTACAGCCAAACGAGGAGCATAGCTTTTGCAATGAATTCACTAGTGATGTAAGCCACGGTAACAACAAAAGGCTGTGTTCAGGAAATGCATAAGATTCACATGTTTTATATCAGAAGCTTATAATCTGGAGGTCTGAATATAGGCGCTACAGGTGCACTCGGTGCAAAACGGTGTGGATCAAACAAATCGATCGGGTTTGGGATCACAAAGTTCAGCACACCTTGCTGCTTGCTTCACATACCATCGATGTGGGTGACCTACATACACTGACATAACAACACCCCGCTACACCGCGACGACACTAATTAAGCTGAAACAGGGTAGGAATACTTTTATTTCACATCAAGTCATCCTTGCACATTTTATCATGCAAAAAATTGCTTAGGCATATGAGGAACTAGATTAATTCATGTTTCACTTGCAGTATGGCATCTTCATCCAAGTGTTGTTGTTGCTGCTGCTGATGTTGTTGTTGATGATGATGAATCTTCATCGTCTGTTCTTGCTTCTGAATCATCATCTGTTGCTGCTGCATCTGGATATAATATTGGCGCTGTTGTTGCTGCTGAATCATCATCATCTGCTGCTGCTGCTGCTGCATCTGAATCTGCTGTTGCTGCATCGGAATCTGCTGCTGCTTCTGCATCTGGAGCTGCTGTTGCTGCTGCATCTGAATCTGCTGTTGCTGCATCGGAATCTGCTGCTGCTTCTGAATATGGAGCTGTTGTTGCTGCTGCATCTGAATTTGTTGTTGTTCTTGTTGCTGCTGCATCTGAATCTGCTGCTGCTTGTGAATCATCATCGCCTGCCGCAGCTGCTGATGGTGCATGCCTCGCCACGACGGGCACAGGGCCATGTTCCTGTACATCTCCACGAACCTGTCCATGAGCACGTCGCCGCCTTCCCGGAGGACCTTCTGCCCAATCTCGTTCGCCCGATCAATGAAGAACTCTAAAACGACTTCCCAGAACAGCTCCGCGTCGATGCAGTTGGCGATCTGCTGCTCGTCACCCTCGTCCCCCGCCTCTATGCTTAGCGCGACCTTGTACCCGGCCTTGAGGTACTTGGCGTAGGACTCCTCGTACCCGCCCTTCTCGACGGCGTCGCAGACGTCGCCCTCCCACCGGCGCAGGAACGCGGCCTCGATGCGGTAGAAGGCCGTCATGAAGTTGAGGTGCGCCTGGCCGCCGCCGCGGCCGGCGCACGCTATGGCCACGCGGTCGTGCGCGAGCGCGGCCTGGTGCTCGTCGTCGAAGGGGCCGATGTCGCGGCCGCCTCGCTTCGGGTCCATGACGCGGGCCAACCACCCCTTGCCTGGGTCGTGGTGCACGCCGAAGTACCTAAACCTCGGTGCCTGTGGCGGTTGCGGCGTGGCGTTCCCGGGCGCGCCCTGCGCGTGCCGGGGCATCGTGGGAGCAGGAGCGGCAACCGCGACGGCTGCTGGGTTCGTTGGCAGTGGCGTGCCACCGGTAGGCGCCCCCTGCGACGGCGCGTGACGCTTGGCTGGTGGAATGGCCGTCCTCATCGTCGTTGCTGGTCGTTTGCCCAGGGAAGGCGCGGCGGGGTTCGCCACCGCCAGCGCTGGCTGCGTGGGCGGCATTGGCATTCGAGGCCTCGCCGACGGGACGGCGGCGCCGACTGGACGAGTGTTCGCCGGAACGCCCTGTCTCGCCGCCTGCATCGGTGAGGGAGCTGCTGGCATGGGGGCACCGCCGAGGTTACCGTGGCTCATCGGCCGTGGCAGCACGCCGGCAGCCGGCGCTCCCTGCGCGTGTGGCAATGGCATGGAAGGCCTCGCGGTCGGGACGGCGGCACCGACCGCACGAGGGTGCGCCTGAATGCCGGGCGCTCTTGCCTGCATCTTCATCTGCGGTGTCGGGGCTGCTCTCACGGCAGTGCCGAGGTTAACATAGGTGTTCATCACCGGCCGCGGCACGGCGGCCCCCTGCACGCGTGGAGTTGCTGCGGCTGCGGGAGGCCTCGCCGTCGGGGCGCCGGCGCCGGGGTTAGAGCACGGTGTCATGCTGTCGAAGCGTGGGTGTGCGCAGCGCAGTAGTCGACGGCGAGCGCGAGTTGCTGTGAAGAACTGAAGATCGGTTTACGGTTGAGTTGGCAGAGCTGCGTTGGTCAGCTGCTGCTTAAATACTCGGCAGGCCAAGCGAGAGGCCGGGTCGGTTTCGCCAGCACGCGTCGTGGAGTCGGGGCCGGAGTCGGATTCCAGTGTGGAGTCGGATTCTCTTTTTCTTTTTCTTTTTTTTTTTGATCGGGGTGGAGTCGGATTCTCGGTCTCGGGACAGCACGGCGCGTCAGGCCGTGGAGTTTAAAATTACTCGGCCGGAAAAAACGCGTCTAAAACCGAAGGCGTATTTGTCACGAACAAAGAAAATGGATGAAAAACGGGTTCTTAGTGTTTACGTAATGCTTGACAGAAGGTGGGTTTGTTGGTTTCGCAGGGTCCAAACCTCCAACTCCAACACACTCACCGCTCGCCGTCGGTAATGGCGATTCCGCGCCGCCTGCCCTGCCTCCCCGCTGTCGCCGTAGCCACCAGACGCTCGACAGCGAGCCTCGCCGTCTCCCATGGTGGGACCGGCGCGAGGCCCTCGACGGCCGTCCTGGCCTCCGCCGCGACGGCGGCCGCGGCGGCGGGCCGCGCCTCCGAGTGCCAGTCGCTCCTCCTCCGCATGTCGCGCCGCCGCGGCGCCTCCCGCATCGACATCGTGTCCTCGCTCCTCGCCTCCTCCCCGACCCCGCAGCCGCAGGTGTTCGACCTCCTCATCCGCACCTACACCCAGTCCCGGAAGCCCCGGGAGGCATTCGAGGCCTTCCGCCTCCTCCTCGACCGCCGCGTCCCCATCCCGGCCGCCGCCTCCAACGCGCTCCTGGCCGCGCTCTCCCGCGCCGGATGGCCCCACCTCACCGCGGACGCCTACCGCCTCGTCCTGTCCTCCGGCTCCGAGGTAAACACCTACACGCTTAACATCATGGTCCACAGCTACTGTAAAGCCCTACAGTTCGATGAGGTTGATACCGTAATCTCCGAGATGGAGAAGAGATGCGTGTTTCCGGATGTGGTAACCCATAATGTGATGATTGATGCTAGATTTCGTGCTGGGGATGTTGAGGCGGCGATGGCAGTGGTCGATTCGATGGTTAGTCAGGGGATAAAGCCAGGAATCTTGACGTATAATGCAGTGTTGAAGGGGTTGTGCAGGAATGGAAGGTGGAATAAAGCGAGGGAGGTGTTCAGGGCAATGGACGAGTGTGGGGTGGCGCCGGATGTTCGGAGCTTCAACGTGTTGATTGGGGGATTTTGCAGAGTTCAGGAGCCTGATGAGGCGATGAAATTCTATAAGGAGATGCGGCAGCGTGGAGTCACACCAGATATTGTCAGCTTTAGCTGCCTGATTGGGTTGTTTGCAAGAAAGGGGAAGATGGACCGGGCGGCAGCGTACTTGAGGGAGATGAGAGAGTTTGGATTGGTGCCTGATGGTGTGATTTACACAATGGTCATTGGTGGATATTGCAGGGCTGGGTCAGTGTTGGAGGCGCTGAGAGTTAGGGATGAGATGGTTGGCCGTGGATGTTTGCCAGATGTGGTAACTTACAATACCTTGCTGAATGGGCTTTGTAAAGAGCGTAGGTTGTCTGATGCGGAGGAGCTTTTGACTGAGATGAGGGAGAGAGAGGTTCCACCAGACTTATGCACCTTCACGACTTTAATTCATGGGTATTGTAGGGAGGGTAACATAGAGAAGGCATTGCAACTATTTGAAACAATGCTGCACGAGCGTTTGACGCCAGACATTGTGACATACAACACTTTGATTGATGGAATGTGCAGACAAGGTGATCTGGGCAAAGCTAATGAGCTATGGGATGATATGCATTCTCGAGAAATCTTCCCCAACCACATTACCTACAGCATCCTGATAGACAGCCACTGTGAGAAGGGACAAGTGGATGATGCATTTGCATTTTTGGATGAAATGATAAACAAGGGGATTGTGCCAAACATCATGACCTATAATTCCATCATTAAGGGTTACTGCCGGTCTGGAAATGTATTGAAGGGGCAACAATTTTTGCAGAAGATGAGGGATGCCAAGGTGTTGCCTGATTTAATTACTTACAATACCCTAATCCATGGTTATGTTAAAGAAGAGAAGATGCATGAAGCTTTTAATTTGCTTAACATGATGGAGAATGAAAAGGTTCAACCAGACACTGTGACGTATAATATGATTATAAATGGGTTTTCTGTACATGGTAATATGCAAGAAGCTGATTGGGTTTACAAGAAAATGGGTGCTAGAGGAATTGAACCAGATAGATATACATACATGTCCATGATAAATGGTCATGTTTCAGCTGGGAACTCGAAGGAGTCATTTCTACTTCATGATGAGATGCTTCAGAAAGGGTTTGCTCCTGATGACAAATTCTGAGGGTATTATTTTCCTTCATACTGGAATCTAATTGATGCTATGGTTAATTCAACAATGAGAAATGAAGGCATTTTGCAGTTTGTTTAGATTGTCAGGATTTTTGCTCCAACAAGTATTTATAGATTTGAAGGTGAGCATGAGAAATTTTGCAGTTCAGCATTAAAATATCGGGTAGGTTGTGTGCACCGCCCTTCTACATTACCATAGTGGAATCATCAATGATATATATTTCCGACTTCGTAAGATGCAATATTGTTCTGTACGAATATCTGTTCTTCTGAATTCTGATAGTAGAATGCTGCTTGACTGACATTCTTTTGCTACTTCTGCATTCTATCACTCTAGGTGGTATGTGATTTGATACCATCACATTGACCGTTGTAATTTTCTGTAGGCATCTGATTAAATTTTGGAGTAAATTCCGTGGAAGTTTTCATTATTGGCTGGTCCAAGGGTAGCAAAAATTTCCACACAAGTGACCTCTCTAGATGTGCTTTCTTCACCAACGTGCAGAAATATTCTGTTGGGCTCAGGAGGTGTGCTTTTGTTTTCTGGGCATCGGAGGAATCTAGCATGCTCTAAATTTCTCAGGTACTTTATTTCTTACCCAGAATTCTTTTTTTAGAGGAAATATTAGTGTAATGCACTAATGCCTGATATACAACTACATTTTGCAAATCCGTAATGCAGTAACATATTGCCAGGTTATTCCCTGTTTCCTGTTGTTTAGTTGACCCTATCACCTCCAATACCCCTGCTCGAGCAGTTCAACCTATCAATCTATATTTTAGGGCACACAAATAGCAATACAGGTAGCACTTCTTTCTGAGCAGTCACAACTTAACACAACAAAATTGCAAAATTTAACATATGCTCCTTAAAATATCATGAGATAAGATCAAATCCTCTTGATCAAATGCTGCTGAACGGAGTAAGACTGCAAACTGCTTTTTATTCCCTTTTTTCAGGGTGAATGCAAATCACTTTTAGCATGAACTATTAACATCATGCGAAACTGATCAAAAGGGAAGAACTGAGCGTACATAAAAAGGTATCACTATCTTTTATTCTTTTATCTGACGCATGTAGAATAGTTCTCAAGAGAAACTTACACTCCCGCTTTACTGCAGGGCAATCAAAATTGGTGTACAAAGGAAGAAATAAAACTGACTAGAGTGTAAATTGTGCCCCTTCAAGCCTTACCCTCAAAGGAGCAAGGAAAAGAACGAAAGAGAAACAGAGGTTATGAGCACCAGGTTTTGTGCCAGGCTTTGATGAAGTTATGAGCAATAGTTTCTCTGTCTTGGCCTTGGTTGTATGGATTACCCATCAACATTTTGCACTTCAGACACAAATTAGGTGTGAAGAGGGATACACGCGGGCGAATTGAACAAGCTTCTTGCCTGCTGGGTGCGGCAGATTACCGTTGAACAAAATTTGTCTTAGGCAGAGTTTACAAAGATCCTCACATGATGTATTCGCCAAGTTTGTATTTGTAAAATTGAAACAGATTTTTTGCATGTCCAAAGCAGCAGCAGACTTCGTGCTGTTTTCGGTGAATGGATGCTAAAGATCTCTTGTACTTGTTGCAAATGCGTCATGACTTAATGAGAAGCGTATCAAAATACTTTTCTGGAATGTATGTCTCTGAAAGAAACATGAAAAAAACACTCATGTTTTTTTAAGGCAGAGAAAAAAAGTCCTTTAATTATAGAGAACACTCCTGGCACAGATTTGCAACAAAAAACTACTCTAGTAGAGAACACTGTTTTCATAGGGCAGCAAAGTCTCAGGTTGATTTTTTGCAACTCAAAAAAAAAAATTGAGCAAAAAAAAAAGTAAATTCGGTAGGCCCTGAAACTTTACAGCCCAGCCTGCTCAGAAAAACGCCCACCGGCTCCACCTTCCCTCTCGAGAGGTGGATCCCCTCCGAACCAAAAATTTCAAGAAGAGCCGAAACCTCCCGCCCTTTCCCCGTTCCCCCCACCCCCGAGCGGCGGAGCCCCCTCCCGCGATGCCTCCCGGCGGCGGCGCGATCCGCGTGCTGAACGTGGCGGAGAAGCCGTCGGTGGCCAAGGCCGTGGCGGAGATCCTGTCGCGCGGGGGGATGCAGTCGCGGGCGGGCCGGTCCCGCTACAACCGCGTGTTCGAGTTCAACTACGCCATCGGCGCCCAGGCCTGCCACATGCTCGTCACCTCCGTCACGGGCCACCTCATGGAGCTCGACTTCGACGACCGCTACCGCCGCTGGTACTCCTGCGACCCCGCCGAGCTCTTCCACGCCCCCGTCCGCAAGGCCGTCCCCCAGGTACCCCTCCCGTTCTGCCCCCCTGCTCGCGCATTTCACCGAACAGTTGGTGCGCGCGGCACCGCGGCCTGTGAACGGTGGCCTATCGCGCTGTCTTTGATTGGTTCAGGCATGTTGTTGGGGTGTTTCGAGGCATCTATGTGCCTGCGTCTGTGGGGTTGGTAGTTGGTTGCGTTCAGCACATAGGAAATAATATGCCTTACGGGAATTTGGTCGAGCAATTGATGTGCGGAGTGTTGTGGTGTGCTCCGCCTTGATTCCCTTGAGGATTTTCCGGGCGTGCTGCCACTGAGGGTGCCCGATTGGCAGTGTCAATGTATGACGATGCTGTTTTTGTTCATGCTACATTGCTACTCTTTGCAAGTAAAATTTGTTAAATCCCACATCAGGAGCAATTTTTTCGGAGTTGAATGGCTGTGGCTTGCTATCGATCACTTTTTGTCTTTTGCTCAATCGCAAACTGTTTATGGTCACACACACATGTATGCGATGCACCACAGGAGCTGTGGTACCAGGAGTGGAACACTGCAGGCTAAACTTGTGAATTGTTATTGTGGGCATATTCGTGTACTTGTACTGTTGTTACTGGAAACTGCGATCAACCCCCTTTGGCAGAAATAGTGCTCATAGGAAAGAGGTTACAAGGGAATAAAAGTTTATCTACAGCTTCATTTAATTTCTAGCCCTTATAGGCTTTGGAGCAATATTTTCATACATCAAAACGTAAAAGAATTGCAACTCTGAAGCTCATGCAGCAAAATGTCGGAAGCCAAGCAAAGTACTGAAAGACCTGACAAGAAACATGAGTACCAATGGTTTCCACCAGTCATCTGGGTGTCCTCTCCTCCAGGCTCCAGTTTGTTCTTTATTCTCCCATTCCAGCACCAGACAAATTTGTACTGCCTCCTAGTTGCTTGAAACAGCCATAACAATGCTTAAGCTCGCTAGCTGATATTGGTTGACATTGCTTCATGCCCAAAAAGGGAAAGCGCGTTATGTCTAATGAAAGTTGGATGCTGAGGACCTGAGAGCATGTATTGTTTGGTGCTCTCCGTTCATCAGCTGCATTATTTGTTTTACTTTTGGTTCACTCTTGTGTTTTTTTGAGACGCAAGGCTATTGCGTTTTCTTCAAAAAAAAATTGGTTTGCTCTTGGAACATTCTTATCACTTCTGTGTTAATCGATGAATACACAACCATGGTCAGGCTTCAGTGTCAATATTCAGTTGTCTATATTTGCTCAACAACATTGTGAACACACTGAGATTACCTTGTATTTTTGTTCAAAACTATGATGGGTGTGACATGATCATGACGTTAGTATAAGCTAAGTTTTTCTGAACTAGAGATCTATTCATGAATTTTGTTTTATGAAGTGCAGGATAAACAGGACATAAAGAGAACATTGGAAGAGGAAGCTAGGACGTGTCAATGGCTTGTGTTATGGCTTGATTGTGATAGAGAGGGCGAGAATATCGCATATGAAGTGGTTGACATTTGTGCGGGCGCCAACCGTAATCTAAACATTTGGAGAGCTCGCTTCTCAGCTTTGATTCCCAGGTATTGATTGCTCCAGATTCCTGGACCGTCTGTTTTCCTGTTATGGACAGATGGCATATTCATTTCAGTTCAGTTGTCTTACAAATTGAACTGCAGGGAAATACATGAAGCTGTGCAACATCTCGCCAGACCCAACAAGCTATTTGCTGATGCTGTGGATGCAAGACAGGTTACTTCAGTTTTGCACTCTGATTGTCAAATTGTCATTGATGCTTAATATTCTTGTGTGCCAACTATCAACTCAAAACAAATACTACTACGATGCCAGCAAACAGAGAGCCATGAGAATATTCTGACGCTGTGGCTTTGTACTAATTTTACACAAATAAACCTAAAACACGCAAAGATGCTAGTACAAACCGTCCTGCTACTATTCTTTGTTTTTCTCAAAAAGAATAGCATTAGCATTCCTCTTCCCATCAAATGAATAAACATTTGCTTGTGCCTTATCGCTGTCTTCAGAAGCACAGATAATAATAAGAGTTTTTGTACAGGAAATTGACCTTCGCATAGGTGCCTCCTTCACTAGGTTTCAAACAATGCTGCTAAAAGATGCATTTGTCCTTGATGTCAGTGGGGAAGAAAGGAATATGGTTCTGAGCTATGGTCCTTGCCAGGTACCTCACTATAGAATATTAACTGAACATATTCAATGCATACACATTATTATTCCCTGTCTAAGATTTTCATTTTGTTCCAGTTTCCAACTCTAGGATTTATTGTTGAGCGTTTCTGGGAGATACAAGCTCACGAACCTGAAGAGTTCTGGACAATAAATTGTTCTCACACTTCAGATGAAGGCACTGCGTCGTTTATTTGGATGTAAGATTCGTTTCAGCCGTCCTGAACTTCAATTAGAAAAGTTGTGTGACATATCCTTGTTTGGCAGACGTGGCCATTTGTTTGATTACTCATCCGCTGTTGTGATCTATGAAATGTGTGTCCAAGAACCAATGGCAACAGTGAGTCCTCACATCTTCTGTTTCACCACTGGTTACAGAATTGAAACAATGATGGACAACTTTAATGAAAGATCAGAGGTACCTATTTTTAGTTGTTTTTATTTTATTTCTACAGGTACAGAATGTCAGGAATCAGGAGAAACTAAAATACCCTCCATACCCACTAAGTACTGTGGAGCTTCAGAAACGTGCTTCTAGGTGCTGCAGAATGAGTTCAGAGCACACAATGAAGGTATATTAAAAAAACTAAATCCTTTTGGTGTCTTATTTTTCCTTAACAGTTTTGCTAGTAAAAATTGCTTAGCTATATTTCCTGATTGCTTGGTTTGCTGAACTCTTGTGCTATTCATACCAGGTGGCTGAAGAACTTTACCAAGCTGGATTCATTAGTTATCCCAGGACAGAGACTGATAGTTTCTCTCCAAACACTGACCTGCATGTCAGTTATGAATACTAGCGTGCCTTGTCCATGTTTTTATTCATTGTCCTGATTCTGCTTACACATTCTTTCAAGATTTACATCTACAGTGTTGCACTTTTAACACATTTTACATGATATTATTTTGTTCCAGGAAGGAAACCAAATTCTAAAGAACATGTAATCCTAAAAAAAGAACATATTATAAAACAATTTTCTCTAGTGAATGTTAGTTTGGAAAAAAAAAGTAGCCATGGTCTCATAGGCATAGTTCTCCTGTTTTCTTTCTGTTTGACTTGAAGTAGATATATGTTACCACCTGATGATATTCATTGCTGAATAACCATAAGAAAAATGTAAAAGGCATCTCTATTGTCCAACTCATACTTGCGATGAATAAACAATTCTTTGCTCTTAAGTTGTTAATTTTCATTTGCTCATCCTGGCATGGTTGCCCTGACATGGGTTGCTCCCTTTTACTTAGGCAATTGTACGTGAACAAGCGGATCATCCTGATTGGGGAACGTATGCCCAACGTCTTCTGAATCCTGAAGAAAGGCTCTGGAGAAATCCCAGCAATGGTGGTCATGATGACAAGGCACATCCTCCTATTCATCCAACAAAGTTTTCAACTGGTGAAAACAACTGGTCTCCAGACCACAAGGTACGTAGCACTACCAAATAGAAGAGAAATATCTATCAGTCTCATATCAGTTTATAGTAAATTTTCAAATCTGTTGTTTTTATGCTCCACAAATCTAATAATCTTCTCCATATCTGTTTCTGCTGTCCAGAAATTGTATGAGCTAGTTGTTCGCCATTTCCTTGCTTGTTGCTCCCAACCTGCAGTTGGAGCCGAGACAACTGTGGAAGTTGACATTGCTGGTGAACAGTTCAATGCATCAGGGCGTGTCGTACTTGCTGTGAGCATCCTCAAATGTTGCTGTCATCTTCTATTGTTGCTTACGTCTAATAATCTACTACCCATACTTCAACAAACATGAAACTTGTCGTGTTGTGTCTCCTTATTCTCTGGCATGGAAATGTTATGATATCAGTAATAAAGTAACTTCACCCAATGTACAGCGACAATGTAGCTGTAATACCAGTTTGACCGATATAGCTGAGAAACAAGCGTAGAATAATGCATGCTATCTGCAATTACCTAATATTCAGAGGTGATGTAGCTTTAACTGATTCCCTTATTTACTTAATGTTGACTTGGTGATAAAATGTTTTGGTTGTTTCTAACATATGAGGGTAGAGCTGGGAAAGCTCATAGAAAATAACTATTTACAATTTGGTTTATGATATACTAATATTTTCTGAAAAAGGGATACAAAGGGGAATCATATTTCTGAGAAATGAATCAGATAACCAACATGCAGTTTAACAATAAATGTGTGGCAAATAATTGCTTCTCCTTGACGCTGATTGGTACTTAGGTGGCTTATTAGTAAACCCGGCCTTATGCTAGTACAGAGAAATGCTCTGCCCAGCGAACCCGTGCAAGAAAAATTCTGTATCTTATCATTACTACTCCCTCTGTTCACTTTTGTAAGTCTTTTAGGACAGCTGAAATTGAACTATATTAGGTATTGTCTTAAATGTCTAAAAGGCCTTATAAAAGTGAACGGAGGAAGTAGATTTATTAAACTGTCACCAGGTTTTTTGGTCCAGTAAGAGTCATCCATTCTCTTATACATCTGGGATGTGTAAAAGTTCTTTTTTAATAAAAACCTTTTGTACTTTCTCTGTAGAAAAATTATTTGGACGTTTATCGTTATGACTCATGGGGTGGTTCATTACTTCCAACATACACCATTGGACAGCAGGTTTGCTACTTTCTACCCTACTTCTATTCTACTTCCTCCGTTCCAAAGTAAGTGTCATGGTTTTAGTTCAAAATTTGAACTAAAACCACGACACTTATTTTGGAACGGAGGGAGTATTTGTTAAAACCTTTCCTGTAAAAAGGAAGTCCCAGTATGTTCAGATCTTCCAAAGGTCATATTTTGAGTTGAAATCTTGATCCTTGTATGTTGTTGTAAATGTTGGGCATATCAGTCAATATAATTGGTATGGATTAATTGCCTGATATTTGGCAACTCTAAGATGTAGGGATCAATTGCTTGTCAATTCCTTCAAAAATGATTATGACCTTCAACTTTTTTTCCTTTTAATTTCAATGCAACAATAATTTTTAACACCAATACAAAACTTGCAGTTTATTCCGACGACTTTAACACTTGATTCAGGAGTGACTCGACCACCACCTCTTCTTGCTGAAGCTGACCTCCTTAGCTGCATGGATAAAGTACATTAATTCTTCTTGTCTTCTATGTTTACTCTTTATTACTCTAAAATGCTGACTGTTGCAAATGTCTGACTCCCTTTGGTGCTATTTCCAGGCAGGAATCGGCACCGATGCAACCATGCATGAACACATAAAAAAGCTACTTGACCGTTGTTATGCAACCAAAGATGCAAATTCACGTTTCTCCCCAACAAATCTTGTGCGTTTCATGCCATATGAAAGCTCCATTGTACCATTGCATGTAGCATATATGCTGTTTAAATGAGTTTTCTATAATTGTGTTTGTTATAGTGTGTTTACAATATAGCACCTCGCGGACCTTAGCTTGTTTAGCAAACCAGAAGTGCGCTTAAGAAGTGTTTGCCTGCACTTTGTGAAGCACCTCCTTAGCCACACTACTACAGTGCAACCTTTTCTTGTAAATGATGTATTCAAAACTCAGGAGAGAAAATACACAGAATTCTCATCTTGAATACTCCCTCCGTTCCATATTAGTTGTCACTAATTCAGTACAACTTTGTACTAAATCAACAACAACTACTATGGAACGGAGGGAGTACTTTGCTGTGGAAACTCCATCGCCTCTTGACAGAAGCCACTCTTATCATCAGTAATCTATGTAATACTTTTGATATCTGAAAGTAAGGTGCTTTCACATTTTGCTTATGTAAAACATGCTTAATTTCTGAGTAAATAGCTGAAAGTGCCAATCCAATTCATATTAATGCAAATGGGACATCTTCTGTTTTATTTCCTTCCCAATTAGTACTCATCATGTTTTTATAGTCAAAAAATTTATTTAGATTTTTTAAATGGGAATGCCCGATAGCATTTCTCCAGTGTGCAGAAAGTAACAGTTCTTCTACTGACATGTTTTCATTGTTTTTTTTTTGTTGTGTGTGTAAATGTAGGGGGAGGCGTTGGTAATGGGTTATGATGAAATGGGGTAAGCTAATTCTTATATCTCTACCTTTTCAAAAAAATAAAATTGAACACCTCTACCTTTCAACTTATATTGGATGAAATTTACCTAGTTCCTCAAAGAAACTCAAAATTTTAGGTATGAGCTTTGGAAACCTTATTTAAGAGCAATGATGGAAGCTGACATGAAATCAGTTAGTGTCGGTACAAAGAGTAAAGCGCAAGTACTTGAGGGTTGTTTGCAACAGATGAAGGCTTGTTTTCTGGATGTAAGTTGTAGTTTACTTACTGAGCATTCCATGGTTGTCACCAATTGAATTAGTACAGTCCCACCCAGTTGCTCTAAATTTATGTTTTGTAAGTTGACCACATGGTGATCATGTAGGCAAGGGCAAACAAAGTGAAGCTCCTTGATGCAATGGGAACATTCTTTGCTAGGTTTGGTGGATCCCTTTGCTTTTCTTCTTTTCTTGCTGCACGTTTTTAGCTTCACTTTGAGTATTTTTTCTAGGTCAAATAGACCTATCAACGAGACACAAAATACCATTGAAGTTGTAAGGCCCTGTGGTGCATGCAACGACTCTGAAATGTTGCTGAAGCGAAGGCCGGTAAATTGTCTTCCAGTGCTTCTTTTCATTTCTTCAGGGAATTGGGACGTCATGCTTGGCGCATACTTGAGCTTTACTTTTCTTGTTCCAGAATGGTGGTTTTATGGTTGGCTGTCGGGGCTTTCCTCAGTGTAGAAATGTAGTATGGCTGCCCGGATCCCTTGCAGAAGCTGCTGTGACGCAACAAATTTGTCCGACCTGTGTTCCAGGTGATCATTAGTTCCCCATTTTTTGCTGTCTGGCTTATGTTTGCATGGCCTGAATATTCTGTTGTTTCTCTCAGTGAAATGATAATCCACCGCATTTACAGGTCCTGTTTATAAGATCCAATTTAAGTTCAACCGAAGGGATATCCCACCAAGTTTCGATGTTGATCACCTAGGTATGTTATCTTAACTTAAATTGCAGTTTTATAACTGTTTTAGTTAACGTGATATAACTTACCAGTGCTTAAGGTCATATCATGACATATCTACCCTTTAGGTTGCATTGGTGGATGTGACGATGTACTCAAAGAGCTTACAGAGATAAGTAGATTTCAACATCATAACCAGACTACGACGCCAGGTATGGATGTTTGTCCTCATTGTGTGTTTCATACATGGGCCGACTGTTGTGCTCGTCCGTTAGGCTGAAATGAACACAGTTTTATTCTTACTTTCTTAATAGGAGCTTCCAGTTCTCTCATAAAGATAAAATGCTAGGCATGCTTGTTTTCTGTTCTTGCTTCTGTTGTATCCATGTCTTACTTTTCTGGACACATGACTATAATGGCCACCCATAAAAGCTTATTTTGCGACAAATTATATTACTTCACAGCAAGAAGCCAAAGCCAGACTCAGACTACATCAACGAGTGGTGTAAGGCAGGGGGCTCCAAGGCAGGACTTACCTACTGGTTCTCGTTCAACGGGGCAATTTGCTAACCAGCATACACCTGCTGTGAACCCCCAAGGTTTCTGTTCACCCCCCAAGTGTCTCCATGGTTTGTTTTTCCAAATGCATGACAAACATTCATTTCATTGACGCTTATTTTATCATCACATGACTTTGCAGGGAGAGACCAAAGCCGCACTCCGAGTGGTGTCGGAGTAAGGCAGGGGACTCCAAGGCAGGATTTGCATACTGTTTTTCGTACGGCTAGCCAGTTTGCTAATGAGCAGCAGACACCTGGTGTGAATCCACAGGGCTTTCGTTCCACCCATACGGGCGTTACCCAAAACTCAAGAAATGCATCATCATCAGGTATGCAAAGTGCTACGTACTTCTCTATTTTTATCCAGAACTGGTGCCTTAATCTTCGGTGATTTTCAGATGCAGGCCAAGTACTGTGCACTACATGTGGAGAGGCCTGCATAAATCGAACTGCTAATACAGAGGCGAACAGGGGGAGGAAGTTCTATAAATGTCAAAATCCTGGATGCGGCTTCTTTGCGTATGCTGTTTTAACCCTTTATTGTGCAATATTGTCTGGCATGCATAAGTACCCGATAAAAACTAAAAGTCACAAACTCACCATCAAATTACTTAATCTTACTACCTGAAACCGTGGATGCATGTAGCTTTTTGCGTACACTGCATATGCAACTAGCGCAACTAGGGCAATCACTACTTATGCAGAGTTTCTCTGCATATATGATTGCCGAAGGCTTGCGTCAATTTAATAGTCGGCGTCCATCAACTTTTGTTAATAGTTATGCTCGCCTGCTTGCTTTGTTAACGGAAGGCTTGCACCAAGTTTAACAGCCCAGGAATTCTCTTGCCTGACGCTCTGTACTGTACATACAATGCAGATGGGAAGACGAGCTGGATAACGTGGCGCCCAGGGGCCGTGGGCGCGGCAGCCGCGGTGGCGGCAGGCAACCAACCCCATCCGCATCTGCATCGGCAGGTCGCAGAGGCGGCGGGCGAGGCAGGAGGGGTCGGGGGAACGCGGACGCCAATGGCATGACGTTCGTCTCGGCGACCGGCGACACCGTGCACGGCTGCTGCTTCACCTGCGGCGACCCTTCCCACTTCGCCAGCGCATGCCCAAACCGGGGGCGATAGTACAGATCATGCACGTACATTTATTATCTCCAGCGCATCCATCATAAGCCATGTTAGTGATGTGACGGTGCTGCTGCTGCTCGTAAGTTGTCAAGCGAAGACGGATGCGTGAGCCCGTGTCAACTCGCCAAGACCTGCAAACACGCACGTGCCGG
>LR738715.1:95119233-95160797 GCA_902687465.1 Secale cereale
CATCATAACGCGAGGGAGAAAAAGCCACACTTGCTCAAACTTGACGCTTACAAATGTCACAGAGAAACCGATGCTTCTTCCATGGCATGAAGATATCGAAATGATGGAGCACCCGTGCGCGGTGAGCTGCGGTGCACGTATGGTATGCCACCCATCCATCCGTGTAATAAAGCTCTTTCCGACGGTTCCGACCCTCGTTGTTGCCCCTGGAACTCCATCGCCCATTCCGACCCCAAAGTCTCTGGTCAAAAAAGTGGAGCGGAAAAAATGGATCGTGTTTACCGCTTTTTCCCTTGCCCTATTACCACCCGTCAGTAACCACTATTTCGTCGGGTCGCTTTCGTGCTGCGTGACCACGGCATTCACACACCGGACGCTAATGACCTTTTGGATGATCGGACCGTTTGTTGATGATGGGTCAGGTCGTTAGGTGTGACCGTTTGTTTCCCTCGGTGACTTTCAATCATGCATGCGCTCTGATGTACCCCATCTCACCTGCAGCTCGACTGCTCGACGACTTTGAATGCGCAGCAGTTCCTTTTTTAAAAAAATATTACATTTGGGCTCGTTTCCCCCTAATCATGTGGAATTGACTAACCTTTTTTACTTTACCCAGTGATGAGTGAGACCAGAATATATATATATATATATACACGAGAGCAGATGAGATGAGGCTTTGAAATGTATGCCCAGGTAGGTAGGTTCCACACCAAACGGTGTCGGCAGGCGGCATATCTACAGCTTTGCAGAGATGCTTCAGGAGGAGTACATTGCCTTGATCGATCGGAAAGATTCGTAAAGATAGGCAGGCCTATACGTATGTATGTACGTACCTGGAAAACCTTGGAAGCGATGTTTCCATGATCGGAAAGATTCGTAACGAGGACGACACATAACCCATCCATCAAAGTAGCCTAGCCTAGCTTAGCTTGCTAGCTTTTGTGGCCCCATCATTACCCACGTACGCCCACCGGTTAGCATATATGCTGCAGCAGCAGCAGCAGTGCAGCTAGCCTGCGTGCATGTGTTGCTACTGTACGTACATTCCGCTGCATGTGTCGCTACTTGCTACTACAAGCTGCTATCATTACGTACCTGTGCTTGCTAAAGGAAAGGAGGCTTTAAGCTTCTTATTATGCCCTAATCTCTCTCTCTCTCTCTCTAACATACAGGCAGAATTGTATTAACAAGGCAGGCTTCAAGTTCAAGATTCTGAAAACCGCAATATGCTAAGAGAAAGACGTATCGGGTACCACTAACTTAATCATTACAGAGAATCACTGGAAGTCTGAAACCTTGTCCAGTCCGCAACAAGGAAAAAAACAGTAAGATGGCAACTGATCGACCAAAGAGCTGGGTGTCGGATGGCTAAGAAACATGCAGTCCAAGCTATCAGAAGAAGCATGGAGGATCGATCATCGGCACGCGATATGATCGATGATCGCCTGGGCCGATGTCCATCTGTGATCAATATGCTAGGGACAGATGGTTTACCTCAGAGAAAACGCGGCGCCTGCTCCGATCCCCAGCTTGGCCAACAAAACGAGTCGCAGAGGATGCCCGTCGATCGTCTCCGACGGGAGAAGGGTTGAGTTGGGGGGAATGAAGCCTGGTCCGAAACCGCGCTTGCACGCACGCACGCCGTCGATTGATCTGTCCGGCCGGCGTGCGAGCCAGGTCTCCAACCAGACAACATTCCCCTCAACTGCCATGCACCGGACGGACCGGAGGTAAGAGAGATATGAGAGGTTGTAGGCGATCTATAGAGAGAGAGAAAGAGATCATATATATGGCCTCATGTGCATGCTTGGTGGCGCCAGAGAGGGGGAGATGTAGCCATGAAGCCACAGCTTGTCTTGCAAGCGCGCGAGGCAAATGAAAGGAGGCTGGCCGCTACGCCGCTTTTCCAAACCTTATGGCAGACGAGCTGCCACATGCATGTTTCTTTGATTCGCCGTTTGTTGCTTTCACACACCACATCTCGCATAAACGTGATTAATTAAGCCGTACTCATTCTTGATCGTCGATCGATATAAATGACTTCCTCCGTCCCAAAAAAACATCTTACATTATGGGACGGAGGGAGTACCTCCGATCCCTAATATATAAGACCTTTTTAGCGGGGGAGGCATTTTGGCTCCCAGGTGCATTTGCACCCGGATGAACAGTACCCTGAAAAAACAAATTAAATGTTTCTAAAAAATTCTGAAAAAATTTGTAGATGATTGCGTTGGTGTCGCAAACATGCTTGATGAATTCGCGCGGAACGAAGCAGCGGTGTTTCGTCGGCGACAAAAACAAATTTTGGGTGGCATTTTGGGATGACATTTGGTCTTTGATTTTTTTTTTGCGCAAGCCAAAATGATTGACATTTTTGTCTCAAAAATTTTAGGTCGCGTTTGTATGTGACAAAGATGACAAAAAAAATTGTCTCAATTTTTTTGATGTTTGAAAAAATTAAAAGTGGGCCCGGGTGCAAATGCACCGGGAGCCGAATTGCTTTTCGGCTTTTTAGCTTTTTCTTGATTCCTACTCCTATATATCTAGACACATTTTAGTATGTACTTTTTTTTGGAAAATGACGCTCACCCCCGGCCTCTGCATCTAAAAGATGCATGCGGCCCTCTTATTAAAAGTTTGAATAAAAACAAGGTCTTATCTCCATTACAGCTGGCAAATGGAGCAAAATAGAAAGGAAAAGTCACTGCCACGACCGGCAGGATAATAGGACTAGAACACTAGACGTCTATCCTATTATGAGACCGTCATCCAAACCGATTGAATATAGCCTGTGCTACCATCTTTCACTGGTTGCACCCAGTAACCAAAGACTCCCTGAAGTCTGTAGGAGTAATGACCACGTACGGATCCATGCCCTAGCTCTGAAGATGACATGCAAGAAAGTTAAAATATGTTGTCTGTTAAAAATCATATCATTCCTGCAGTTCCATATAGCCCAAATAAGCCCACATATTCCAATCCGAATACGAGACACAATAATTTGATCTACTCCAGCTAGCCACGTCCCAAATAACGCTTCAATGCTAATCAGAGGAATAATGTTAAAGGCTATATGAATGATTCACCAAAGTAATTTCGCGAGAGGGCGATCGATGAATAGGTGCTGTATAATTTCGTCATGATCACAAAAACAACACCGTGAACTACCTACCCAACGTCGCTTGTGGACAAACCACAAGAAAATTTTGATACGCAAGGGAACCTTAATTTTCCAAATGTGTATCGATCTTGCGATTGGGCCAGAATTAATTAGATCATATACATAGATTTGACAGTAAACACACCATTTCTGGTTAATTTCCAGTGAAAGGAATTAGGTTGGTTGGATAGTTGAATCTTCATCAACCTCCGCACCAAATGTAGTCAGGAATTCCACCGCTCCCCAACTAAAAATCTCATAAACTGAATATTTAAGGGCACCCCTTGCAGTACATTAGCCACCTAATGCTCCTTGCGTTGTACTATATTATATAAGGTGGGGTATTGTATGGCTAGAGGCGTCTCCCCTAACCACGTATCCTCCCAAAATTTGTTGCCATCCCATTGCCAACTAAAAATTTGACCCTACGAAAGACCATATCTTTCATTCTCATAAGTCCCTTCGAGTATGGCGAATCGTTAGGTCTTGCGGTAACTTGGGCCAGAGATTTTGATTGTAAATATTTGTTTTGTAATATCTGTGCCCACATACCATCAGTCTCCACTGATAACCTATATAGCCATTTACTCATCAGGCATTTATTTTTAATCTCGAGGTTCTCGACTCCGAGACCCCCCTGGTCCTTTGGTCGGCAAATGATATCCCATCGTGCCAGACGATATTTTGTCTTAGTTCATTCATTTTAGTATATATGTGGTCAATATTTTAAAATAGCTCAAATGTAATATATTAGCGAAGGGATGGAGTAGGTACGAGTGCATTCTACATTTTACCTCCTAGTTGTGATTCTGTGGCAACTTTTACTTGATGTAAAAAGGATTTTTGGTAAGTATCATCGATTGAGATTTTCATAAGTCTCGGTCGATTCATAGAAAGTGCAACTTTAGTTTGTTGAAAGGTCTTGGGATACACCTTTCGCTAAACTAAAGTTGCACTTTTCTAAGCTGATTGAGACTTAAAAAAAATCTCAGTTGATTGAGACACGACACTTTTTAAAACTGGCTGAGACTTAAAAGATCTCAGTCAATTGAGACATGGACAGACACAGACCCTTCATTGTGAACTTAGAATATATTTTGCCTCATTTTGTTATTATCTTTCAAACACACAAGTTACACTCAATTGTAATGATTACGAGGCAGATGACGGTGGACAACTCACGCATGTATTTGTCAGGGAGTAAAGAATCATATCCAATTGCTTGAAATTTCACTAAAATATGTTGATTCTATACAATTGTGTTGAATAATGTCATACAGATGTGTGGAGCTAATCCTGCCAAACGTTGGATAGGCCTCACCGAATATGTGTTAGAATTGTGCGTCTATTTATTTTATTTTATTTTTTGAAAAACCTTGTGCGAGAGTAGGGGGTTCCTGCATTTCATTAAGAAAAAGAAAGATGATCCAATTTATAAGAAAAACCGGACCAAAAATCTAACATTCTCGGTTAATCAGAAAAACTGAGTGAAACCCAAGAAAAAAAATAGAAAAAAGACACTATAGCTTGGGGATAGGGACAAAGCCCTCTAGTCAGTTGCCATCATCCTTTTGACATATCAGTTTGGAAAACATCATAGAATAGGGTAAAAGCCATCATAAGGTAATATAACCATTTTAAGTGAGATAAGAGAGCTATCACAAGATCCAAGGTTTGTGGTTAGCTTGAGCGTGCAGCTGATACGATGTGTATAGTTGGAATCTCCTCGGTGCTTTTTATATCATACGTTCTGATTTATTTCCCTTCCCTTTTCTATCTCAGCTTTTGGTCAAAACCCGCCGACGAATTAAGTTTTGGTTGAAAGCCGTTTCCACGTCAGACAAAACCGACCTGAAACCAATATGAGGGATTAAATTTATCCGATATAAAATGTTGAGGGACTATGCTTTTCTGGTTTTGAGTTGAGGAACCATTTCTATATTTTCGAAAGAGTTGAGGGATGCAAAATATACTTCCCCTTTCAATTTAAATTTGAACTGAAATCACGACACTTATTATGAATCGGATGGAGTAATATTTTTTCTCTACAAACTTGGTCAATATTTATAAATGTGACTTTAGACAAAGCTAGTATGGGTCATAAATAAAAACAGAGGGAGTATTGTGGAACATTGATGGTGCCACTTAGGCTTAGCTTACTGATTATCTGAGCCAGCATTAGCATCTGACATCGCAAGCTAGCACTTCGACGTTGCATGCCATGCGTGTGTGCATGATTTTATTCCCAAGCAAAGGATTGGCTTCTTTCGCTTTTGCAGGTCGACGCACAGCTAGCGAGCCTGTTGCGTTGTTCTGATTCCAGGCTTAACCCTTAAGACACCGGCCAGCGTGCAACCTCTGCAGCAACATAGCTGGGACTCTTTTTCTGCATGCATGGGACGATGTGAAATAGGCGGTGAAGAATCAGAAGTAACTTGAGTGTTGGGTTTGTGTGTGAGGTGTACCGAGCCTTTTTACTTGAGTGTTGGGAATCTGCACTAATCTTTTTTACTTTCAGCCTCCCTGCAGGCTACCATTCTCCTTTTTTGTGTTCTTCTTTCTTGCTTTTACTCCCTCCGTCTCATAATGTAAGACATTTTTTAACATTAGTGTAGTGTTAAAAAACATCTTATATTATGGAACGGAGGGAATAACTTTTATTTAGTTTTGCAGAAGGCATGCGAATGCGAACGATGGAAATGGAATGGTAGTGTGGCAGGCTTTGGCTCTCTTCAGAGTGTTCTTGGTTAATGTACGGCAGCAATCTCTCTCCACTGGATGTTTATCTTGAATACAAAAAGAATTGTTGGGCCAGGCTTGTTTATAATTTTCAACAATTCCTAGGAAATACCAGAGGCATATGATTTGTTGAGTAACGTGATTGTATTAGGAAACATAGGTTAGACTAGAAAATATTCTGACTTGCCTTGTACTCCAAATAGATCATGTACTTCTATATATATGCCTACGAGGCTCAAGCAATAAAACAACTATTTCACCAAATCCCCTCTCTCCCTTCCAACATGGTATCAGTTTCCGGGTTCTAAACCCTAGCCACCGCCGTTACCGCACCCGCGCGCCGCCTCCGGGGCGGTCGGCCTCCATGACCGCCGCCGGGGGCTGCGTCGCCCGTACCTAGGGTTCGTCCGCCGGCCGTGTTGGCCGGCTGTCCTAGAGAGTCTTTTTCCCGAGCCATTGCTTCGGGTTTTTTCGCTTTCTCGTCGGTCGTTTTGATCGGCGTTTTTCTTTTTGGTTTTCCGATCTAATCTTGATCGGTTTGCGTCACCCGCCGTCGCCGTCGACCCCCGTGCGCCTCTACTCCAACCCCGACGCGACCAGCCGGCCTCTCCTCCGACCCCCGGCCACGCGCGCCGTTGCGCCCCGTCCGGGCCAGCCCCGTCACCGTCCTGCTCCTACCGGAACACCTGCATCGCTCCGACCCGACGGTCTCGCGCCATGCGACGGCCAATCATAGTCGTCGCTCGCGCGCCGGCCCACCCATCGATCCACGTCACCCGCCTCCGTCGTGTCTGCACGGCGGCCGGCGGTCTACCTCACCGGCCTCGTCCTCGACTGCGTCGGGCTGACTACGTCAGACTCGTCGGCTACCTCAGCTCGGGCCCCGCTACTACGTTGGTCGCTCGGGCCTCGCTGCCCGGGCACCGGCGCTGCTTTGGCAGCCCGGGTGCCGGTGCTGACAAGCTCGTCCGCACGACGTCACACGCCGTCCGTCGTCGTCGGCCTCATCCCGTACTCCGCCGCCACCACTCCTCCACCGAACGACGTCCCCGACCTCGCGCGCGATCGGCTTGATCACCCGCTCGCCGCCGCGATCCGCCTCCTCTACGCCGCGCGATCGACCTGGCCCGTTGGTGACGCGCGCCTCCGCAGGTCCCGCGAAGATCGTCCTGAGTACCGTGCGCCTCTCCGTCGATCGAGCATCGGGCTGCCGTTGCGTCGCCCCGTCGGGCCGTAGCGCCGCCACCTCGTGGTTCTCCTCGCGGCTGCATCGATTCGTGCATCGCCGCTGCGTCGCCCCTTCGGGTCATAGTGCCGCGATACGCGGTCCCCGCCGACGCCCCGAGGCCGTCCCCACGGCTGCACCGACTCGCGAACCGCCGTTGCATCGCCCCTTCTGGCCGCGGCGTCGCGGCCCGCGGTCCCCGCCGCCACCCTGAGGTCTTCCCGCCTGCCGCCGCTGTGTCGCCCCTTCGGGCCGTAGCGCAGCGGCCCGCAGTCCATTCCAGTCATCGTGCGTCGACCTTCCGTGGTATGCGTCGCGCCGTCTCCCTTGGCGCGGGAACGCCATCGTCCGCGCCGGTCTTCGCCACGTTGTCAGGGTTCTTCGCCTACTTCGAGCACCGCCGCCGCACTCCTAACCTAGCCGTCGCCGCCGTCAGACGGCCGCCTCGAAGACACGGGTTCGATTCCCGTAAGGGATAGGTACTTATTCCCGGCCGGCGGTATCAAGAACCCGGATAGTCAGTAGGAAACTCCAATCTGCAAGCGGAACAACGAGTTTAGAAGGCACGTTCTTGAAAGAGCAGGCTGACTATGAAACTCATATAAGGCTCGCGATCGGGTGCATTGTTGACTCGGGGGCGGTTCCATAGGCGGCTACTCTAAGACGGATCAAGTTGGGCTATATATTATGGCAAGTTGACCCTACTTTCCAATTTGCCGCTCTTCTTCGGTCGCCGCCGCCGCTACCCCTGTAGCCGTCGCAGCCGCCCGTCCACCCCCTTCGTCTTCGTCCAGCACCAGCCCATCGTCAGCGTCGTCGTCATTTACCCGGACCACTTCGTCTACTCTGACCATCGTTGGTGACATCGGCCCCCATGCCGATTGGGGCCACAACCGTCATCGAGTCTTCTTCTCTTCTGCCCTTCGACTCCTCGACATGGCGTATAGCTCGTGCAGGTCCCTCATCTACGCATGCTCGGTGCTGGCAACACCGATACGTGCCTTCGTCCACGACGTGTCCCCGGGCCTGGCAAGCCTGGCGCGACGCTTCGTCAACTTCGTCTTTGTCCGTCTACGCATGCCCGGTGCTGGCAACACCGATGCGTGCCTTCGTCTATGACGTGTCCCCGGGTTTGGCAAACCCGGCGCGACGCCTCGTCAACAACATCTTCTTCCCGGCGCACCACTACTCCAACACCACTGCACCCATGACTAACTCGGCGCCTCCTTGCGCCCGCGGCTCCACAGCGACTTCCTCGACACCGGCTACCCTGACTCGACGTCGACCACGACATCCTTCGCACGGCTACCTCGACCACGGCTCCACCACCCTACGCTCTTGGCTACCTCGACAAACGACACAAAGGGCTACCGCCCTACTTGAGCAACCTCGTCGGTTTCCACTCCAGCCACGACTCCGCGATGCGTCGACCGTTTCGACTGTGGGGGGTGTCCGTCGGCTTGCCTTCAGATTCTTCTCCAGTCTCACCGTCTGCGTCACTACCGTTGTGACTGCGGGGGGATGTTGAGTAACGTAATTGTATTAGGAAACATATGTTAGACTAGGAAATATTTTGGCTTGCCTTGTACTCCAAGTAGATCATGTACTCCTATATATATGCCCACGAGGCTCAAGCAATACAACAACTATTCCACCAAATCCCCTCTCTCCCTTCCAACATGGTTCATCTAGAGAGCATCTCCAACAACAACCCTATAATTTGATGATCTAAAACTGGTTTTAGGTGAGGAGAAGGTTTTTGGGCATCAAAAAATTCTACGTGTTTCCAACAGCCCTAAAACCGATGCCCTAAAATTTGAAACATGAACATGAAGCATAAATTCATTGCATATGTTGAACTCTAGTACGGAATGTTGCATATTAAACATGAAAAGGCATAAGTTAAACACTACTATGATCATAATTCATAGATCCCTAGCACTACATTTATAAAAAAAGACTGATAAATGCTTTTGAATTTGAAAAAAGTTCAAAATATTGACTTAAAAGTTCAAAAACTCAGGAAAATGTCCATTTTTTTAAAAAAACACGAATATATAAAATACACAATTTTGTTTAAAACCTTTCACGAATTTGACAAAAAATCTATAAAAATAACCCAAAAATTGTTAGTGAATTTTAAAAAGTTCATGAATTTACAAAAAAAAAATCATATATTTTTTTAAAAAAATCCTGAATTTGAGTGAAAAGGTTCAAAAATGTTCTTGAATTTGAGTGTTGGGAATCTGCACTAATCTTTTTTACTTTCAGCTTCCCAACAGGCAACCATTTTCCTTTTTTGTGTTCTTCTTTCTTGCTTTTAGCTTTTATTTAGTTTCGCAGAAGGCATGCGAACAATGGAAATGGAATGGTAATATGCCAGGCTTTGGCTCCTCTTCATTCCTTTTTTTTGTTATTTAGAGAAGGCGTGTGAACGATGGAAATGGTATGGTAGTATGCCGGGCGTTGGCTCCTCTCCCTTCCTCTTTTTTGTTATTTAGTTTCGCAGAAGGCGTTTGAACGATGGAAATGGAATAGTAATATGCCACGCTTTGGCTCCTCTTTCTTCTTGTGATGTGTAGAGTGTTCTTGATTAATGTGCGGCAGCAATCTCCCCTGGACGTTTGCACGTAAATCTGAGAATGGCTTCGTACTTAAACCATACTTGAACCATACCCATACATGTATCTCTCAAAACCATACTTTAACCATACACGTTTAATGTCATTTTCAGCCCAACCAAAACCAAACCCTCTATTTTTTCCACCCAAACCAATTTAAACCTAATACATAACCGTGGGTTTAAACGCAATACATAACTATGGGTTTGCTTCAATGTATATACGATTGCACAAATCGACATGCTAAGAAGTAAATAACATAGAAAAGGCATAAGTGCATCTACAACACTTTGGGCACAAAGTTATCGTTGAGATACGGTCAACACACAACAAGAGTCAAAAAGACAATGCCCACGACTGAAAAGCTGACTCACAAGTGTATTAAAACCAATTGCTTATCTAAAACACAAGCAAACACATTCGATTTGCATGTGGTGTTTCCCCATAATACAGAATTGCATAGTGCATCGTGGCATGTACACGGATAAAAGATACTCGTTGTTGATGCGTCCTTGCTTATTGCACATAACCAATGCCCAGAAACCGGTTTGGACCCATAGTTTATAGCCGTTAATAACCAAATTGTTTAAGCCCATAACCAACTATACCCAAATTGGTTTCTTCACATACCCAAACCAAAACCTCAGCCGAATAAAACCTGAACCAATCAAACCCAAAGTAAGAACCGGACCGTTTCACCCAGATTTTTAATAACCATTCTCAGGTTTATTTGCACGCAGAATATACTTATTAGAATTATTGGGATAAACCCAATAATTGACTGGTATAGTTATTCTTGAGATCATTTTTGTACTTATTTGTACTCCCTCCGTCCCATAATATAAAAAATGTTTTTGACATTTTTTTACTTGAAAATTAATAAAAATTCACAGCAGAGGAGAGCTCCTATATGGCGCCTTATGCGTCAACAGGACCAGCTGGCGCTCACGCGCTGTCTGTGTGGGCTGGCCAACCAACGCGAGCTGTCGGCCGTTTGCTATTTTTTTTCTGAACTGTCGGTTGACTTGACTAGGCTGCCATAGACTAGATATGTTGACCTTTGACCTGACTTTTTTTCAAAGAGTTCACTCGGAGAAATTCATAGATTTAGAAAAAGTCACGAATTTTAAAAAAAATTGGCTCAAAACAAGTTCATCAATTTGAGGAAAAATGCTCACAAAAAATTGAAAAAAGTTCACAGGTTTGAAAAGGTTGGTAAAAACTGAAAATGGTTGTGATTTTTAAAAACTTCACAAATTGACTTCAAAAGTTCAAAAAATCTGAAACAAATGTTCGTGAATTTTAAACAAATCAGCATTATAAGAATAAAATTCATTTTTGCTTAAAATATTTGACAAAAAACTACAAAAAGTCTAAAAAATGGTGATTTTTAAAAAGTTCATGAATTTACGAAAAACACGATTTAAAAAGAGTTCATGAATTTGAGGGATAAAGTACAGATGTTCTTCAATTTCAAAAAGTTCATAAAAATGAAAAAATGTCCACAAATTTGAAAAAATAACATATTAAAACAATAAAGGAAAATGAAAATGAATAAAAGAATAAAACTAAACAAAAACTAGTCCAAAAGACCAAAACAAGAAAAAAGCCCGGTCAAAAGCTTCCCAAAACAAGCTCAAAGGAGCCTCTGGAAGCTTCCCGCTCGTCTTAGTTGGGCCCACCCGTTAAAATATATGGAAGGGGAAGGGTGTGCGCCAATTGCCAAAATGGGCTATAACTGACGCTTAAGGCATCAAATAGGTTTTGAGAAATCCTATTTAGCACTTCGAGCGCCAGGTGGCTGAACCAGTGCTCATGTGTGCCTCCTGGATGGGCCAGCCCAACTGCGTGAGAAGTACGCTCACTCGATCACTCCCTCGCACACTGATAGTACAAAGGAAAATCAAAGCTGGGCAACTCTATGGAAAACCAACGTCCCTTTCAAAGTAAAGGTATTCCTTTGGAGACTTGCACAATGTTCACTCCCGACAGCATATGTGAGACAAAACCGCCATATGTCAACATCTTCAACTTGTGCATTATGTGGTTCAGAGGACTCTTGATACGGTGTATCCTAGGGCCATCACCATGGACCCTCCTTCACCCCCTCAAGTGCCTCAAGGACCGATGACACGTGCTCGTGCTAGAGCTTTCGAGACCGAGGTGACGTCACTCCTAGCCCTACTTCCTTATGAATCTTGCGAGACATGGTTGCTACCTCAAGCGAGTGTGCTTTGTGTGCTCAGGTGTGAAGGAGACCGCTTCGGAGAAGAGCGTGAAGGTGAACAAGTCCCCAAGGCCACGGACGAACTGATGCATCGAGAAGGGCAGAAGGGAGCTCCAGGCCCCGGACATCCGGCCCCATGGCCCGGACATCCGGCACCTGGGCCATCAACTACAGAAGGCCAGCAGCAACTGAAGCTTCAGGGCCCGGACATCCGGCCAGGGCCCGGACATCCGGCCAAGCATGGCCCGGACATCCGGCCCCGGGCCCGGAAATCCGGCGCCTCTGTCCAGAGAGCGCCCGAGACCAGACCGCTCCAGCCCGGACATCCGGCACCTCGCCCCGGACGTCCGGCACCCCTCGAAGACCCGGACATCCGGGCCGCCGCCCGGACATCCGGCCCCTGATCTGCCTGCGTGCAGCCCCTGGGCCGAGGCCCATGTACCCGTTCGCCCCGAAGACTATATATACTCCTCTCCTCTTTCCGTTTAGGGTTAGCTGTGGTTTTAGCTCATTTGACACTTGTGTGGATTTCTCCCACGAGACCGGTGCGCCTCTACGGAGAAGATCCACCTCTGGATTCAAGACCCCTAACGGGAAGATCCCACGGGATTCCAAGACCTCCTCCGGGAGAAGACTATCTGTATCACCGTTGTTGACTTTGGATCATGTACCTCGACCTTGTATCGCGAATCTAGCACTTGTGTGATCGCTTCCGTGTTGATTTGAGTGTTCTCTCTTGTGTTTTCCCCATCTTCCCCTTGTGTTTTCCCCGTGTTCATCGTGTGCCAACCTCCAAACGTGAAAGATCCGCTGATTAGGGTTCCACCCTGTATCATATGGTATCTAGAGCAAAGGTTTCTCACGATTTTGGAGCCCCACACGTCGTTTTCTAGCCTGTTTTTGTCGTGTTCTTCCTAATTTCGAAAAATTCCCCACAAAAAGAGCCCCAAAAATTTTCTGTGATCTGTTGATTTGGCAAGATTTTGTTGAATTTGTTCCATGGATTTGCTGTGCCACGTGTGGATCTAGCTTTTCCTCCACTTTTCCCCAAATTTCATCCGAAAAATCCACCGAATTTTTGCCCCGCAACCCCCTTTTTTTTGCAACGTGTTCTTGCTGGCTCGGGCACCCCGGACATCCGGCTCGTGCCCCGGACATCCGGCCCGGCCCGGACATCCGGCCCCTGGCCCGGACATCCGGCCTCCCGCAGCCATTTTCCCCCCCCACTACACCCCACCTCGCAAACCTCCGACGCCTCTTCGTTCGGTGATCCATCCATTCTTCCGCAAACCACCACCGATCTTCCGCAACAACCACCATCGCTTCACCGCTTCGAGTTTGGAATATTTGTCTCCATTTGCCGTGGATACTTGAGTTGTGGTTTAACCGTTTCCTTGGATGTTTAGGCTACCTTGGGACGGCAAGACTTCGACAACACCACCGCTCAACTTCGGCAAGGACGGTAACATCGACGACACTTCGATCATTCTATCTTGCAATTGCATTGTCACCCTATGAACCATCTTTGCGTAGCTTTCCCATTGAGACTAGCCATTTGAGTATTGCCGGGCCACGACACTTGTGCACATTAGTGATACTCATATATATTGCATACCACATCATCTTGGTATATTGCATATCTCCTTGTGCCACAAGAGTGCTCCGCATACACAATAGCTACCTCGAGTCGAGAAGAATACATATGTGACCAAAGAAAGAGCTCAAAAGCTTTTAAGCAAAAGAGCCAATCCAAGCAAAGAAACTATAGCATCATACGCCTTGCATCCAAAGAGATCATACATAGCAACATCATCTTGTGCTCAAGCATCGGCACATCATACACTCATAGCATACTTGTGATAGATAGTCGTTACGTTTTGCCCATATAGGTCGTGCACAAGTGCGTATCCGCCTATTAAGCAATCGGTTAGCGTCTCTCTAGCGTTGTGCAACACGAGCATTTTCCGTGGTTTTCCACATTTTTCGCTCATCCTTGGTTGCACAGCCACATTTATCTATCCGTGCGTGTGTTCCGTGTGCTACTCTTTGCTAGTGATCTACTTGTTGCATGAGCAAATTTGTGAACCATTTTCAACATCTTTGAGTCATTTTGACGATTGCATTGAATTTGTGCCACATCCTAACCGAGCTCCTCTCAAAGCTTTACTTGTGTAGGTGTGAGAATCGACACGAAGTGATACCAATAGTGCTATTTCCGGGTTACATTGTTGAGTGATCATTGATCCATTTTCAACCTCGGTTAAGGTACATTGATATTGTCTTCTCCTTTCTCCCACTCACATACTTGCTTGTGATGATGGATAGGCCAAGTTCATCTACAAACCCGATCTTCGATGATCCTCAAGAAGCGAACAACTACGTCACCAAACTACATCTATTCGGTGTCCAACGAGCTCTACATCAAGAGAGTGAAGCTATGCGAGAGTACATTGGTCAAGTTGCCGAGGACGCGCGACAATTCCAACAAAGTACCAAGGAGCAAATCGACCTCATCAACACCAACATGTCTACTCAATACAATGAGCTCCGGACATTGATCATCAACCGACGTTCTTCCTCAACATCATCTCAAAGACGAAGCCGCTCAAGTCGACATACCGACTCAACGCAAGACTCAAGTACACCTACATCAAACACTCTTCGTCACGCCGCACGTCAAGCTCGACATGAACATCGGCAACCTCTACATGACAAGAGTTCTCAAGAACCATTCGACGAGCAAGAAGGCCGACGTCGCCAAAACCAAGCTACACTTGAGCAAGCACAAGAACGGCAACGACTACGCCAACAACAACAAGAGCGAGCTCGTCAATATCAAGAAGAACAAGATGCCGAGGCTAACCGTCACGCACAACAACACCGTGAAGCTCAAGCTATGGAGGCGCAACGTGCTTTACAAGATGCACACCGCAATGTGGCCGCCCGTAATCGACACACTCGTCAAGAAGAGGATTTTCTTCGAGATGAGATGCAAGAACGGCGCCATCAAGCAAGAATGCAAGAAGAAGCTCCTCCTCAAGCGCGACATGAGCAACAATACCAACAAGAACATCAACTCCAACAAGAACGTCTACATCCTCAAGAGCAACATGATATGGCAAACCGCCAAAATCGAGATCATCCTCCCAATAGGCAAGGAAACAATGATGAGCATCGCTATGGCAAGCTCAAGTTCACTATGCCAAAGTTTTCCGGAAGCATTGATCCCGAAGACTACCTCTCATGGGCATTAAAAGTTGACAAGATCTTTCGCCTTCACAACTTCGATGAAGAGAAGAAGATCGCTATGGCATCACTTGAGTTCCAAGACTATGTTCTCATTTGGTGGGAGCAAATCATAGAGAGAAGAGAAGCCAAAGGCGAACCTCCTATCACCACTTGGGCTCAAATGAAGGAAGTGATGAGAGCACGATTCGTGCCTACACACTACAACCGAGACTTGTTCAAGAAGCTACAACTCCTCAAGCAAGGTACCAAGTCCGTTGAAGAGTACTACAAGGAGATGGAGATTGCCATGATACGAGCGAACATCACGGAAGATGATGAGCAAACTATGGCGCGATTCTTGAATGGACTCAACTATCCCATCAAGAAGATTGCGGACTTCCAACCTTACAACAATCTCCTCGAGCTAGTACATCAAGCAACCAAAGCGGAGCGACAAGTTCAAGAAGACTACAAGTACTCAAAGTTCACCTCCAAGAACTTCGGCTCCTACAACCAAGCTTCAACGACTTCGGCTACTCCTCCTACCTCTTCCAAGCCTCCTACAAACTTCGGAGACAAGCAAAGCTACAAGAATGCGACTACATCGAGTCGTCCACCTTCTACCAACAACTTCAAGCCAAGAGCTTCCTCAACCACACCTCCAACCGAAGATAACAACAAGACGAGCTCCATCAAATGCTTCAAGTGCCAAGGACGAGGCCACAAGTCATTTGAGTGCAAGACCGTTCGCACCATGATCATCAACGACGACGGATCTTATGACTCCATGAGCGATGATGAGATGGAAGCACTTGAGCATGTCGCTATGCATCGCCAAGTCAATGACGAAGAAGACACTCAAGTGTTTTGCGACAACGACTCAAGCCCCAACCTTGTTGTCTCCAAAGTCTTGACACTCCAACATCAACAAGATGAAGACCAACGTTGTCACATTTTCCATACGAAGGCCGGCATCAATGGACGCGCCGTCAAGGTTATCATCGATGGCGGAAGTTGCCACAACTTGGCAAGCGAAGAGCTATGCAACAAGCTTCATTTGGTCAAGACAAAGCATCCTCACCCCTACAAGGTCCAATGGCTAAACGACGCCGGAATTCTTCGAGTCGAGCACACCGTGCAAGTCTCTTTCAAGATTGGCGCTTACGAGGACACTCTTGAGTGTGATGTGATACCCATGTCCGTGTGCCACCTTATTCTTGGACGCCCATGGCAATATGATCGTGGAGTCACACACAATGGACGGACGAATCACTATCACTTCAAGATGAAGGGCAAGGAATTCGTGCTACGACCAATGACTCCAAGTCAAGTAGCCGCCGACAAGATTTTACCTACCACCCATCGTGGAGAGAATGGTGAGAGAGCGAGCCACCAAAAAGAGAGCGAGAGCCACAAGCCAAATATGAGCGACTCCACGATGAGCGACAAGAAGCAACTAGTGCTATTTGCTACCAAACGAGAGATGAGAGAAGTGTGTGAGAACCCATCGAGCGTCTTCCACCTTGTGCTTCTATGCAAAGGGGAAGCCAAACCTACTAACACTTCACCACCTCCACCTTTGGTGTTGTCTAACTTGTTGCAGGAATTCTCGGACGTCTTTCCGGATGAGCTACCACCGGGTCTACCTCCACTTCGAGGGATAGAACACCGCATCGACCTCGTACCCGGTGTTCCACTTCCAAACAAAGCTCCGTACCGCGTCAACCCCGAGGAAACGAAGGAGATACAACGGCAAGTGCAAAATCTCATCGACAAGGGTCATGTACGTGAAAGTCTAAGCCCTTGTGCCGTTCCCGTTATTCTCGTGCCTAAGAAAGACGGAACTTTTCGCATGTGTTCCGATTGCCGCCCGATAAATGCTATCACCGTTAGATATCGTCACCCTATTCCTCGCTTAGATGACATGCTTGATGAACTTTGTGGTGCCACCATCTTTTCAAAAATTGATCTTAAAAGTGGTTACTACCAAATTCGCATTCAAGAGGGTGATGAGTGGAAAACTGCTTTCAAAACCAAGTTTGGGTTATATGAGTGGCTTGTCATGCCAATGGGCTTATCGGAAGCACCCGGCACTTTTGTGCGTCTTATGCACTTTGTTCTTAGACCCTACATAGGTGTCTTTGTTGTGGTTTACTTTGATGACATTCTTGTGTTTAGCAAGTCGCTTGAAGAACATGTTGACCATGTTCAACTAGTTTTGCAAGCACTTCGCAAACAACAATTGTATGCTAATATGGAAAAATGCACTTTTGGCGTTGACAAGGTTGTCTTTCTAGGATTTGTCGTATCTTCTCAAGGTGTTCACGTTGATGACACTAAAATTGAAGCAATTAAAACTTGGCCTCAACCAAAGAATCTTATGCAAGTGCGTAGTTTCCTTGGTCTAGCCGGTTTCTATCGACGTTTTGTGAAGGACTTTAGCACCATTGCTATGCCTCTACACGCTTTGAGCAAGAAGAACGCACCCTTCATTTGGGGTCCTTCGCAAGACACCGCGTTCAATGAGCTTAAGAGCTTGCTCACGCACGCACCGCTTCTAGCACTACCAAACTTTGACAAACCGTTTGAGATTCATTGTGATGCTAGTGGTACCGGCATAGGAGGCGTGCTAATGCAAGAAAAGCGCCCAATTGCGTACTTTAGCGAGAAGCTATCGGGAGCGCAACTTAACTATCCTATCTATGATAAAGAGCTTTATGCCTTGGTGAGAGTTCTACGTGTTTGGGAACACTATCTTAGACCTCATGAATTCATTCTTCATACGGACCATGAGACACTCAAGTATCTCAAAGGTCAAACCAAGTTGAACAAGCGTCATGCTAAATGGAGTGAGTTCATTGAGTCTTTTCCCTATGTCATCAAATACATCAAGGGCAAAGAAAATGTTGTGGCGGACGCGCTTTCCCGCAAATGCATGCTTGTAACACAACTTGAGTTGAATGTGATTGGCTTTGAGCATATTAAAGATTTATATGAGCATGATCCTTTCTTTGCAAATGCCTATGCTAAATGCTTGACTCACACTTCTTGGGAGCATTACTACATCAAAGATGGATATCTTATGAGAGCTAACAAACTTTGCATTCCCGAGTCTTCGCTTCGTTTGCTCCTTTTGCAGGAATCGCATGGAGGAGGACTCATGGGACACTTTGGACGAGACAAAACGTTTGCTACACTCTCTAAGAACTATTTCTGGCCCAAGATGCTTCGTGACGTCTCACGCTTCACCAACCGCTGTTCTACATGCCGCAAAGCTAAGTCCAAAGCTCAATCTTCTGGTCTTCATATGCCTCTTCCTATTCCATATCACCCATGGGAAGACATAAGCATGGATTTCATACTTGGCTTGCCTAGGACTCAAAATGGCAAAGATTCCGTGCTTGTCGTGGTAGATAGGTTCTCCAAAATGGCTCATTTCATTCCTTG
Source organism: Secale cereale (assembly GCA_902687465.1). Classification (NCBI taxonomy): domain Eukaryota; kingdom Viridiplantae; phylum Streptophyta; class Magnoliopsida; order Poales; family Poaceae; genus Secale; species Secale cereale. The sequence continues at coordinate 95,137,881 of LR738715.1, forward strand.
TAACAAGATCGACGATGCTTCACATGTTGCAACTCTCTTTTGCAGGGAGATACTTCGTCTACACGGCGTGCCCAAAACGATCGTCTCCGACCGGGACGTCAAGTTCCTGAGTTACTTTTGGAAAACACTATGTGCCAAGCTCGGAATCAAGCTTCTATTTTCTTCGGCGTACCATCCACAAACGGACGGCCAGACGGAGGTGACGAACCGCACGCTATCCACTCTTCTTCGTGTGTTGATCAAGAGGAACATCCGGGAATGGGAGCATTGCTTACCAATCGCCGAGTTCGCCTACAACCGCGCAAGACACTCCACAACCGGCAAGTCTCCCTTCGAGATCGTCTACGGCTTCAACCCGTTGTCACCTTTGGACATCCTACCGCTTCCTCTTCAAGAGCGCACGAACATGGACGCAAGTGCAAGGGCAACTTATCTCAAGAAGGTGCACGAAGACACAAGGGCGATGATCGAGCGACAAGTCCACCGTCGCGCCACCAAGCTCAACGTCAACAAGGCACCGATGGTGTTCCAACCGGGAGATCTTGTTTGGCTTCACCTTCGCAAGGACCGCTTCCCACTCGAGCGCAAGTCCAAGCTTCTACCTCGCGCCGACGGACCCTTCAAGGTGCTAGCACGCTACAACGACAACGCCTACAAGATCGACATCCCACGAGACAAGTACCCCGTGAGCGATACTTTCAACATCAAGGACCTCTCTCCTTTCCATGGTGATGAAGATTTCGATCCGAGGTCGGATCTTTCCCAAGGGAGGGGAGATGATACGGTGTATCCTAGGGCCATCACCATGGACCCTCCTTCACCCCCTCAAGTGCCTCAAGGACCGATGACACGTGCTCGTGCTAGAGCTTTCGAGACCGAGGTGACGTCACTCCTAGCCCTACTTCCTTATGAATCTTGCGAGACATGGTTGCTACCTCAAGCGAGTGTGCTTTGTGTGCTCAGGTGTGAAGGAGACCGCTTCGGAGAAGAGCGTGAAGGTGAACAAGTCCCCAAGGCCACGGACGAACTGATGCATCGAGAAGGGCAGAAGGGAGCTCCAGGCCCCGGACATCCGGCCCCATGGCCCGGACATCCGGCACCTGGGCCATCAACTACAGAAGGCCAGCAGCAACTGAAGCTTCAGGGCCCGGACATCCGGCCAGGGCCCGGACATCCGGCCAAGCATGGCCCGGACATCCGGCCCCGGGCCCGGAAATCCGGCGCCTCTGTCCAGAGAGCGCCCGAGACCAGACCGCTCCAGCCCGGACATCCGGCACCTCGCCCCGGACGTCCGGCACCCCTCGAAGACCCGGACATCCGGGCCGCCGCCCGGACATCCGGCCCCTGATCTGCCTGCGTGCAGCCCCTGGGCCGAGGCCCATGTACCCGTTCGCCCCGAAGACTATATATACTCCTCTCCTCTTTCCGTTTAGGGTTAGCTGTGGTTTTAGCTCATTTGACACTTGTGTGGATTTCTCCCACGAGACCGGTGCGCCTCTACGGAGAAGATCCACCTCTGGATTCAAGACCCCTAACGGGAAGATCCCACGGGATTCCAAGACCTCCTCCGGGAGAAGACTATCTGTATCACCGTTGTTGACTTTGGATCATGTACCTCGACCTTGTATCGCGAATCTAGCACTTGTGTGATCGCTTCCGTGTTGATTTGAGTGTTCTCTCTTGTGTTTTCCCCATCTTCCCCTTGTGTTTTCCCCGTGTTCATCGTGTGCCAACCTCCAAACGTGAAAGATCCGCTGATTAGGGTTCCACCCTGTATCAACTCTTGGATGCACTCATTACTTCTCTGCACAATGGCACGATGTGTTTGGGCGCTCTCAGAACCGGAGCTCGTTGAGCATATGCTAGCTACAGTAGAACCAGACCCACAAATTGGATTTTTGTCATGTCTGAATCGGTATAGCATGTGAAATTCACAAGACTTGTAGTGACTTTGTGGGCGATTTGACATGCACGGAGGAAGCTGATCCACGAAGGTGAACATCAGAGTCAAATGTCCATACATATGTTCATAAACCGATACCTGAACGACCTTGAGATCGCAACCCCACATCTTCGGGTGAGGCCATTGGTGCAAGCACCTACAGTAGCTAGAAGTTAGATTCCACCACGTCCAGGGAATCACAAACTGAATGTAGATGCGACAATTGACAAGAATGGTAAGATGGGAGCTATATCAGTCATGTGCCGCAACGAGGATGATTTATATGTGGGCTCATCATCACTTGTTTTCAAGGGGTTGACGGATCCTACAATTCTTGAAGCTCTTGCTTGTTGTGAAGCTCCCGCCCTAGCAAAGGATCTCATGCTGCAGCGAAACAATAGTAATGGACATCCACAATGGCATCATGGGCCTTATTGCATCAATTGTGAAGGAGATAGACGAAACTTCTAGGGATTTTTTTCTTGCAATTTCATTTTTGAAGGTAGGCTTTCGAATATGGAAGCACATAGGCTAACTAAACTAGGTAATTTCCCCGCGCGTTGCTGCGAGAATTCAAAGATTATTTTTGAATGAATTATGTATCAAGGAAATGTTGTAAATCAAAAACAATTACTTTTTGAAATTAATTATAGGTAAACAAAGAGTATGCATGTACGTTGAACCATTGGAGTTACACAATTAAATTTTGTGGATGGTAAACACCCGACCTAAGAAAAGAAAGTGTTGTATCCAGCCAAAGGGATGCAAATCATTTAATAGTATATAGACATGTTTGTTTAAATAGATAAAGAATAATTTACCAGCCTCGCTCATCAGTCCTCACAGTCTACATGACCATTCCCACAGCTCGCAACTCTCATATATTCGAGAAGTAATGCAATATACACCAAAATCTGAATATGCCGCCTGGAATTTATGATAACTATCAGTGAAAAATAAACATTTTGTGCAGTGACCTGCAAAGATACGGATGCAAGCAAGAGCACTGAAGCAATTATGGCATGCACCCAGTATACTGGGATAAGATAATCACAAAGTTTTCCCTTGCATACAAATAAGCAGATAAGCAAAAAGATAAGAAAACCTGACCATCTTTCAGTGAAGCAAAAAATTATTACCTATACCGTTGGCCATATATGAGCACTGGTCGGTGTGCACTCGTGATCAGCGTCGCCCAAGTGTAGGCATATCCAGCGTCGGTGTGTGCGCCATGGAGGCCGTAGCGCCCGCTGTAAAAGCACTCGATGACCACGTACCGGTCCGTGTGCACCACCACGAGGGTACCTTTCTTAGGGTTTGGGAGTGCACCGGCCGTGAACCGGACAATCTCGACCAGGATGAGCGACTCACTGAGGAAGTAGTGCTCATCGGAGACCTGCCCGGCTAGAAGGACACGGGTGGTCGTGTTCGAGGAGACGGAGGTGCTCGCCTTAGCGTTCGACCGCGAATGTGAGCAAATCAATGGTATTACGGTAGCAGTCCGCGAGTCTCCGACGTCAATGGAACCTTGTAGGCTTGGCCGGCGACCGATGGAGAGAGAATGATAAAGATACAGGGAGGATGGTGGTAAAGATATAAGGAAGATAGGGAACGGTCAGGATTTTTTAAAGGCAATTTGTGGAGATTAATTCCTTCAGGGAGATGAAGGAACCTATTCGTCCAGTATTAATTCTCATCATAATCAAAGCAGTTTCTTGTTAACATCCCGTGTTAGCTAGACGTAACTTATTTGTGATCCGATATATTGATGCTTTTCTGTGGAACCGCTACATGCACGTATTGATTGCCATTGGCTAGTGATGGACACTTGCATGCATGCATTAGCAGAAGGATTATTAGTGGAGTAGGAGGGTTAGGCTGGTCACAATAGGGTGGAACTTAGGAGTAACATCACATATTTCAATACAACGTTGCTTATGTGGCGCATATTTAATGAAGAGTGAGGTGCTTGTGGTAACTAGCTAAGTTACCGGAACATCACACACTTCAAGAAACAATGAGTCTATAAGCTAATAAATGCATTGTTGCATGACACTACCTACATGTTCCTATCCATTGTGAAGGTAGTAACATAGTCTAGATAAGTGTGTATGTTACTACCTTATGTTCCTGCCCATTGGGACCAGCCTTAGTGTGACGTCCGAGACCGACGTCCCAGAAGATCCCAGAAGATTCTAGAAGATTCCAGATGTTCCGGGTTGCCCATGTGTTCTTTGTGTTTGTGTTATTTATTTTTGCATTGCATCATGTCATCATGTCATTTTTATTTTGCATCTCAACCTAAATAAATCGTGTGGACCTTCGGTCCATTTAAATCGAGAGAAGAAGGTCTTCTCTTTATAACATATAAAAGCCTCCTAATAATTATGGAGCTATATTAATAAATATTCCATTCTTGGAATTAAGCATAACACACTTGCATATTTCCCCATGCTTTTCCTACTTCGAGTTCTCGTCAAAAACCTTGCCAATAATGCTTTTCCGTTGTTTCGAGGTTCCTCCAAAAATTTGAACATTTTTGGACACTTCAATAGTCACGTCTTAGTTCAAACCTATTTGAATTAAATTCAAATATGTTTGAATTATTTTCCGATCTGGCCTTTTGTATTTTTCTCCGGTCGTGCTCATTTTTACGAGCCCGAGAAAATTAATTCCATGTGCTAACTTTTGCCCTAAACCCCTCCGCATTCTTTCTTCTCTTTTATTTTCTCCTAAAGAAAATAAATAGAAAACTCCTCCTGACCCGTCTTCTCCTCCTCTCAGCCTCCAGCGGCCCAAACCTCTCTGGCCCATCATCCCTCAAGGCCCGTTCCCTCCTCCTTTCCTCAGCCTTCGGGACTCCAGCCCAGGCCGGCCCACCTTTCTCCTAACCAGCCCGATCGAACCCTAGCCGCAACTCTCCTTCTCCCGTTCGCTCTCCCTCTCTTCCCGCAGCCCGCCGCCACCCTCTCGTCCCTCTTCTTCTCTCGCTCGCCCCGAGCCCCAATCCCCTCGTCCGACCCCGATTTCCTTCGATCCCTCCAGAAGCCCGCGCCTCTGTCTCCTCCTCGTCGCCATGGCCTCCTCTGGCCTCCTTCCCGAGCGCCCCAAGGCAGGACGCGAGCGCGCCCTCCAGCTCGAGGCCAGCCAGGGCCCCGAGCGCCCCGGCTTCCCCTGCGTCGGTGGCCCGCCTCCTCCGTCCTCCATCTCCTCGACCAGGGCAGCCACCCGCCGCGCAGGTCTTCTGCCTCGCCTCTTCGCCCGTCTTCAGCCCCGCGCGAGGCCCTCCTCTCCAAGTGGCTGCCGCCCAGCGCCCCAGGCCGCGGCCTCACCTCCAGGGAGTCCGCCGCGCCAGGAGCCTGGTGTGCCCCCTCCTTCTCCTGCCCGAGCAGCCCGGCGGCCAGGAGCCCTTCCGCGCAGAGCCTCGCCTCCCTCCGGTGTCCGCCAGGAACCCCTCGCCGACCCGCTGTTCCCCTCCTCTGCATCGTCCCGGGGAGCTCGAGTTGCTGCTGTCGTGGCCTCGTCTCCGTGCAGCCCTTTGTTTTGCTCCTGTGTTTTGTTGTTGTTTTGTTGCCTTGTACTGTGAGCTTGTCAGGGAACCGTCGCCGAGACCGCGAGTACACCTACAGACGCACCTGAACATCTACGAACGTGTACGACTACATGCGCCAAGTACCACTACCGTCGCAAATGAGAATCCCAAGTACCACGACACGATGACGTGAACAACTACATGACCCGACAAGTACCACTACATGTACAAGTACCTCGACGCCCGGAGCACTCGAGAACGACAAGTACCCCGACAACATGTGTACCACTACCGTCGCCCCGTGAACGACTACCGAGGCGCCAAGTACCTCTACGAAACGACTACTCGTTGGCGACCTCGTGAAACGGCTACTTCCTCTCCGATGAACGAGAACAACTACTTCCCTCTACGGCATGTACCACTACCGTCGCCCCGTGTACCACGACTCGAGTACCACTACTTCCACTACACCCCGTGAACGACTACTTCCTCTACGAACCGTGTTCCACTACTTCCACTACGAACTCGAACCGCCCTGAAACGAGTGTTTCGAAGGTATAACCCCGAGACGATGACCCGTGTGATGCATGCTTGTGTTGTATGAAATGTTTCTCGTGTGTGCTTCGTGCCCGTTCCACCTTTGTCATGTTCCTCGGTTGCCTCGTCACCGACTCGTAGGAACCCGGTAACGGGATCGCCCCACCTTTCATCTTGTTTGACTCGTTCACACCGCCACCTTCATCTTTTGCACCGGACTCTCAACGAGTTACCGGAACCGAGTTGTTGCCTTTGCATCATTTCGGATCGTTGCCGTGGCACCCTTTCGTTCCACCACGGTGACAAATGCTTCTTATCCTCTTAAGTCAACCTTTTAATAAAAATTGCATAAACTTGATCATATCATCCGCATCATGTTAACAACCTTGAATGTTTAATTGTTGTTTGCTTATAATTATTAAACATGCTTATGGGGATTTTACGGACTTGTTGTTGTTATTTCTGGCCTCATTTAAAATGTCTAAATAGTGTAGTTTCTTTAAGTTTCACCTCTTGCCATGCTAAAAACATTTAATCTTGTCTTGTAAATAATGAGAGTCAACTAAATAATTAAATATGGTGTTTCGTCAATATGCAACTCGTTGCATATTGAGCTCCACTTAACTTGTAGTAATTGTTTGTGCACTTGCCATGCCATGCATTTTTAAACCGGACATGCATCATACTTGGATGTGCATTGTATGCCATGTTTATGCTTGCGTGTTTACCGTGTTGTCTCTTTCTTTCTTTCCGGTTGCTTCTCTTGTTAGCTTCGGTTTCGTTCCGGAGTTGTGAGGATTCGCTCGTCTGTTGCTCCGTCTACTTCTTGGATCCGTTCTTCTCCCTTGTGGAATTCCAGGCAAGATGACCGAACCCGGATACCATTACTATCTTTGCCTATTGCTAGAGTATCGCTCTATAGTTTTGCCTCGATGCCCATGTTCTTCTTGTCAGCCTCCTACTTGTAACCAATTGCCATGTTTAACCACCCTACCTATGCAAACCATTGATTGGCTATACGTAGGCTTTGCTCAGCCCCTCTTATAGCATTGTTAGTTGCAGGTGAAGATTGAAGATGCTTGCTTCATGTTGAAGTTTGGTTGGGTTATATCACACTATATAAATGCTTAAAAATGAAATCATCTATATACTGGCAAGGGTGGAAGGCTAAGCCTTTTGCTTGGTGATTTGTTCCACTCATGCCGTTAGGAACCGTATAAACCGGTGTTATGTTCCTTGATTATGCGTTCCTAACACGGTTGGGGTGTATGGGACCCCCTTGATAAACCGCTAAGTGCTAAGTCTTTTCCAGCAAGTCCCAACATTGGTACTATTTGCCTAATAACAAACTAATAAAAAACTTGCATGTGGACTAGCTATCCCTTTTATTTAATTCTACAACCCCGGGCCAGTGCTCCACATGAGTGTTGGTCCGAAACGGGGAGCCTGCGGGGCCACCTCGAGGAAACTCAAGGTCTGGTAAAAACCCGTAGCTTCACCCATCCGGTCGTGTCCTGAGACTTAGATACGCGCGGCTACTATCAGGGTGTCGACACGCCGGGAGGATTTGCTGGATTAGCCTTACCTTAGTTCGGTTTAACTTGAGCACGGGATTCCGAGAATACTCGGGTCTTCCCACCTATGGAGTTGCGACTCCGCGGATCGTGGGCTTGTGATGGGCCAAGTTGGAACACCCCTGCAGGGTTTGAACTTTCGAAAGCCGTGCCCGCGGTTATGTGGCAGATGGGAGCTTGTTAATTCCGGTTGTAGATAACTTGACACAATGTTACTAATACACTACCAGCGTGTGTTCCGTGACTGTCAATTTCCAAATAGGGATTTGGGAGTTGAACACGGTGGGGTTATGTTTGACCGGCTTTAGTTAGGATCACTTCGTGATCATCTTTCGACCGATGCTCTTCTCTTCTCGCTCTCTTTTATGTAAGTTAGTGCTAGTTGCTGCTGCAGACTCTTGTTGTTCCTTCACCTCTCGTTCTTTCTTCAGCCTTGTCCTCACCCAAGGCTTAAATAGTCTTGTTACCCGGGAACGGGATTGCTGAGTCCTCTGTGGCTCACAGTTACTTCACCACACCAGATGCAGGTTCAGCCGAGTTTGATGCAGGAGTTGGATCAGTTCTTCACTTGGAGTTCGTCGAAGAGTTTGGCTGTTTGTTTGTGACGTTTCGATGATCAGTAGTGGTTTCTACTAGGATTCGATCCTGACCTGTGGCTTTATGTTGTTTTGGTATCTTTCTTTTGGATCTTCACCCGTAGTCAGGTTGTGATGTTTTGAATGATGTTATGCTTATGTAATGTATTGTGTGAAGTGGCGAGTGTAAGCCAACTATCTCTTTTGCAATTTAATCCCTCTTTTACATGAGTCGTGCAAAGATACCAAACTTGAGATCATTCTAGGATGGGCTTATACCTTTAAGTCGTGCCTCGACACGTAGGAGGTATAGTCCCATCCTGGGCATTATAAGTTGGTATTCAGAGCCTTCTCCGACCTAGAAGCCCCCACTGATTGATCGAATCGTTGACGGTTGAGTCTAGGCACACACTGAAAACTTTTTGAGTCCTATATTATATCAGAGAGTAGGATTTCTTTTGCTCCTCATCTCTTTCACTCTGGTGAGGACTCCTGTCGATTATTCTTGCCTCTTCTACTTTCAAAAATTGCACCAAATTTTTTTTTAGGATCCCGCGAGTATTCTGGGATTGTTTCGATGTTCTTGTGACAAGGATATTGTTCTCGATGCCTCCTGTTACCGAGGAGTTGAGCTTCGGGGTATTGTTGTCACAAGCATATCGCGGCAGTACTAAATACTTAAGACGGCCGACATCGAAAATCTCTCCTATACGGCCAGTGGCAAGATAACCCCGACATCACCCAGTACTGGGGAGGTAGTTCGAGAGTATTGCCATAGCTTGTTATAGTGGATGCTTTTCGAAGGTCCGAGGTACACAGTTTCCGAGAAAGACTGGTTATGTGTTGAAGGATGGATACACCTGGATGTAGGTTTAGAGTTGATTGCGCGGTGCTTCCCGTGTATCCCCAACACCTGATTGCATAACTGGAAACTTTCGGAAATCTATAGGTGGGTTCATCTAGTAGTTCTAGGCATTCTTCCAATGGATGCTCGATATGAAGTTCGGGGTTCTACATTGAGTGAAGTGGTTTTATGAACTTGTTCTGATCGGGAGTTGCATCTTAAAGGGTCCTTGGCTATGCTGATCCGGGGATGACAAAACCCTTTTGTAACACGTTCCATGAGCTTTCAGCACGAAGATGTCGAACGAAACTCCTATCTTGTATTTGTTCTATCTGATCCTTGTTCCTTTTTATTTTCTTTTGTTCTCCCAAGTGGCTTCTCGTCGAGTTGATGTACCTGCGGAATTCATTCATTCAATTCTCTGTTCGGATGATATTGTGAAGATGATGCTGCGACTTATCTACCCCTTTGTTCTTGTTTTGATTCTGGTATTCGAGTTGCTTCGATGTCAAATGTTGATTCCATAACCTTCCTAATTGGTGTTCTCATATTTCTATGGGAGTGCTAATTCTTCTTGATCATCAAGATGGTCATGTTAAATTCTTCTCAACTGGCGTCCTTTTCTTCGAGTTAATCAGATCTTTTCATCATCTGCAAGATAAACTCTCAGTCTTTTCTCAACGGTGTATGTTCTTTCATCCCAAGTTGTCTTTGTTTTCCCCGCCCTCCCACCCTTCTTTTCTCGGAGCCAGAGATTCTCTAATGAAATATCCATTTTATTCATGTGATGTTTCTTCATTCTTTTCCTTCAATGTTCTTATCCGGCGATTTATCGTGAAGATGCTCAAGAGCTTCAAGTTCATCATTCTTTTGTTCTCGAATTCTTACGGTGGATGTAATTCAAGATTTCGGTGTTGAATCTTATCCTTTTCCTCATTTCACAATGCTTTCTTATTCCGGTGCACCAATTAATCATTCTCCTCTTGCTATTCATATCCGGAGTGCTGAAGATTCATAATTCCATTCTTAATCCGTTCAAGCTATTTTGAGGATTGTCATCTTTTTCAAGCCATTTAATTCAACCGGTGCAATATCTCTTAAGCAATTCTTTTCGACGGTGATTTCTTTGAGTGGGCCCTAACCCACAGGTCTTTTCCAGGATCTTACCTGACTCTTCTATTTGTTTTTCCGGAGTTATACTCAAATTCTTTTCAAAGTGTGACGTAAGAATGATTCCACCAGTCACATGCCTTCCCCAAGATCGTTTTCAAATTCTTGTTCATCATTGGTTCAACCTTTTTAATTCTTCATTCTTGAGTATCTCGAAATTCTTCATGGCTTTTCTCGTCTTCATTATCAACATTTGGAGACCGGAGAAGTGTTTCTCTTAAATCTTGGCCCGTTCTCTTCAAGGTTCGTGGTTCTAGCTTCATGCCATCCTCATTATTGTTTCGATTGTGAGGAATTATTTTCACACCCATCCGAAGCATTTCATGAATTCTTTCCTTGTGTTCCTCCGAAGGCCATCATTTCAGAATATTTCTTCATTCTCAGTTTTCAACTTCGTCCTCCAAATATTCTTCATCGATGTCTCTTCGTTCGTCTCCATATTCTTACGGTGGTTCTTTCAAGTTACTCTTCCGTTGTTATCATTTTAATTCATTTGTTCTTTTCATAATCCTACCGGTGGTTCGTTGAAGATTTATCCAAGCTTGTGCGAGATCTCTCTTTAATTCTTTCCAACGAGAATAAGTAGTATGCCAAATCCTTTGGTTGTCATCAATTTAAATTGGTGAAGGAGATGCATGACATAATTCTTATTCTTATTCCTTCAAGGTAAGTTAATTCTTTTTTCCGGAGCTTGTTCATCATATCATATCCTTGGTTTTAAATTCTTCATCTTGTTTTCCGGAGCTCCAAGTTATTCCAATTAACATTTCAAACCTCCATCTAATTCATCGCAGGCCTTGAATCTTATTCTTTTCATCTTTCACTTCCCATGCTTTCATTACCGGAGTTCTTCATGGTGGTTCATCATCATTTAATTCATCCTCGAACTCTTCATCAAGATTCTTGTTGGAGGAGCTCAAATATTTCTTCTTCTTGCATTTGAATTGCAATCCTTTCTACCTTATCTTTGAGATGGTGTTATGTCATTATTGACAATTCCTTCATGTTTCATGATTCACGAGTTATCAAGAATGAGATAATTAAAACCATCATTTCTTTCTCTTTAGGAGATCCTTCGACCCCTCATTTTATCTCTTGGAGTTATCTTGGGTTATATTTCACCTAAAAGCTTTCCTTGAGAATTGTTGCTATTATGGTGCTTATAATGACCCAAGTTCTTCATTTATCATTCCGGTGAAATAAGTTTATCGTCTCCTTGTTGATCTCAATCCAATCAAATTGTTTTCCATTAGTGGCTGGTTGTCACATTATAATTTTGAGATGTTTTCCATAAGCCCACATCAAGTTTATTCGTTTCGTTGTTGATTTCCAACAATTCTGTTCAACCCTTCTTCGTAAGGATGCTCTTTCAAATTCAATTTTGAGAGAAGTTGTCTTTTCTTATCCGTTCAATTCTTTCTTCGATCTATATTCTATTCTTTCATTCCGGAGGCTTTGTGATGTTGCTCTCTTTAACCATCATCTCGTTTTTATCGAGATCATGTTCTTTCCTTGTTTATCTATTTATCCGGAGTGTTGTATTCTTCATTCAAGTTCCGTCATCTTATCTAGTTTTGCCTCACTTTTCAACCGGAGTGCTGTCTGAATCTTTCTTACCCCTTGTGCCATTCTTTTAATTGTTTCGGAGGCAATATGTTGTTGTTTTCATCAAGTATCTTCCCAACTTGGCAAGTTCTTGTTCAATTCCTTCCATTTTCAGACGGAGTGCTGCCCAAATTTTGTCATTCTTATTCCTTGGCTATACCGTTGTGGTTTCATATTCTTTTGATCCGTGAGCTCTTGTTTAATGTCTTTCAACCTTCAAGGTTCTCATAATGCTCCTGGTTCCTCTTTTCTAACGGAGTGTTTTTCATCTTCGTTCATCTCCGTTGCATTCTTTCTTTCAAGTTTGTTTAACCTCTCAAGGTTCTTTGGTTTCACTCGTCTGTCAAAGAAGCAACTTTGTTTTACCTCCTCCTTTTCGTTGTTACCCGGTGATATCTCTAGGATCTCGGGTCGAGATCCTCTGTTAGTGTGGGAGAGTTGTGACGCCCGAGACCGACGTCCCAGAAGATCCCAGAAGATTCCAGATGTTCTGGGTTGCCCATGTGTACTTTGTGTTTGTGTTATTTATTTTTGCATTGCATCATGTCATCATGCCATCATGTCATTTTTATTTTGCATCTCAACCTAAATAAATCGTGTGGACCTTCGGTCCATTTAAATCGAGGGAAGAAGGTCTTCTCTTTATAACATATAAAAGCCTCCTAATAATTATGGAGCTATATTAATAAATATTCCATTCTTGGAATTAAGCATAACACACTTGCATATTTCCCCATGCTTTTCCTACTTCGAGTTCTCGTCAAAAACCTTGCCAATAATGCTTTTCCGTTGTTTCGAGGTTCCTCCAAAAATTTGAACATTTTTGGACACTTCAATAGTCACGTCTTAGTTCAAACCTATTTGAATTAAATTCAAATATGTTTGAATTATTTTCCGATCTGGCCTTTTGTATTTTTCTCCGGTCGTGCTCATTTTTACGAGCCCGAGAAAATTAATTCCATGTGCTAACTTTTGCCCTAAACCCCTCCGCATTCTTTCTTCTCTTTTATTTTCTGCTAAAGAAAATAAATAAGAAAACTCCTCCTGACCCGTCTTCTCCTCCTCTCAGCCTCCAGCGGCCCAAACCTCTCTGGCCCATCATCCCTCAAGGCCCGTTCCCTCCTCCTTTCCTCAGCCTTCGAGACTCCAGCCCAGGCCGGCCCACCTTTCTCCTAACCAGCCCGATCGAACCCTAGCCGCAACTCTCCTTCTCCCGTTCGCTCTCCCTCTCTTCCCGCAGCCCGCCGCCACCCTCTCGTCCCTCTTCTTCTCTCGCTCGCCCCGAGCCCCAATCCCCTCGTCCGACCCCGATTTCCTTCGATCCCTCCAGAAGCCCGCGCCTCTGTCTCCTCCTCGTCGCCATGGCCTCCTCTGGCCTCCTTCCCGAGCGCCCCAAGGCAGGACGCGAGCGCGCCCTCCAGCTCGAGGCCAGCCAGGGCCCCGAGCGCCCCGGCTTCCCCTGCGTCGGTGGCCCGCCTCCTCCGTCCTCCATCTCCTCGACCAGGGCAGCCACCCGCCGCGCAGGTCTTCTGCCTCGCCTCTTCGCCCGTCTTCAGCCCCGCGCGAGGCCCTCCTCTCCAAGTGGCTGCCGCCCAGCGCCCCAGGCCGCGGCCTCACCTCCAGGGAGTCCGCCGCGCCAGGAGCCCGGTGTGCCCCCTCCTTCTCCTGCCCGAGCAGCCCGGCGGCCAGGAGCCCTTCCGCGCAGAGCCTCGCCTCCCTCCGGTGTCCGCCAGGAACCCCTCGCCGACCCGCTGTTCCCCTCCTCTGCATCGTCCCGGGGAGCTCGAGTTGCTGCTGCCGTGGCCTCGTCTCCGTGCAGCCCTTTGTTTTGCTCCTGTGTTTTGTTGTTGTTTTGTTGCCTTGTACTGTGAGCTTGTCAGGGAACCGTCGCCGAGACCGCGAGTACACCTACAGACGCACCTGAACATCTACGAACATGTACGACTACATGTGTGATGCGCCAAGTACCACTACCGTCGCAAATGAGAACCCCAAGTACCACGACACGATGACGTGAACAACTACATGACCCGACAAGTACCACTACATGTACAAGTACCTCGACGCCCGGAGCACTCGAGAACGACAAGTACCCCGACAATATGTGTACCACTACCGTCGCCCCGTGAACGACTACCGAGGCGCCAAGTACCTCTACGGAACGACTACTCGTTGGCGACCTCGTGAAACGGCTACTTCCTCTCCGATGAACGAGAACAACTACTTCCCTCTACGGCATGTACCACTACCGTCGCCCCGTGTACCACGACTCAAGTACCACTACTTCCACTACACCCCGTGAACGACTACTTCCTCTACGAACCGTGTTCCACTACTTCCACTACGAACTCGAACCGCCCCGAAACGAGTGTTTCGAAGGTATAACCCCGAGACGATGACCCGTGTGATGCATGCTTGTGTTGTATGAAATGTTTCCCGTGTGTGCTTCGTGCCCGTTCCACCTTTGTCATGTTCCTCAGTTGCCTCGTCACCGACTCGTGGGAACCCGGTAACGGGATCGCCCCACCTTTCATCTTGTTTGACTCGTTCACACCGCCACCTTCATCTTTTGCACCGGACTCTCAACGAGTTACCGGAACCGAGTTGTTGCCTTTGCATCATTTCGGATCGTTGCCGTGGCACCCTTTCGTTCCACCACGGTGACAAATGCTTCTTATCCTCTTAAGTCAACCTTTTAATAAAAATTGCATAAACTTGATCATATCATCCGCATCATGTTAACAACCTTGAATGTTTAATTGTTGTTTGCTTATAATTATTAAACATGCTTATGGGGATTTTCCGGACTTGTTGTTGTTATTTCTGGCCTCATTTAAAATGTCTAAATAGTGTAGTTTCTTTAAGTTTCACCTCTTGCCATGCTAAAAACATTTAATCTTGTCTTGTAAATAATGAGAGTCAACTAAATAATTAAATGTGGTGTTTCGTCAATATGCAACTCGTTGCATATTGAGCTCCACTTAACTTGTAGTAATTGTTTGTGCACTTGCCATGCCATGCATTTTTAAACCGGACATGCATCATACTTGGATGTGCATTGTATGCCATGTTTATGCTTGCGTGTTTACCGTGTTGTCTCTTTCTTTCTTTCCGGTTGCTTCTCTTGTTAGCTTCGGTTTCGTTCCGGAGTTGTGAGGATTCGCTCGTCTGTTGCTCCGTCTACTTCTTGGATCCGTTCTTCTCCCTTGTGGAATTCCAGGCAAGATGACCGAACTCGGATACCATTACTATCTTTGCCTATTGCTAGAGTATCGCTCTATAGTTTTGCCTCGATGCCCATGTTCTTCTTGTCAGCCTCCTACTTGTAACCAATTGCCATGTTTAACCACCCTACCTATGCAAACCATTGATTGGCTATACGTAGGCTTTGCTCAGCCCCTCTTATAGCATTGTTAGTTGCAGGTGAAGATTGAAGATGCTTGCTTCATGTTGAAGTTTGGTTGGGTTATATCACACTATATAAATGCTTAAAAATGAAATCATCTATATACTGGCAAGGGTGGAAGGATAAGCCTTTTGCTTGGTGATTTGTTCCACTCATGCCGTTAGGAACCGTATAAACCGGTGTTATGTTCCTTGATTATGCGTTCCTAACACGGTTGGGGTGTATGGGACCCCCTTGATAAACCGCTAAGTGCTAAGTCTTTTCCAGCAAGTCCCAACATTGGTACTATTTGCCTAATAACAAACTAATAAAAAACTTGCATGTGGACTAGCTATCCCTTTTATTTAATTCTACAACCCCGGGCCAGTGCTCCACATGAGTGTTGGTCCAAAACGGGGAGCCTGCGGGGCCACCTCGAGGAAACTCAAGGTTTGGTAAAAACCCGTAGCTTCACCCATCCGGTCGTGTCCTGAGACTTAGATACGCGCGGCTACTATCAGGGTGTCGACACGCCAGCAGGATTTGCTGGATTAGCCTTACCTTAGTTCGGTTTAACTTGAGCACGGGATTCCGAGAATACTCGGGTCTTCCCACCTATGGAGTTGCGACTCCGCGGATCGTGGGCTTGTGATGGGCCAAGTTGGAACACCCCTGCAGGGTTTGAACTTTCGAAAGCCGTGCCCGCGGTTATGTGGCAGATGGGAGCTTGTTAATTCCGGTTGTAGATAACTTGACACAATGTTACTAATACACTACAAGCGTGTGTTCCGTGACTGTCAATTTCCGAATAGGGATTCGGGAGTTGAACACGGTGGGGTTATGTTTGACCGGCTTTAGTTAGGATCACTTCGTGACCATCTTTCGACCGATGCTCTTCTCTTCTCGCTCTCTTTTACGTAAGTTAGTGCTAGTTGCTGCTGCAGACTCTTGTTGTTCCTTCACCTCTCGTTCTTTCTTCAGCCTTGTCCTCACCCAAGGCTTAAATAGTCTTGTT
Organism: Secale cereale; assembly: GCA_902687465.1. NCBI lineage: Eukaryota > Viridiplantae > Streptophyta > Magnoliopsida > Poales > Poaceae > Secale > Secale cereale. The sequence goes on from LR738715.1 coordinate 95,154,060, forward strand.
ACCCGGGAACGGGATTGCTGAGTCCTCTGTGGCTCACAGTTACTTCACCACACCAGATGCAGGTTCAGCCGAGTTTGATGCAGGAGTTGGATCAGTTCTTCACTTGGAGTTCGTCGAAGAGTTTGGCTGTTTGTTTGTGACGTTTCGATGATCAGTAGTGGTTTCTACTAGGATTCGATCCTGACCTGTGGCTTTATGTTGTTTTGGTATCTTTCTTTTGGATCTTCACCCGTAGTCGGGTTGTGATGTTTTGAATGATGTTATGCTTATGTAATGTATTGTGTGAAGTGGCGAGTGTAAGCCAACTATCTCTTTTGCAATTTAATCCCTCTTTTACATGAGTCGTGCAAAGATACCAAACTTGAGATCATTCTAGGATGGGCTTATACCTTTAAGTCGTGCCTCGACACGTAGGAGGTATAGTCCCATCCTGGGCATTATAGTTAGTGCTGACGTGGCTGTAGGAGAATGGATGCTGATGTGGACATTGTGCATGGTGAGAGAATAGGGAGTAGTGGGGAGTAATTTCTTAAGAATGGTAGATATGCTCTACACCTAGATGAGGGACGTCATTTGTGGCTGCTCTACCCTCATGACATTTCTATTATTCATGTACTTCGAGTCATTGATCAATAAAGTAGAGCATGTTATCCCTAAAAAAACTCGATTGCTCCCTCGCCCTTCGTTCGCTCAGATGATAGGTCAACTAGTCAACTTGTTGACTGGTCGACTTTTAGGAAAAAGCAATCAAGAAAAAAAAATGAAATTTTCAAAAACCTAAAAAATATGATTTTTTTTAATTTGAAAAAACGTGGATCTCAAAAAAGTTCATTTAGTTGCAATACAATTCACTATTTTTAGATATTTTTGAAAAAGTTCATGAATTTTAAAAATGTTCACGGGTTTTCAAAAAGTAGTTCAAAAAAGTTCATTTATTTAATAAAATTTCATTGATTCTGAAAAAGGTTCACAAATTTGAAAAAAATCATCAATTTTGAATTGAAAGTACACGAATGTGAAACATATTTCATGGATTTTGAAAAACAGTTTGTAAATTTGAAAAAAATGGATTTGAATACATTCATGCATTTAAAAAAATCATGGATTCAAAAAAAATGTTTCTGAATTTGAAAAAAGTGTACGTGTTTAAAAAAAGGTTCGCAAATTTAAGAAAAGATGTCAATTTTAAAAAATGGAAAAGAAAAGAAAGAGAAAGAGACGGGAAAAAACAAAAGCCCAGTCCTGCTAGCAGAGAATGGAACAACTAAAACTTATTGATGGCTATTTTACCATTCATTAGCCAACACAAAACCTAAAGGAATTATAGCCGTCTTGGGGTATGTGATTGAACGAAATATGCCCTAGAGGCAATAATAAAGTTGTTATTTGTATTTCATTATATCATGATAAATGTTTATTATTAATGCTAGAATTGTATTAAGCGGAAACTTAGTACATGTGTGAATACATAGACAAAACAGAGTGTCCCTAGTATGCCTCTACTAGACTAGCTCATTGATCAAAGATGGTTATGTTTCCTGGCCATTGACATGATTGTGATACGTCTCCAATGTATCCATAAATTTTTATTGTTCCATGCTATTATATATTCTGTTTTGGATGTTTAATGGGCTTTATTATATATTTTTATATTATTTTGGGACTAACCTACTAACCAAAGGCCCAGTGCAAATTGCTGTTTTTTTGTTTATTTCAGTGTTTCACAGAAAAGGAATATCAAACGGAGTCCAAACGGATTGAAACCTTCGGGAGAGTTATTTTAGGAACGATATCTTCACGAGAGACTTGGAGTACAAGTCAGAGAAGAAACGAGGTGCCCACGAGGGGGCAAGGCGCGCTCCCACCCTCGTGGGCCCCACGTTGCTCCACCGACGTACTTTTTCCTCCTATATATACCCATATACCCTGAAAACATCGAGGAGCACGAAGAAACCCTAATTCCACCGCCGTAACCTTCTGTTCCCGTGAGATCCCATCTTGGGGCCTGTTTCGGAGCTCCGCCGGAGGGGGCATCGATCATGGAGGGCTTCTACATCAACACCATAGCCCCTCCGATGAGTTGTGAGTAGTTTACCACAGACCTTCGGGTCCATAGTTATTAGCTAGATGGCTTCTTCTCTCTCTTTGGATCTCAATACAAAGTTCTCCTCGATCTTCGAGGAGATATATTCAATGTAATTTTTTTGCGGTGTGTTTGTCGAGATCCGATGAATTGTGGGTTTATGATCAAGATTATCTTTGAACAATATTGGATTCTTTTCTGAAATCTTTTATGTATAATTATAATATCCTTGCAAGTCTCTTTGAATTATTGGTTTGGTTTGGCCTACTAGATCTATAGTTCTTGCAAGAAGTGCTTGGCTTTGGGTTCAATCTTGTGGTGTCTTTTCCCAATGACAGTAGGGGCAGCAAGGCACGTATGGTATTGTTGCCATGGAGGATAAAAAGATGGGGTTTATATCATATTGCTTGAGTTTATCCATCTACATCATGTCATCTTTCTTAAGGCGTTACTCTGTTCTTATGAACTTAACACTCTAGATGCATGCTGGATAGCGGTCGATGTGTGGAGTAATAGTAGTAGATGCAGAATCATTTCGGTCTACTTGTTACGGACGTGATGCCTATATACAATGATCATGCCTAGATATTCTCATAACTATGCGCTTTTCTATCAATTGCTCGACAGTATTTTGTTCACCCATCGTAGAATTTTGCTATCATGAGAGAAGCCACTAGTGAAACCTATGGCCCCTGGGTCTATCTTCATCATATTATTTTCCCTTCAACTAGCCAATTTCTGTCGCTGTTATTTATTTGCTTTATTTACTTTCTGTTTCTATACAAAAAATATTATCTTATTATATCTATCAGATCTAGCTCTCGTAAGTGACCGTGAAGGGATTGACAACCCCTTATCGCGTTGGCTGCGAGGTTCTTATTTGTTTGTGCAGGTGCGAGGGACTCGCGCGTGGTCTCCTACTGAATTGATACCTTGGTTCTCAAAAATTGAGGGAAATACTTACGCTACTGTGTTGCATCACCCTTTCCTCTTCGAGGGAATACAACGCAAGCTCAAGAAGTAGCAAGTTGTCATTTGATCAACCGGATCACATCATTATGAGAATGATGTGATGGACAAGACACATCCGTTAGCTTAGCAACTTGATCGTTTAGTTTTACTGCTATTGCTTTCTTCATGACTTATACATGTTCCTATGACTATGAGATTATGCAACTCCCGAATATCGAAGGAACACCTTGTGTGCTATCAAAAGTCACAACATAACTGGGTGATTATAAAGATGCTTTACATGTGTCTCCAAAGGTGTTTGTGGTGTTGACATAGATCAAGAATAGGATTTGTCACTCCGAGTGTCGGAGAGGTATCTCTAGGCCCTCTCGGTAATACACATCATAACAAGCCTTTCAAGCAAATGACTAATGAGCTAGTCATGAGATGATGTATTACGGAACGAGTAAAGAGACTTGCCGGTAATGAGATTAACTATGTATGGTGATACCGGCGATCGAATCTCGGGCAAGTAACATACCGATGACAAAGGGAACAACGTATATTGTTATGCGGCTTGACCGATAAAGATCTTCGTAGAATATATGGGAACCAATATGAGTATCCAGTTTCCTCTATTGGTTATAGACCAGAGATGAGTCTCAGTCATGTCTACATAGTTCTCGAACCCGTAGGGTCCGCACGCTTAACGTTCGATGACGATCACGGACATGACGAGGAGTCTCGAAATGTCCGAGACATAAAGATTGATATATTGGACGACTATATTTGGACACCGGAAGTGTTCTGGGTGTTATCGGCTAAAACCGGAGTGCCGGAGGGGTTACCGGAACCCCCCCAGGGGAGTATGGGCCATAGTGGGCCATGAGGGAAAGAGAGAGGCAGCCCACTAGGGCTGGCCGCGCCCCCCTTTAGGGAATCCTAGTTGGACTAGGAGTGGGGGTCGGCGCTCCTCTCCTTCCTTCTCCCCTTCTTCTTCCTTTCCTACTCCTAGTAGGAATAGGAAAGGGGATTCCTACTCATAGTAGGAGTAGGAAACGTACTCCTGGCGCGCCCTATAGGGCTGGTCGCACCTTCCCCCCTGGTCCTTTATATACGGGGGCAGGGGGCACCCGAAGACACACAAGCAACATTGTTTTAGCCATGTGCGGTGCCCCCCTCCATAGAAACACACCTCGGTCATATCATTGTAGTGCTTAGGCGAAGCCCTGCGCCGGTAGCTTCATCATCTCCGTCACCACGCCGTCGTGCTGACGAAACTCTCCCGTGAAGCTCAACTGGATCAAGAGCTCGTGGGATGTCATCGAGCTGAACGTGTGCTGAACGCGAAGGTGCCGTACGTTCGGTGCTTGGACCGGTTGATCACGAAGACGTTCGACTACATCAACCGCGTCACTAGACGCTTCCGCTTTCGGTCGACGAGGGTACGTAGACACACTCTCCCCTCTCGTTGCTATGCATCTGGTAGATAGATCTTGCGTGTGTTGGAAATATGCCCTGGAGGCAATAATAAAATGGTTATTATTATATTTCCTTGTTCATGATAATTGTCTATTGTTCATGCTTCAATTGTATTAACCGGAAACAATGATACATGTGTGAATACATAGACCACAACGTGTCCCTAGTAGACCTCTAGTTACTAGCTCATTGATCAACAGATGGTTACGGTTTCCTGACCATGGACATTGGATGTCATTAATAACGGGATCACATCATTAGGAGAATGATGTGATGGACAAGACACAATCCTAAGCCTAGCACAAGATCGTGTAGTTCGTATGCTAAAGCTTTTCCAATGTCAAGTATCCTTTCCTTAGACCATGAGGTTGTGCAACTCCCGGATACCGTAGGAATACTTTGGGTGTGCCAAACGTCACAACGTAACTGGGTGGCTATAAAGGTACAGTACGGGTATCTCCGAAAGCATCTGTTGGGTTGGCACGAACCGAGATTGGGATTTGTCACTCCGTATGATGGAGAGGTATCTCTGGGCCCACTCAGTAAGACATCATCATAATGAGCTCAATGTGACTAAGGGGTTGGTCATGGGATGATGTGTTACGGAACGATAAAGAGACTTGCCATGACGAGATTGAACAAGGTATCGGTATACCGACGATCGAATCTCGGGCAAGTACTATACCAATGGACAAAGGGAATCGTATACGGGATTGATTGAATCCTCGACATCATGGTTCATCCGATGAGATCATCGAGGAGCATGTGGGAGCCAACATGGGTATCCAGATCCTGCTGTTGGTTATTGACCGGAGAGTCGTCTCGGTCATGTCTACGTGTCTCCCGAACCCGTAGGGTCTACACACTTAAGGTTCGGTGACGCTAGGGTTGTAGAGATATAAGTATGCGGTAACCCAAAAGTTGTTCGGAGTCCTGGATGAGATCCCGAACGTCACGAGGAGTTCCGGAATGGTCCGGAGATAAATATTTATATATAGGAAGTCCAGTTTCGGCCACCGAGAAAATTTCGGGGGTCACCGGTATTGTACCGGGACCACCGGAAGGGTCCCGGGGGTCCACCGGGTGGGGCGGCCACCTATCCCGGAGGGCCCCATGGGCTGAAAGGGGAAGGGAACCAGCCCGTGGTGGGCTGGTGCACCCCCCCTTGGGCCTCCCCCTGCGCCTAGGGTTGGAAACCCTGGGGGTGGGGGCACCCCACCTGACTTGGGGGGCAAGTCCCCCCTGGCCGCCGCCCCCCTTGAGATTGGATCTCTAGGGGGCGGTGCCCCCCAGGGCCCCTATATATAGTGGGGGGAGGGAGGGCAGCCGCACCCTAAGCCCTGGCGCCTCCCTCTCCCTCCCGTGACACCTCTTCCTCCTCCAGTTGTGCTTGGCGAAGCCCTGCTGGAATCCCGCTACTTCCACCACCACGCCGTCTTGATGCTGGATCTCAATCAACCTCTCCTCCCCCCTTGCTGCATCAAGAAGGAGGAGACGTCTCCTCTCCATACGTGTGTTGAATGCGGAGGTGCCGTCCGTTCGGCGCTAGGATCATCGGTGATTTGGATCACGACGAGTACGACTCCATCATCCCCGTTCTCTTGAACGCTTCCGCTCGCGATCTACAAGGGTATGTATATGCACTCTCCTCTCCCTCGTTGCTAGATGACTACATAGATTGATCTTGGTGATGCGTAGAAAATTTTAAAATTCTGCTACGTTCCCCAACAGCGTGATTGTAGGAATTTTTTTTTAAATACTACGTTCCTCAACAGTGGGATCATGAGCCAGGTCTATGCGTAGATGATATGCACGAGTAGAACACAATGAGTTGTGGGCGATAATGTTGGGGAACGTAGCAGAATTCAAAAAAATTCCTACGCTTCACCAAGATCAATCTAAGGAGCCATCTAGCAACGAGCATAAAGGAGTGCATCTACATACCCTTTGTAGATCGCGAGCGGAAGCGTTCGAAGGAACGTCGATGATGGAGTCGTACTCGTTGTGATCCCTGTCACCGATGATCCCAGCGTCGAACGGACGGCACCTCCGCGTTCAACACACGTACGGTACAACGACGTCTCCTCCTTCTTGATCCAGCAAGGGGGAAGGAGAGGTTGATGGAGATCCAGCAGCATGACGGCATTGTGGTGGATGCAACGGGAAAAGCTGCAGAGCTTCGCCAAGACCCTGCGGGAGGAGGGAGAGGTGTAACGGGGGGG
>LR738715.1:95160871-95243284 GCA_902687465.1 Secale cereale
GCCAGGGGATGAGGTGCGGCTGCCCTCTCTCCCTCCCACTATATATAGGGGCCAGGGGGGCGCCGGCCCTAGGAGATTGGATCTCCTAGGGGGGCGGCGGCCAAGGGGGGTAGCTTGCCCCCCAAGCCTAGGGGGCGCCCCCACCCCTAGGGTTCCCAACCCTAGGCGCAGGGGGAGGCCCAAGGGGGGTGTGCCAGCCCACTAGGGGCTGGTCCCCCTCCCCCTACGGCCCATGGGGCCCTCCGGGATGGGTGGCCCCACCCGGTGGACCCCCGGGACCCTTCCGGTGGTCCCGGTACACTACCGGTGACCCCCGAAAACTCTCCCGATGGCCGAAACTGGACTTCCTATATATCATTCTTTACCTCTGGACCATTCTGGAACTCCTTGTGACGTCCGGGATCTCATCCGGGACTTCGAACAACATTCGGGTTACCGTGTGCATATATCTCTACAACCCTAGTGTCACCGAACCTTAAGTGTGTAGACCCTACGGGTTCGGGAGACACGTAGACATGACCGAGACGACTCTCCGGTCAATAACCAACAGCGGGATCTGGATACCCATGTTGGTTCCCACGTGTTCCTCGATGATCTCATCGGATGAACCACGATGTCAAGGATTCACTCAATCCCGTATGCAATTCCCTTTGTCCATCGGTACGGTACTTAACCGAGATTCGATCGTCGGTATACCGATACCTTGTTCAATCTCGTTATGGCAAGTCTCTTTACTCGTTCTGTAATCCATCATCCCGTGACTAACTCCTTAGTCACATTGAGCTCATTATGATGATGTCTTACCGAGTGGGCCCAGAGATACCTCTCCGTCATACGGAGTGACAAATCCCAGTCTCGGTTCATGCCAACTCAACAGACACTTTCGGAGATACCCGTTGCGTACCTTTATAGCCACCCAGTTACGTTGTGACATTTGGCACACCCAAAGTATTCCTACGATATCCGGGAGTTGCACAACCTCATGGTCTAAGGAAAAGATACTTGACATTGGAAAAGCTTAAGCATTACGAACTACACAATCTTGTGCTAGGCTTACGATTGGGTCTTGTCCATCACATTATTCTCCTAATGATGTGATCACGTTATCAATGACATCCAATGTCCATGGGCAGGAAACCGTGATCATCTGTTGATCAACGAGCTAGAAACTAGAGGCTTACCAGGGACACGTTGTGGTCTATGTATTCACACATGTATCGCTGTTTCCGTACAATACAATTCAAGCATGAATAACAGACAATTATCATGAACAAGGAAATATAATAATAACCATTTTATTATTGCCTCCAGAGCATATTTCCAACAGATAATAGTCATACTGCTTACCAACATGTCATACTTTGATTCGGTGGTATTGTGAGATGAAGCGGCCCGGACCGACATTACGCGTACGCTTACGCGAGACTGGTTTCACCATTACGAGCACTCGTTGCTTAAAGGTGACCGGCGAGTGTCTGTCTCTCTCACTTTAGTTAAATCAAGTATGGCTACACCCGGTCCTTGTGAAGGTTAAAACAACACATACTTGACAAAAAATCGTTGTGGTTTTTGTATGCGTAGGTAAGAACGGTTCTTGCTAAGCCCGTAGCAGTCACGTAAAACTTGCAACAACAAAGTAGAGGACGTCTAACTTGTTTTTGCAGGGCATGTTGTGATGTGATATGGTCAAGACGTGATGAGTTATACATTATTGTATGAGATGATCATGTTTTGTAAAGTTATCGGCAATCGGCAGGAGCCTTATGGTTGTCTCTTTATTGTATAAATTGCGAAGGCCGTGTAATTGCTTTACTTTATCACTATGAGTTAGCGATAGTAGTAGTAGCAATAGTTGGCGAGACGACCACGACGCTATGATGAAGATCGTGCTGTCAAGCTGGTGACGATGGAGATCATGACAATGCTTTGGAGATGGAGATCAAAAGCACAAGATGATGATGGCCATATCATGTCACATATTTTGATTGCATGTGATGTTTATCTTATTATGCTTCTTATTTTGCTTAGTACGGTGGTAGAATTATAAGATGATCCCTTACAAAAAAATTCAAGGTACAAGTGTTCTCCTTGAGTATGCACCGTTGCGAAAGTTCATTGTGCCGAGACACCACGTGATGATCGGGTGTGATAAGCTCTACGTTCAAATACAACGGGTGTAAGACAGTTTTGCACATTCAGAATACTGGGTTAAACTTGACGAGCCTAGCATGTACAGACATGGCCTCGGAACACTGGAGACCGAAAGGTCGAGCGTGAATCATATAGTAGATATGATCAACATAAGATGTTCACCATTGAAAACTACTCCATCGCACGTGATGATCGGACATGGTTTAGTTGATTTGGATCACATGATCATTTAGATGACTAAAGGGATGTCTATCTAAGTGGGAGTTCTTTAGTAATATGATTAATTGAACCTTAATTTATCATGAACTTAGTCCTGGTAGTATTACCATATCTATGTTGTAGATCAATAGCTTGCGATGTAAATCCCCGTATATTTTTATATGTTTCTAGAGAAATATAAGTTGAAAGATGATAGTTGCAATGATGCGCACTTATTCCGTGATCTGAGGATTTTTCTCATTGCTGCACAGAAGAATTATGTCCTTGATGCACCGCTAGGTGACAGACCTATTGCAGGAGCAGATGCAGACGTTATGAACATTTTGAAAAATGCTCGGTATGATGACTACTTGATAGTTTAGTGCACCATGCTTTACGACTTAGAACCGGGACTTCAAAAACATTTTGAATGTCACGGAGCATATAAGATGTTCCAAGAGTTGAAATTAGTATTTCATACTCATGCCCGTATCAAGAGGTATGAGACCTTTGACAGTACTTTGCCTACAAGATGGAGGAGAATAGCTCAACCAGTGAGCATGTGCTCAGATTGTCTGGGTACTACAATTGCTTGAATCAAGTGGGAGTTAATCTTCCAGATAAGATAATAATTGACAAAGTTCTCTAGTCAATATCACCAAGTTAGTAGAACTTCGTGATGAACTATAATATGCAAGGGATGACGAAAGTAATTCCCGAGCTCTTCGTGATGTTGAAATCGGCGAAGGTAGAAATCAAGAAAGAGCATCAAGTGCTGATGTTTAACAAGACCACTTGTTTCAAGTAAAGGGCAAAGGGATAGAAGGAGAACTTCAAGAAGAATGACAAGCAAGTTGTCACTCTCGTGAAGAAACCCAAAGCTAAACTCAAGCCTGAAACTAAGTGCTTCTACTGCAAAGGAAATGGTCACTGGAAGTGGAACTGCCCTAGATACTTGGCGGATAAGAAGGATGGCAAAGTGAACAAAGATATATTTGATATACAGATTATTGATGTGTACTTTACTAGTGTTCATAGCAACCCCTGGGTATTTCATACCGGTTCAGTTGCTAAAATTAGTAACTCGAAACGAGAGTTGCAGAATGAACAGAGACTAGTGACGATGTGTGTTGGAAGTGGTTCCAAGATTGATATGATCATCATCACACACTCCCTATATTTTCGGGATTAGAACCTAAATAGATGTTATTTGGCATTTCTGTTGAGCATGAATATGATTTGATCATGTTTGTTGCAATACGGTTATTCATTTAAAGTCATAGAATAATTGTTATTCTGTTTACATGAATAAAACCTTCGATGGTCATACACCCAATGAAAATAGTTTGTTGGATCTCGATCGTAGTAATACACATATTCATAATATTGAAGCCAAAAGATGCAAAGTTGATAATGATAGTGCAACTTATTTGTGGCACTGCTGTTTAGGTCATATTGGTGTAAAGCGCATGAAGAAACTCCATGCTGATAGGCTTTTGGAATCACTTGATTATGAATAACTTGGTGCTTGCGAACCATGCCTCATGGGCAAGATGCTAAAACTCCGTTCTCCGGAACAATGGAGCGAGCAACTGATTTGTTGGAAATCATACATACTGATGTATGTGGACCGATGAGTGTTCATGCTCACAGCAGGTATCGTTATTTTTTGACCTTCACTGATGATTTGAGCAGATATGGGTATATCTACTTGATGAAGCACAAGTCTGAAACATTTGAAAAGTTCAAAGAATTTCAGAGTGAAGTAGAGAATCATCGTAACAAGAAAATGAAGTTTCTACGATCTGATCGCGGAGGCGAATATTTGAGTTACGAGTTTGGTCTTCATTTAAAACAATGTGGAATAGTTTCACAGCTCACGCCACCCGGAATACCACACGTAATGGTGTGTCCGAACATCGTAACCGTACTTTATTAGATATAGTGCTATCTATGATGTCTCTTACCGATTTACCACTATCATTTTGGGTTATGCATTAGAGACAACTGCATTCACGTTAAATAAGGGCACCATCTAAATCCGTTGAGACGACGCCTTATGATTCGTGGTTTGGCAAGAAACCAAAGTTGTTGTTTCTTAAAGTTTGGGGTTGCGATGCTTATGTGAAAAATCTTCAACCTGATAAGCTCGAACCCAAGTCGGAGAAATGTGTCTTCGTAGGATACCCAAAGGAAACTATCGGGTACACCTTCTATCATAGATCCGAAGACAAGATATTCGTTGCTAAGAATGGATCCTTTCTAGAGAAGGAGTTTCTCTCAAAAGAAGTGAGTGGGAGGAAAGTGGAACTTGATGAGGTAATTGTACCTTCTCCCGAATTGAAAGTAGTACATTACATAAACTAGTTCGAGTGATTCCTATACCAATCGGCGAGGAAGCTAATGATGATGATCATGAAACTTCAGATCAAGTTACTACTGAACCTCGTAGGTCGACCAGAGTGCGTTCCGCGCCAGAGTGGTGCGGTAACTCGGTTCTGGAAGTCATGTTACTAGACCATGATGAACCTATGAACTATGAGGAAGCGATGATGAGCCCAGATTCCGCAAAATGGTTTGAGGCCATGAAATCTGAGATGGGATCCATGTATGAGAACAAAGTGTGGACTTTGGTTGACTTTTCCAATGATCGGCAAGCCATTGAAAATAAATGGATCTTTAAGAGGAAGACTGACGGTGATGCTAATGTTACTGTCTATAAAGCTCGACTTGTTGCGAAAGGTTTTCTGCAAGTTCAAGGTGTTGACTACGATGAGTTTTTCTCACTCGTAGCGTTGCTTAAGTCTGTCCGAATCATGTTAGCAATTGCCACATATTATGAAATCTGGCAAATGGATAACAAAACTGTGTTCTTTAATGGATTTATTAAAGGAAAGTTGTATATGATGCAACCAGAAGGTTTTGTCAATCCTAAAAGGTGATGACAAAATGTGCAAGCTCCAGCGATCCATCTATGGACTGGTGCAAGCATCTCGGAGTTGGAATATACGCTTTGATGAGGTGATCAAAGCATATGGTTTTATACAGACTTGCGGTGAAGCTTGTATTTACAAGAAAGTGAGTGGGAGCGCTACAACCTTTTTGATAAGTATATGTGAATGACATATTGTCGATCGGAAATGATGTAGAATTTTCTGAAAAGCATAAAGGAGTGTTTGAAAGGAGTTTTTTCAAAGAAAGACCTTGGTGAAGCTACTTACATATTGAGCACCAAGATCTATAGAGATAGATTAAGACGCTTGATAAGATATTCAATAAGTGCATACCTTAATAAAGATTTTGAAGTAGTTCAAAATGGAACAGTCAAAGAAAGAGTTCATGCCTGTGTTACAAGGTATGAAGTTGAGTAAGACTCCAAACCCGACCATGACAGAAGATAGAGAAAGAATGAAAGTCATTCATGATGTCTCAGTCATAGGTTCTATAAAGTATGTCATGATGTGTACCAAACCTGTTGTGTACCTTGACATGAGTTTGGCAAGGAGGTACAAAAGTGATCCAGGAGTAGATCAATGGACAACGGTCAAAATTATTCTTAGTTACTGGATGACTAACGAAATGTTTCTCGATTTTTGAGGTGATAAAGAGTTCATCGTAAAGAGTTACACCGATGCAAGCTTTGACACTAATCCAGATGACTCTAAGTATCAATCTGGATGAGTATTTAAAGTGGGAGCAAATAGTTAGAGTAGCTCCATGCAGAGCATTGAACACATAGAAATTTGCAGAATACATACGGATCTAAATGTTACAGACCCGCTGACTAAACTTCTCTCACGAAGCAAAACATGATCACACCTTAGTACTCTTTGGGTGTTAATCACATGGCGATGTGAACTAGATTATTGACTCTAGTAAACCTTTTGGGTATTGGTCACATGGCAATGTGAACTATAAAGTGTTATATCACATGAGGATGTGAACTATTGGTGTTAAACCACATGGTGATGTGAACTAGATTATTGACTCTAGTGCTAGTGGGAGACTGAAGGAAATATGCCCTAGAGGCAATAATAAAGTTGTTATTTGTATTTCCTTATATCATGATAAATGTTTATTATTCATGCTAGAATTGTATTAACCTGAAACTTAGTACATGTGTGAATACATAGACAAAACAGAGTGTCCCTAGTATGCCTCTACTAGACTAGCTCATTGATCAAAGATGGATATGTTTCCTGGCCATAGAGATGAGTTGTCATTTGATCAACCGGATCACATCATTAGGAGAATGATGTGATGGACAAGACCCATTCGTTAGCTTAGCAACTTGATCATTTAGTTTTACTGCTATTGCTTTCTTCATGACTTATACATGTTCCTATGACTATGAGATTATGCAACTCCCGAATACCGGAGGAACACCTTGTGTGCTATCAAACGTCACAACGTAACTGAGTGATTATAAAGATGCTCTACAGGTGTCTCCGAAGGTGTTTGTGGTGTTGGCATAGATCAAGAATAGGATTTGTCACTCCGAGTGTCGGAGAGGTATCTCTGGGCCCTCTCGGTAATACACATCATAACAAGCCTTGCAAGCAAATGACTAATGAGTTAGTCACGAGATGATGTATTACAGAACGAGTAAAGAGACTTGCCGGTAACGAGATTAATTAGGTATGATGATACCGACGATCGAATCTCGGGCAAGTAACATACCGATGACAAAGGGAACAACGTATGTTGTTATGCGGTTTGACCGATAAAGATCTTCGTAGAATATGTGGTAACCAATATGAGCATCCAGGTTCCGCTATTGGTTATTGACCAGAGACGAGTCTCGGTCATGTCTACATAGTTCTCGAACACGTAGGGTCCGCACGCTTAACGTTCGATGACGATCGGTATTATGAGTTTATGAGTTTTGATGTACCAAAGGTAGTTCGGAGTCCCGGATGAGATCACGGACATGACGAGTAGTCTTGGAATGTCCAAGACATAAAGATTGATATATTGGACGACTATATTCGGACACCGGAAGTGTTCCGGGTGTTATCGGATAAAACCGGAGTGCCGGAGGGGTTACCGGAACCCCCCAGGGGAGTATGTGCCATAGTGGGCCATGAGGGAAAGAGAGAGGCAGCCCACTAGGGCTGGCCGCACCCCCCTAGGGAATCCTAGTTGGACTAGGAGTGGGGGAGGCGTTCCTCTCCTCTCCTTCTCCCCTTCTTCTTCCTTTCGTACTCATAGTAGGAATAGTAAAGGGGATTCCTACTCCTACTAGGAGTAGGAAACGTACTCCTCGCAGGCCCTATAGGGCTGGCCGCACCTTCCCCTTGCTCCTTTATATACGGGGGCAGGGGACACCCAAAGACACACAAGCAACATTGTTTTAGTCGTGTGCGGTGCCCCCTCCACAGAAACACACCTCGGTCCTATCGTTGCAGTGCTTAGGCGAAGCCCTCCGCTGGTAGCTTCATCATCTCCGTCACTGATAACCCTCAACCGTAAGGGATCGAGATAGTCTTCGCGGGTAAGAATAACCCAATTTATTGATTCGACACACGGGGAGCCAAAGAGTATTTATAAGCTTTGACAGTTGAGTTGTCAATTCAACCGCACCTGAAATATACTTACTTGCAGCAAAAGATAAGTGGTAACAGTGATATGATAGTGATAATAGTGATAGTAAAAGTAAACAGCAAAAGTAAATAGTGAAGGTAAATGGCAAAAGTAGCAACTAGTGACAAGCAGGGTTTAAAACACTGTAGGCTAGGGAGATGGATGGTTGGGCGCTGCATGGATGAGATAGATTCTAACTTGGGGCACGGCACACGGAAAAGTAATGATCATCTAGGCAAATATCAAACATTAGGCATGTATCCCATAGGTAGTTGTACGTGCTTGCAATAAGAACTTGCACAACATCTTTTGTCCTACCATCCCGCTACGAACGGGGCCAAAAGGAACTTATGGAGATTAAGGTGCTCTTGTCAAAGAGCACCGGAACAAAGCAATGAACTCAATGGATACATGTAATCCTCAATCTACGGACCATCCCCTTTGGTGTCCCAAGCTGTCACTTTTGGGATCGCCGGTTCCGAACCGTAATAGGTGCAAACAACTCATAGATAGGATCACGAACACAAATATATTCATGCAAACACATATGGTTCAGATCTGAGATCATGGCACTCGGGCCCTAAGTGTCAAGCATTAAGAATAACAAGTTGAAGCAAAGATGATAAACACCATAGTAGATGATAGGCAACATGCCCCCAACGATCTGACAAACTATTACATGATCTAACTCATCCAATCCCTACCATCCCCTTCGCCTACAGCAGGGGAATTACTCACACATGGAGGGAGAAGTCATGGAGGGATGATGGAGTGGTGATGATGATGACGATGGCGACGATCTCCCCTCTCCGGAGGCCAATTCAGCCTCCAGATTAGCCCTCCCGAGGAAGAACAGAGGGTGGCGGCAGCTCCGCGACGGAAAACTGCGAAAATAACTTCTGATCTGGGGTTTCCGTGTCGCGAGTAAAAATACGAGGCAAAGTAGGGCACCAGGGGGTGTGGGCCCCACCCAGGCGACCCCCCGGCGCGGCCCAGGGGGGGCGCCCACAGGGCGCCTGGGCACCCCCTGGCCCCCCTCTGGCCCCACTTCTGGCTCCTGGTTCCTTCGGGTGCGTGGATTTTCTGTGATTTTTCGTGGATTTTTCTGAGATACTTAAAAATTCGTTTTCCTGCACACAATAAAACCATACAGGCAGCTCTGCTGAAAACAGCGTCAGTCCGGGTTAGTTTAGTTCAAATCATGCAAGAATGAGGTCAAAACAATATCAAAAGTGTTTGGAAAAGTAGATACGTTTGAGACGTATCAACTCCCCCAAGCTTAGCATATTGCTTGTCCTCAAGCAATTCAGTTCAACGAACTGGACGCGACAAAGAAAACTTTGACAAACTCTTTTGCTTCATTAGATGTATATAAGCATGTACTACGAAAAGAGTTTAGCAAGTATTGAAATAGTACTTATGAAGACAATGCAAGCAGCAATCCTTCTTTCAAGTGACCAGTCACAAATACTTAAAAGTAAATAATATATTACTGAAAATCAAGACAAGATTACGTTGCACATAGCTTGAGCATATTAGGGTGGTATCTCGCTAGCCTCCATGAGTGAAGCAAAACATAAATGCAGAGACTCCTCCAGAGTTTTTAAAAGAGACTAGAACTAAGAATTTCAGAATAAATCATATCACAAGTATGCAGAAGACAATGTAATACTTTGGGACAATGCACGTTACACTCAGAATGACAATTATGCTCTCATAATTGGTGCTTTGAAGAAATAAGGTGAGACTCTCGAACCGTGGCTTTTATTGGCAAGGTTGAAAACCCGTGGTCGGAAACAAAAACTAAACATGTACTAGAGCTCTTGGTTTTAAAAACAGAGATAAAAAACGTTTTGAGAGGTGCATATTTCGTTAACGAATGCTAGCAGATAACTCAATCACTTCTTGAGCTGGACAAGTTTCGAGGAACGGCTCCCGCATGAGGACGATCACATCCTCTTAATATCCTTTGTTTATCACTGCCAAAGTTTTCTGATTTCTCGTGAACAAAGCGTGAAGGAGGGTTTGTTTGTTATATTATCTTTTTGAGCCGGACGCACTCAATGCCAGTTCCTTTTCGTATTAGGGGTTTGCACATTATACATGCAATCCAGGGGTGAAACTTGTCCAACTTAAAAAGATTATGAATTAACTACTACTTCCTCATGAGCTAAAACATAGGCACAAAAGAGAAATGCTTTTGATTAATTTCGAGATGGTACACGAAAGTCTTCGTTAGGAATGGCAGGTAAATACCATGTATAGGAAGGTATAGTGGACTCATATGGCATAACTGGTTTTAAGGATTTTGGATTCACAAGCAGTCAGTCCGCTTAGTACAGGTGGAAGTTTAGCAAAAGACTGGGAAGCGACCAACTAGAGAGCAATAACTGTCATAATCATGCAGAGCGACAAAGAAACATTGAGTCGGGCATGAAAGTGATATAACTATTCTGAAACTCAAAGATCATCAAGGCAGAGTAGACTTTTTAGTCTTAAACATGTGTAAGCATGTGCCAAGTGAATCCAAAAATTCTCTAAAGGGAAATACCACCTTAGTATACCAGACTATGAACAGTGCAATGCATGTAGATCATTTCAATAACACATTATATACTCTAGTTATTCGAGACTAGCCACAAGGAAAGCATGAACCACCCAAAGAGCATTGTAAACATAGCACTATGTCGCTACAAGCTGGTCTCTAGATTATAAGTACAGGCATATGTACAAAAGTAGAAACAAAAAGAGTTCATACCGGTCTTCCTTGTTGCTTCCCTTCAGTCGATCTTCGTCATTACTGCTTGTCACTTGCACGATCGAACGTAGGAAATATAATTAAATGCCATCACGGACTCGAGCTGAACTCTGAAAACAAAGCAAACTAAAGAGAGAAAGGAAATCTTTTTGGATTTTTCAAAGGTTGAATAAAAGCAAAAGAAAGAGAAAATCTTTTTGTTGTTTTTGCAAAGAGAGAAATAAAGAAGAACGGGCAAAAACTTCGAAAATATCAAAGCGAATAAAACGGATAATACAATGGAAAGGTAAGAGGGGCACGTACTCCCCCAAGCTTAGGCTTTTGGCCTAAGTTGGTAGCAGCTACTGCCCCCAGGAGCCTCCTGCTCCGAGGGTATGGTGGTGAGTCCAAGGGTCGTAGAATGATGCTGGCGCGTACACCGAACTCCTCGGAGTCTCCCGCGAGGAAGGTTCCGAGCGCCAAACAGAGGAAGAACCTTCACCAAACTCGGTGGCGGTCTCTTCCTGAAAATGTGGTAACTCACCGTGCTTCTCCTCGTCGGGCACAACCCCCTCCATGCGGTTATGAAACTGATGCTGGACCATGAACTCATCGAACTGGACAACATCAAAGGACCATCCGTTCCTGCGAGAAAAATCAAACAAAAGAGGTGCAGGTAGACGGATCTCGCGTTCCGCGGTAATTCCGAAACACAAGATATAAACAAGATTATCAAGCTCAGAACTCATGGTGACAAACTTATGCCTTTTCATAGCAGCAAGATCAAAGCTTAAATAAGTAAAAGGATTATCATCAGGGTGTGGGGTGCCTCCAAGATGTTCTAAGATAAGTGTGGCATAAACGCCACCATATAAGTCCCCCTTGTTACCGTTCATAGCAAGGCGTCGAGCAATTAAGGCACCCAGATTATAATCAAACCTCCCTGAGAGGGCTGCTGCCAGGATAGCAATATCCGGAGCAGAAATGCTGCTCGTGTTGTCACGAGCTAACACCCCTCTGGCAATATAATATGCAAAATACCTGAGGTGAGGAAATAAGATGCTGGAGATCTTCGACCGATGAATATCCCTCGTACCCATGCTGCAGAGAGAGTTGATGACGGTTTTCAGCTTGGAGGGCTGAGTGGCCATCCTAGCCGTCCTCCCAACGTTCGGCACACCTATTATTTCACAAAAATTCCCCAAAGTCATGGTGATAAGATCATTGTAAATTTTAAACTCAATAGCACCTGAATCAGGATTGTATCTAAAACTGTTAATGGAACTGGAGGTGAGTTTTTGATACTGAGTAACACGGCTCATGACGAGTCGTGTCAAACCTGCATTAGCACAAAGATTATAAAACTCATCCTTGATTCCCGCAGCTTCCATGAATTCATCACATGGAAATGTCATCGCACGTGCTGGACTTGTATCTTCCAACAACTCCAGGGGCACATGATCTTCATTATAGCTCACCCTAGCAGTCGATGGTGAAGCTGCAGCTCTAATAACTCGATCGGAGTGTGCGGGCCTCCTCTTCTCAAGCCACCCTTTTGCCCTTCCTAACAAACTCATTTCTGAAAAAAATTGCAATTTACAAAAATGAGGATTAAAACAAGATGAGTTAAGGCAGACTACTCAACTCACTTGCCCAAGGCATAAACTTGCATCAAAACTTGGAAAATAACTTTCTACACATGCATGCAAGCTCATCTCTACAGCACCAAGAACTACTAAATACTCACAAATGAGGGCACCAATCAAAAATCTAATTGGAGGGGTGGAGGAGTCACATACCAGGGAGTATTTGCTCAAAATTTCAGCTCAAATGAGGGGCTGTAGAGAGAGATCGAAGAATCGCCTCCAAGAACAGCAAGAACACAAGAACAAGTGCAGAACTCGTGTTTTTGGAGAAAGAGAGAGAGAGAGGAAGAAGACATACCTGGAGGGGGGTCCTGTGGGCCCCAGGCGCCCTGTGGGCGCGGCCAGGGGCTGGGCCGCGCCAGCTGGCCGCCTGGGCCACTGGTGGGTCCCCCTGGCTGGCCCCAGGTCTTTCTGGGTCTCTCCCGACGTGGAAATTTTTATTTAAATTTTTCTGGAATTTTTCTGAAAACTTCACTGTTGAAATTTTTTCGAAGTTCAAAAAGCTGCGAAACTCTATGAAAACTTGAAGTAGTGAGTAGTATTGTGAAGCTTCAAAACATAAATATTTGGTACAGCAAGTAGGACAAAAACTAAAAACAAATGAAAACATAACAAGCTCAACTTTTTATCTATATAAAACATGTTTACTAGTAAGGTTGATCAAGTCTTACCAACAAACTGGCGATATATAGAGCAAAAAGTCTCACCTCCTACGAAGTAGTTACTAAACCTTTAATTTGATGGACATTGTCCCCACCATGATAGTTTTATATTTGTGAGGCACATGTAGTGGACAGTCCCATTCTCCAATTTTCACGGTCTCGATATTCTCTATAGAGTTGAGGGCATGCCTCCTGTCGATCTTCTTCGGAAAATATACCGTGTGTTCTTTATCATTCACATGGAAGGTAACCTTCCCTTTATTGCAATCAATAATAGCACCTGCGGTGTTAAGGAAAGGTCTACCAAGAATAATGGACATGCTCCCATCCTCGGGCATGTCAAGCACAACAAAATCAGTAAGAATTAAACAATTAGCAACCTCTACGGGAACATCCTCACAAATACCTATCGGAACAGCGGTTGACTTGTCAGCCATCTGAAGGGAGATATCTGTAGGAATTAGTTTCTCTAAACAAAGCCTCTCGTAAAGAGAGAGAGGCATAACACTCACTCCTGCTCCAAGATCACATAAAGCAGTTTTGACATAATTATTCATTATGGAGCAAGGAATGATGGGTATACCTGGATCACCGAGCTTCTCAAGAATCTTGCCACTGAAAGAGTAGTTAGCAAGCATAGTAGATATTGCATCATTAGGAACTTTTCTTTTATTAGTGACAATATCTTTCATATATTTTGAATAAGGAAGTAACTTAATAGCATCAGTCAAAGGGATTTGAAGAAAAAGAGGTTTAATCCACTCACAAAACTTATTGTAATGCTCTTCTTCTTTAGATTTGATGGACTTACCTGGAAAGGGCATGGGTTTCTGTACCCATGGTTCTCTTTCTTTCCCATGTTTTCTTGCGATGAAGTCTTCTTTAGTGTACCTCTTACGTTTGTCACGTGCTTCTTCCTCTCGAACTTCAGGCGGATCATTCTTCTCATTATCCTTACCTTCAGGTTCAGCACCGTCTTCAGTCTCAGCATCGGATATAGATACACTGTTGGGATCAATAGTTGGCTCTTCATCTGCAATAGGATCATTAGAATTGTCAGTCTCCTTATGTTTCTTCTTTTTCTTTGGAGAGCCAACAATTTCTTCTTCCTGCGTTTGAGAATCCTGCTCGATTCTCTTCGGATGCCCCTCTGGATAGAGAGGATCTTGAGTACTAGTTCCTCCTCGGGTCTTAATCCCGAAAGCCTGCAAATTATCTTATTTGGCATTGTTAGCAAGCAAATCTCTTTGCACTTTAGAAATTTGGTCAAGCTGAGTTTGAACCATTTGAAAATGCTTCACAAGACATTGAACATCATTAACTGTTCTATCTAAAACATCAAGCAGTCTTTTGATAGCAAGGGAATTATCATGCAATTGACTTTATATCCTCTCATTAAAATGATTTTGTTTCATAATAAAATTATCAAACTCATCTAAACATTGATCAGGAGGCTTACCATGAGGGATGTCACTTGCGTTGAAATCTAAAAGAGAGTGTACCTCTACCATAGGAGGGTGAGTAGTAGGCTCACACAGCTTCTCAATAGGGGGTAGATTCTTCACGTCTTCAGCTTTAATACCTTTCTCTTTAATAGACTTCTTTGCTTCTCGCATATCTTCGGGGCTTAGAACAAATATGCCCCTCTTCTTTGGTGGTGGAGGTGGTTCAGGGACGGACCAATCTTCATGGTTTTTGGCAATCCTACCCATCAAATCCTCCGCATCGTCCGATGTTCTTTTCCTGAAAACACAACCAGCACAACTGTCCAAATAGGACCTGGATTCATCAGTTAGACCAGCATAGAATATATCGATTAATTCATTCTTAGGGATTTCATGTCCTGGTCTAGCCCGAATCAGACCGCAGTACCTCCCCCAAGCTTTAGGGAGGGACTCATCCTGCAACTGTTTAAAGTTATAAATTCTTTGTAAAGCAGCATGTTGCATGTGAGCAGGAAAGTACTTATCAACAAAAGAGTGAGCTAAGTCTTGAGGACTCTTAATGGAACTGCATGGGAGTGAATCATACCATGCTTTAGCACCTTCCTTCAAGGAGAAAGGAAGAAGCTTGGTGATATAAAAGTATCGTATCTTCTCATCTGTGGTAAACAGGCCACCTAACTCATCGAGTTTAGTCAGGTGTGCAATAGCATCATCATTTTCTCTGCAATAAAAGGGGTCAGCTTCAACCATAGGTATAAGTGAAAGATCAACAGAGAAATCATAATCAGGATCATCAATGCATATAGGAGATGTAGCAAATTCAGGATCAGGAACGGTTTTGTTCTTCAAAGAGTGTTTTTCAAATAGTTTCTTAATAACTTCAGGGTCAGAGCTAGAAAACTCTGTCAGTTCCCTGCATAAATCTGCATCAAGCATATAGTAATCATCATCAAGGAGCCTCTCTTTGAGTTTACTCAAATCAGGATAATCATAAGTTTCACCAATAGGGTAGCGAGTAACAGGAAGTTCAATTCCAGACTTTTTAGCAGCAGCAGCAATTTGTTTCTCAAGAGCATAACCAAGCGAACTAATATCATCAAAAGTAGTAGAGGCATCATTAAGAGTATCGGACATAGTAACAGATTCAGTAGGAGCATCATGTGGTGGTGGTGAGGCAAACTTACTCATAACAGAAGGTGAATCAAGTGTAGCACTAGTGCTCAGAGCAGTACCTCTTCTTGTAGTAGATAGTAAGATCGGAACCTTGGGGTCTCCTTTCTTACCCATAGTGGATGAAGTGCAGCAGGTAGGATACCTCAAGTAGACTTGTAAATATTGCTATGCTCCCCGACAACGGCGCCAGAAAACGGTACTTGATAACCCTCAACCGTAAGGGATCGAGACAGTCTTCGCGGGTAAGAATAACCCAATTTATTGATTCGACACACGGGGAGCCAAAGAGTATTTATAAGCTTTGACAGTTGAGTTGTCAATTCAACCGCACCTGAAATATACTTACTTGCAACAAAAGATAAGTGGTAACAGTGATATGATAGTGATAATAGTGATAGTAAAAGTAAACAGCAAAAGTAAATAGTGAAGGTAAATGGCAAAAGTAGCAACTAGTGACAAGCAGGGTTTAAAACACTGTAGGCTAGGGAGATGGATGGTTGGGCGCTGCATGGATGAGATAGATTCTAACTTGGGGCACGGCACACGGAAAAGTAATGATCATCTAGGCAAATATCAAACATTAGGCATGTATCCCGTAGGTAGTTGTACGTGCTTGCAATAAGAACTTGCACAACATCTTTTGTCCTACCATCCCGCTACGAACGGAGCCAAAAGGAACTTATGGAGATTAAGGTGCTCCTGTCAAAGAGCACCGAAACAAAGCAATGAACTCAATGGATACATGTAATCCTCAAACTATGGACCATCCCCTTTGGTGTCCCAAGCTGTCACTTTTGGGATCGCCGGTTCCGAACCGTAATAGGTGCAAACAACTCATAGATAGGATCCCGAACACAAATATATTCATGCAAACACATATGGTTCAGATCTGAGATCATGGCACTCGGGCCCTAAGTGTCAAGCATTAAGAATAACAAGTTGAAGCAAAGATGATAAACACCATAGTAGATGATAGGCAACATGCCCCCAACGATCTAACAAACTATTACATGATCTAACTCATCCAATCCCTACCATCCCCTTCGCCTACAGCAGGGGAATTACTCACACATGGAGGGAGAAGTCATGGAGGGATGATGGAGTGGTGATGATGATGACGATGGCGACGATCTCCCCTCTCCGGAGGCCAATTCAGCCTCCAGATTAGCCCTCCCAAGGAAGAACAGAGGGTGGCGGCGGCTCCACGACAGAAAACTGCGAAAAGAACTTCTGATCTGGGGTTTCCGTGTCGCGAGTAAAAATACGAGGCAAAGTAGGGCACCAGGTGGTGTGGGCCCCACCCAGGCGACCCCCCGGCGCGGCCCAGGGGGGGCGCGCCCACAGGGTGCCTGGGCACCCCCTGGCCCCCCTCTGGCCCCACTTTTGGCTCCTGGTTCCTTCGGGTGCGTGGATTTTCTGTGATTTTTCGTGGATTTTTCTGAGATACTTAAAAATCCGTTTTCCTGCACACAATAAAACCATACAGGCAGCTCTGCTGAAAACAGCGTCAGTCCGGGTTAGTTTAGTTCAAATCATGCAAGAATGAGGTCAAAACAATATCAAAAGTGTTTGGAAAAGTAGATACGTTTGAGACGTATCAGTCACCACGCCGTCGTGCTAACGAAACTCTCCCGTGAAGCTCAACTGGATCAAGAGCTCGTGGGACTTCATCGAGCTAAACGTGTGCTGAACACGGAGGTGCCGTACGTTCGGTGCTTGGATCGCAAAGACGTTCAACTACATCAACCGCGTCACTAGACGCTTCCGCTTTCGGTCTACGAGGGTACGTAGACACACTCTCGCCTCTTGTTGCTATGGATCTGGTAGATAGATCTTGCGTGATCATAGGATTTTTTTGAAATACTACATTCCTCAACAGTGATCACATTAATTTTCCTGATGGTCGGAGTAGCCGAGTTACTATCTTCTGCCGCCCTCTTCTCCAAAACGATTTTAGTTGCCGAAATCATTCTGACATCCTAATTTAATTTTAGTGGAACAATATAATCCCCATTCGCTCATGTGTTTTCAGTCCCATCCTTTTGGACATAAGTATGTCGCCAAACTATCGGATTTCCCCCACTCTTACTCAAATTAGTTGGGTTATAATGCATGTTCTTTCCTCGGCAAGTTAGTTGGGTTATACTGCATGTTGTTTCCTCGGCATCTTCCCAGCCCTCGGCCAACACATTTACCCCGTCCAGCAGGACATCTTCACCACCTCCCTATCGGTCAGCAGGACCTCGGCCACCACCCCTTCCTCTTCTAGTTGCCATCAGAAAATTCCCCCATTCAAATTTGAACTGATCATTGATGGCTTCTCGCCCCTCGTTGGTTACCCCAAGTGGAAGGTTTAGATGTAGTGTAGCGGCAAATTTCCCTTGGCAAATATACCAAGGATCGAATCCTGTGAGACTCTGAGGGTCGACAAGTAGGTGTCAACGGCGCCAGAAACTTAGCGGTTGACAGGACCTGCACACAGATACAGATAACTTTGCTCCCAACGAGTACAGAGAGGTTGTCAATCCCTCCGGCCTTGTTGTTTACAGAGGATCAAACACAAGAGATAATAATGATAGCTATGACTGCAACTAGAAAATAAAAACAGGAAGTAAATAGAAGGTGTGATCAGCGGTGGTAATATGGACCGGGGTCCCATGATGTTCACTAGTGATGTCTCTCTCCCAAAAGACGATAAAACAGCAAAGCGAGGTAAAAAAATTACAGCTGGGCAATTGACTGGATTATGTGCGCAAACCAATGCTAACTATGCTGCAAAGAAAGGTAGAGGCTCAAAAGCATGGGCGGTACGCCAAGGCAAGTAGACTGAAATCCATCTGCATCTACTACTAATCATCCACCTTGAGATATCTATCCAGAACATCTCGCTGGTATTAAGTTGTGAATCCCACCCAAAGTGTAAACTCAAAGCAACAGACAACTGCATTAAAAGAACTTTGCGTAAAGTAAACAATCCTTGCACCCGCAAGTACAAGCACCGTTGTTTTCCCCTTGTGGCAACAGCACATCCCCTAGACTCATGTTTCTGTCACTCAAGCTAGTCATGAGGGGGCATGAACCCACAATCAAGCATAACGCTCCCTCTTGGAGTTACTACCTACTACTTGGCCAAAGCAATAAACAGCAATGGAGAACATGCAAGAATTACTCAAGAACAAAGATATAAAAGAGGTGAATCAAATATATTACGCAAACACAATCTGAACATAATCTCATAATCCATCAGATCCCAGCAAACTCAGCAGAGCAACAGCAGAAAGATTACATATGTGCCTCGATCATGTAGGGCAGCTCACGAGGTCTAAACCATGAAGAGCAAAGAGGGGAGGAGAACATCACATAGCTACTGATCATGGACCCATGGTCCAAGGTGGACTACTCACGACTCATCCGGGAAGCGTCCATGGTGGTGGAGAAGCTCCCGGGGGTGATTCTCCCCTCCGGCAGGGTGCCGGGAAGAGTTCTCCTGATGCTCCCGATCTTGGAAGCGCTGTGGCGGCGGAACAGAGGCGAGATCGCGAAAAAGGGTTCCATCCTCGAGGGTCTCGGGACGAGAGGAATATATATGCGAAGGGGGGCAACCAGAGGCGGAGCAGGGGCCCCAAGCACCCCCCTGGCGCGGCCAGGGGTGGAGCCGCGCCAGGTGGCCGCCTGGCCCCCCTGGCTCCCCTCTGGCCCCACTTTGGTTCTTCGCGAAGCTTCCTGTACGCTGATTTTTCTTGTATTTTTTCCGGAATTTGGGCACTTTTAATATGGGGGAAACCTGAAATAGAAAAACAGCAGAAAACAGGAACTGGCACTGTGGTGCACTGAGTTAATAGGTTAGTCCAAATATGATCAAAAGTGTATGGAAGTGCATCAATATCATAGCAATATCACACAAAAGAAGCATGGAGCAAGCAGAAATTATAGATACATTTTGGACGTATCAACATCCCCAAGCTTAATTCCTGCTCGTCCTCGAGTAGGTAAATGATAACAAGCATAATTTCTGTGGTGACATGCTATCAACCATATAAGAACTTTTAAGTAAAGCAATCAAGGCATGTAATTCAATTCAAGTCATAACAAGCAAGAGTCTATATTAGCATTGTAACAAGAAACATAATAACATAAAGGTGCAAGAGCTCTCGCTGTCCGTGACTCGAATGTCTCCAAATGGTGTTTGCGTGCAAGAAAGGGGATAGGGATATACGAGAGAATAAAACATACTTTTTGTATTGTTGAGAACTTAATCTACTAAAGTTTCACACTTGGTCTTCTTTGGAATCTTATCTTGACTCATCCCCAGACCACTAGCCAGGTACAAGTCAAAATGATCCACTCCCTTTCGATATTTTGAGCACTCATGCAATGGATGAGCGTAAGCAATGGTGAAGGCGTAGAATTTTTTTGAATTATGCTACGTTCCCCAACAGTATGGTGGCTGTTTTGAGGAACAATATGGTGGCTGTTTTGAGGAAGGATATATAATGGGTTTATGGCACCGGTGAAAGTTGCACGGTACAAGAGAGGCTAGCAATGGTGGAAGGGTGAGAGTGCGCATAATCCATGGACTCAACATTAGTCATAAGAACTCATATACTTATTGCAAAAATCTACGAGTCATCAAAACAAAGCAATCAGCGCATGCCCCTAGGGGGGATGTTGGTAGGAGTTAACCATCACGCGCCCCCGACCTCCACACAAAGGTTGACACTCTACAAATACCTCATGCTTTAACTTAGTCACACAACGGTTCACCATACGTGCATGCTACGGGGATCACCAACCTTAACACAAATATTTCTCAATTTCATAATTACTCCACTAGCATGACTCTAATATCACTATCCTCATATCTCAAAACTTTTATCAAGCATCCAACATCTCCTTCTACTCAATGTACTTGATGTGAATTTTTTTACTACATTGACATTGGATGTTTATCATGTGAAGACTAGTTCCTTTAGCCTAAACACTTTACCATGCTGCTTTAATAGACTCTCAAATAGATATAAGTGAAGCATGAGAGTTCGACAATTTATACAAAATATTACCACCACCGTGCTCTAAAAGATATAAGTGAAGCACTAGAGCAAAACTATTCAACTCAAAAGATATAAGTGAAGCATATAGAGTGTTCTAACAATTTATAGGGCATATTTAACTCTCTCAAATAGGTGTGTCCAGCAAGGATGATTGTGGCAAACTAACAAGCAAAGACTCAAATTATACAAGACGCTCCAAGCAAAACACATAACATGTTGCGAAAAAAATATAGCTCCAAGTATAGTTACCGTTGGATGAAGACGAAAGAGGGGATGCCTTCCCGGGGCATCCCCAAGCTTAGGCTTTTGATTATCTTGAATTTACTTGGGGTGCCATGGGCATCCCCAAGCTTAGGCCTTTGCTACTCCTTGTTCCATAGTCCATCAAAGTAATACTCAAAACTTGAAAACTTCACAACACAAAACTTAGACAAAAATTCTCGTGAGCTCCGTTAGTAAGAGAAAGCAAACCACCACTCAAAGGTACATCAAGGAATTCATTCATTGTTTATATTGGTGTTAAACCTACTGTACTCCAAGTTCTCTATGGTTCATATCCTCCAATATTACTCATAGATGCATCGGAATAAGCAAACAACACACGAAAAACAGAATCTGTCAAAAACAGAACAGTCTGTAGTAATCTGCTGGGTTCGCCTACTTCTGGAACTCCAAAAAATTCAAACTAAATTGATAAATTTGCGCAATTTTTCTACCAATCAGCATAAAAAAGAATCAACTAAAAATAATACTCCAGTAAAATCTGAAGACTACTTTAGCTAGCGCTAATGATTCTGTTTTTCACAGAAAGATCAAATAAACTTCACACAGGTCTTACCAAAGTTTCTACTTGGCACAAACACTAAACAAAACATGAAAACACATCTAATAAGAGGCTAGATGCAATATTTATTCCCTAATAGCAACAAAAGCAAAAAAACATAAAATTGGGTTGCCTCCCAACAAGCGATATCGTCTTACGCCCCTAGCTAGGCACGATACAAGATAGATCTAGGTATTGCCATCTTTGATCTTCGCCTTTTTAACGGTGTCAAGCTCGAATCTTGGAGGTTCTTTGCGTTTCCCATCATATTCAGAAATCTTAAGATCTAAGGCTTCCAACCGCTTATTGCAAAGGGTAATCAACATATTCATGCGGTGGAGATTCCTACTAACACTCTTAAGGGGTTCAAGGGATTTTTGTAATATTTTTGTCACTTCGCAAATTTTCTCAAAAACTTGCGTCCCTTCCGGGGTTGACTCCTTTTGGGGAGGTAGTGTTCCCACTATTCCCTCTATGATTTCATGCGCAAAACTAGGATCAACTTCGATAAAATTTCCTTTAGCAACGCAATCCAAGAGTTGTCTATGAGACATATTCAATCCAACATAAAAATTGCGAAGCAAGATTCTAAAATTCACTTCTAAGGTGCACTTACGATAAGATTCCATCATTCTAAACCAAGCATCTTTTAAGTTTTCTCCTTGCTTTTGCTTGAAGTGAAGTACTTCAAACTCGGGAGACGAAGGAGCGGATAAGGGGCTATCCATAATGACAAGCAAGCAAGCAACACACAAGCAAACAAGAAGCAAGCGAACTAGAAACACACGGCAGAAGAAGGGCGAATAAAACAGCAAAGGTGAAGTGGGGGAGAGGAAAACGAGAGGCAAATAAATGTAATGCGAAGGATAAGGGTTTGTGATAGGTACTTGGTATATGACTTTTGCGTAAGCCTCCCCGGCAACGGCGCCAGAAATTCTTCTTGCTACCTCTTGAGCTTGCGTTGTATTCCCTCGAAGAGGAAAGGCAGATGCAGCACAGTAGCGTAAGTATTTCCCTCAGTTTTTGAGAACCAAGGTATCAATCCAGTAGGAGACCACGCGCCAGTCCCTCACACCTGCACAAACAAATAAGAACTGCACAGCCAACACGATAAGGGGTTGTCAATCCCTTTACGGTCATTTACGATAGTGAGATCTGATAGAGATGATAATTATATTTTTGGTATTTTTGGTATAGAAACAGAAAGTAAAAAAAGCGAATAAACAACGGCGGCAGAAATTGGCTAGTTGACGGGAAAGTAATATGATAGAGATAGACCCGGGGGCCATAGTTTTCTCCAGTGGCTTCTCTCATGATTGCGACATTCTACGGCGGGTAAACAAATTACTGTTGAGCAATTGATAGAAAAGCGAATAATTATGAGACTATCTAGGCATGATCATTGTATATAGGCATCACGACCGAGACAAGTAGACCAACTCTTGCCTGCATCTACTACTATTTCTCCACACATCGACCGCTATCCAGCATGCATCTAGTGTATTAAGTTCATACGAACAGAGTAACACCTTAAGCAAGATGACATGATGTAGAGGAATAAAATCAAGCAATATGATGAAAACCCCATCTTTTTAACCTTGATGGCAATAGTACAATACGTGCCTTGCTGCCCCTACTGTCACTGGGAAAGGACACCGCAAGATTGAACCCAAAGCCAAGCACTTCTCCCATTGCAAGAAATATAGATCTAGTAGGCCAAACCAAACCAATAATTCGAAGAGACTTGCAAGGATAATATGAGCACACATAAAAAGTTCAGAGAAGAACCAAATATATTTAATAGATAACCATCGGATCTTGACAAACACACCGCAAAAAGGGATTACATCGAATAGATCTCCTCGATGACCGAGGAGAACTTTGTATTGAGATCCGGTGAGAGAGAAGAAGCCATCTAGATACTAGCTATGGACCCGAAGGTCTGTGGTAAACTACTCACAAATCATGGTGAGGGCGATGGTGATGATGATGAGGGCCTCCGTGATGGATCACCCTCCCGGAACAGGCTCCAAGATGGGATCTCCACGGGAAGAGCAGCTACGGCAGTGGAATTAGGGTTTTCTCTCTGCGTCTGGAGTTTTTGGGCTACGTAGGCATATATAGGAGGAAGAGGGGCACCAGGGGCCACATGGGCTGCCCTCGAGGCAGGGGGTGCGCCCTGGGAAGGGGGGCGCGCCCCCACCCTCGAGGGTGGCCCCCCTGTCCTCTGGCTTGGCCCCGAAGTTTATCTCGCGTGATTTTCTCCAAAAATATCTCCAGCGAAGGTTTCATTCCATTTGGACTCCGTTTGATATTCCTTTTCTGCAAAACCCTGAAATAGGCAAAAAACAACAATCTGGACTGGGCCTTTGGGTTAGTAGGTTAGTCCCAAAAATGATGTAAAAGTGAATGATAAAGCCCATTAAACATCCAAGACTTCATAAATAATAGCATGGAACAATCAAAAATTATAGATACGTTGGAGACGTATCATCGGCCCGTTTGTGGCTCGTTAATACACTGGGACGTTTTCATAGCGTCATCAAATATGGACTATTAACGACGGCCCGTTATGGTCGGCCCATGAACGGACGACTCCAACTCTAGCCCGTTTACGACCATAATGCGGTCTGTTTTTGGCCCATATTGGGCCTATCGATCATTCGGCTCATCTAAGGCCCATTGATGATACGACCCGTAGAAGGCCCATTGTCTCTACGGCCCGTAGAAGGCCCACTGTTTCTACGGACCGTAGAAGGCCCACTGTTTCTACGGCCCGTAGGAAGCCCAGTGTCACTACAGTAAATATGTAGCCCATGGCCCGTTTAAGGTGGGAAACTACTATAGGTTAAGACCTGCTAATGGCCCAAGATGATTATAGGCCCATATGAGTAAAGGGTCGTCCTGAAGACGGACAACACTGAGATCCACTGAACCTTCCGGCCTAAATTACAGCATACCGACCAAAGAATAAACCTAGACTATACAACAAAGAAATTACGGCATATTACATCCACTGGGAATCAAAGTTCGCTACCGGTGATAATAAAGCACAACATGACCGCAGATTTCATACACTGGGCATCAAAGGTCGCCACCAGTGCATATAAACGCGCTGACAAAAGAATATACAAAATTGAGAGCACTTTAGAAGGCACTAGACCTGGCAAGCTCGGGCCCTGCAAGCAGCCGAATAAGCTGATGAGACCTTAGTTGTTTCAACGATAGATGCTTCATCCCTAGCTGTATGGCACCATGTTGCGCAAGGCAGTCCCCTGACATCTTCATTACATCTTTGACTTCAAGTCGGAGCTGAGCTGAAGCAAGCCTTTCCGTTTTAAGTTGAGACTGAAGAAGTCGAACTGATTGAGGCAGCGACTGCACAGAGATTGTCTCACACCTGCTGGTGAGTAGCTTCAATTCACTGTCTTCATCAAGACACGACCTTGGGGTCATCTCGCTGTCCTCAAGATGGTTTGGCTCACTGATGGCTTCTCGCCCCTCGTTGGTTACCCCAAGTGGAAGGTTGAGATGTAGCGTAGCGGCAAATTTCCCTTGACAAAGATACCAAGGATCGAATCCCGTGAGACTCCGAGGGTCGACAAGTAGGTGTCAACGACGCTAGAAACTTAGCGGTTGACGGGACCTGCACACAGATACAGATAACTTTGCTCCCAACGAGTACAGAGAGGTTGTCAATCCCTCCGGCCTTGTTGTTTACAAAGGATCAAACACAAGAGATAATAATGATAGCTATGACTGCAACTAGGAAATAAAAACAGGAAGTAAATAGAAGGTGTGATCAGCGGTGGTAATATGGACCGGGGTCCCATGATGTTCACTAGTGATGTCTCTCTCCCAAAACACGATAAAGCAGCAAAGCGAGGTAAACAAATTACAGCTGGGCAATTGACAGGATTATGTGCGCAAACCAATGCTAACTATGCTGCAAAGAAAGGTAGAGGCTCAAAAGCATGGGCGGTACGCCAAGGCAAGTAGACCGAAATCCATCTGCATCTACTACTAATCATCCACCTTGAGATATCTATCCAGAACATCTCGCTGGTATTAAGTTGTGAATCCCACCCAAAGTGTAAACTCAAAGCAACAGACAACTGCATTAAAAGAACTTTGTGTAAAGTAAACAATCCTTGCACCCGCAAGTACAAGCACCGTTGTTTTCTCCCTTGTGGCAACAGCACATCCCCTAGACTCATGTTTCTGTCACTCAAGCTAGTCATCAGGGGGCATGAACCCACAATCAAGCATAACGCTCCCTCTTGGAGTTACTACCTACTACTTGGCCAAAGCAATAAACAGCAACGGAGAACATGCAAGAATTACTCAAGAACAAAGATATAAAAGAGGTGAATCAAATATATTACTCAAACACAATCTGAACATAGTCTCATAATCCATCAGATCCCAGCAAACTCAGCAAAGCAACAGCAGAAAGATTACATATGTGCCTCGATCATGTAGGGCAGCTCACGAGGTCTAAACCATGAAGAGCAAAGAGGGGAGGAGAACATCACATAGCTACTGATCATGGACCCATGGTCCAAGGTGGACTACTCA
Source organism: Secale cereale (assembly GCA_902687465.1). Classification (NCBI taxonomy): domain Eukaryota; kingdom Viridiplantae; phylum Streptophyta; class Magnoliopsida; order Poales; family Poaceae; genus Secale; species Secale cereale. The sequence continues at coordinate 95,186,919 of LR738715.1, forward strand.
CGACTCATCCGGGAAGCGTCCATGGTGGTGGAGAAGCTCCCGGTGGTGGTTCTCCCCTCCGGTAGGGTGCCGGGAAGAGTTCTCCTGATGCTCCCGATCTTGGAAGCGCTGCGGCGGTGGAACAGAGGCGAGATCATGAAAAAGGGTTCTGTCCTCGAGGGTTTCGGGACGAGAGGGATATATATGCGAAGGGGGGCAGCCAGAGGCGGAGCAGGGGCCCCAGGCGCCCCCCTGGCGCGGCCAGGGGTGGGGCCGCGCCAGGTGGCCGCCTGGGCCTCCCCTGGCTCCCCTCTTGCCCATCTTTGGTTCTTCGCGAAGCTTCCTGTACGCTGATTTTTCCTATATTTTTCCTGGAATTTTTGGAGCACTTTTAATATGGGGGAAACCTGAAATAGAAAAACAGCAGAAAACAGGAACTGGCACTGTGGTGCACTGAGTTAATAGGTTAGTCCAAATATGATCAAAAGTGCATGGAAGTGCATCAATATCATAGCAATATCACACAAAAGAAGCATGGAGCAAGCAGAAATTATAGATACGTTTTGGACGTATCAACATCCCCAAGCTTAATTCCTGCTCGGCCTCGAGTAGGTAAATGATAACAAGCATAATTTCTGTGGTGACATGCTATCAACCATATAAGAACTTTTAAGTAAAGCAATCAAGGCATGTAATTCAATTCAAGTCATAACAAGCAAGAGTCTATATTAGCATTGTAACAAGAAACATAAGAACATAAAGGTGCAAGAGCTCTCGCTGTCGGTGACTCGAATGTCTCCAAATGGTGTTTGCGTGCAAGAAAGGGGATAGGGATATACGAGAGAGTAAAACATAGTTTTTGTATTGTTGAGAACTTAATCTACTAAAGTTTCACACTTGGTCTTCTTTGGAATCTTATCTTGACTCATCCCCAGACCACAAGCCAGGTACAAGTCAAAATGATCCACTCCCTTTCGATATTTTGAGCACTCATGCAATGGATGAGCGTAAGCAAGAAAGTTGACACTTAGGATGGCAAAGAGAGAAAAATGATGAAGGGGGAAGACAAAAAAAATGTGAAAGGCTCACATCAATGAGGACAATCACAGGCGAGAGAATGCCAAATGATAGATATGATGTGAGGAGTAGGGATTGCCATGCAACGGATGCACATATGAGCTAAGGAAAGCTCTCCAATGGAACTAGTGGGGGTGCATCCAACTTGCTTGCTCAAGAAGACCTAGAGCTCTTTTGAGGAGGCTCATCATTGGAATATACAAGCCAAGTTCTATAGTGTGAAGGTCCCCACATAGCTATATGCATGAATGATAATCTCTATGGAGTACAAGGTATAAGATGGAGTACGAGTGTGGATCTCTCAAAAGGAATAGTAGTGTGCCCCCTTCTCTCTTTTTTTTTATTTTTTTTCTCCTTTTTCTATTTTTTTCTATTTTTTTGTGGCCTCAATGGCTCTTTCTATTTAACTCTCATTTGTCCTCTTTGGGATCTTTTGATTTTGTCCTCTTTGGGATCTTTTGATTTTGTCCTCTTTGGGATCTTTTCCTCACTTTAGGGGCAACACTCTATGTATTACAAGAAGTATAGAAGATCTTTCACACTTTACAAAAGTACTCAACATAAATAAAATGAAACTATCATGATGTATGCAAATGTATGCCTCTGCCAGTGTAGCAGGATATGCAATGATACTAGCGCGTCATGTAGCAATGATTAGGGTAAGGCCCAACTAGCATGCGGCTCATCGATCAAGCAAAAAGCATGTATGACATGAAGATCAAGTCATGAGAAGATGGATGTTGCATGGCAATGTATCTCGGAAAGGCTATGGAAATGCCTTGATAGGTAGGTATGGTGGCTGTTTTGAGGAAGGATATAATGAGGCTTATGATGACAGAGCGTATCGTGCCAAGGATTTGGATGCACCGGTGAAGTATGCGCAAACTCTCGAGGTGAGAAAGGGCAATGCACGGTACCGAAGAGGCTAGAAAAATATGGCTAGGTGGAAGTATGACTCTATATGAATGCCTCCGGCGGTGTACCAGTATGTGCAATGAAACAAGAGTGACATGTATAAAGGTTGTCAAGTTCATCGACATGCAAGTCGTGATTCCCTATTACAAAAACATGATCAATCTCATACATCACATATATCATTCATCACATCTTCGTTCTTGGCCATACCATGTCACATAGCACATGCTGCAAAAACAAGTTAGACGTCCTCTAATTGTTGTTGCAAGTTTTACGTGGCTTCTATAGGATTTCTAGCAAGAACGTTTCTTACCTACGCCAAAACCACAACGTGATTTGTCAACTTCTATTTACCCTTCATAAGGACCCTTTTCATCGAATCCGATCCGACTAAAGTAGGAGAGACAGACACCCGCCAGCCACCTTATGCATCTAGTGCATGTCTGTCGGTGGAACCAGTCTCACGTAAGCGTACGTGTAAGGTCGGTCCGGGCCGCTTCATCCCACAATACCGCCGAATCAAGATTGACTAGTAACGGTAAGAAAGTTGAACAAGATCATACGCCCACAACTGCTTTGTGTTCTACTCGTGCAAGATGCTACGCATAAAACCTAGGCTCAGATGCCACTGTTGGGGAACGTAGCATAATTCAAAAAATTTCTACGCCTTCACAAAGATCCAACTATGGAGACATCTAGCAACGAGCAAGTAAGAGTACATCTACATACCGTTATGTAGATCGCGTGCGGAAGCTTTCAACGAAGTGTGGATGAAGTAGTCGTACTCTTCACGTTCTTCGTCACCGATGATCTAGCGCCGAACGGACGGCACCTCCGCGTTCAACACACGTACGGTGCAGCAACGTCACCTCCTTCTTGATCCAGCAAGGGGGGAGGAGAAGTCGTCAGAGATCCGGCAGCACGACGGCGTGATGACGGATGCAGTGGAGATCGCAGCAGGGCTTCGCCGGGCGCCCTGCGTGGGAGTATGGAGGTGTGACGGGAGGGGGAGAGGCGCCAGGGCTTGGGTGCGGCTGCCCTCTCCCTCCCCACATATATATAGGGGCCAGGGGGTGCGCCTGGGCCCCCTGCAGATCCAATCTGCAAGGGGGCGGCGGCCAGGGGGGGTTCCTTGCCCCCCAAGGCAAGTGGAGCCCCCCTCCCCCTTAGGGTTTTAACCCTAGGCGCATGGGGAGGTGGGCCCCCTAGTGGTGCGCCAGCCCTGAGGGCTGGACACTTCCCCTTGCGGCCTAGGGGCCCCACCGGGATGGGTGGCCCCACCCGGTGGACCCCCGGGGCCCCTCCGGTGGTCCCGGGACGCTCCCGGTGACCCCCGGAGATCACCCGTTGGCCGAAACTGGACTTCCTATATATCAATCTTTACCTCCGGACCATTCCGGAACTCCTCGTGACGTCCGGGATCTCATCTGGGACTCCGAACAACTTTCGGGTTTCCACGTGCATTTATCTCTACGACCCTAGCGTTACCGAACCTTAAGTATGTAGACCCTACGGGTTCGGGAGACACGTAGACATGACTGAGACCACTCTCCGGTCAATAACCAACAGCGGGATCTGGATACCCATGTTGGTTCCCACGTGTTCCTCGATGATCTTCATCGGATGAACCACCGTGTCAAGGATTCACTCAATCCCGTATGTTATTCCCTTTGTCCATCGGTACGGTACTTGCCCGAGATTCGATCGTCGGTATTCCCGATACCTTGTTCAATCTCGTTATGGCAAGTCTCTTTACTCGATCCGTAATCCATCATCCCGTGACTAACTACTTAGTCACATTGAGCTCTTTATGATGATGTCTTACCGAGTGGGCCCAGAGGTACCTCTCCGTCATACGGAGTGACAACATCCCAGTCTCGGTTCGTACCAACTCAACAGACACTTTCGGAGATACCCGATGCGTACCTTTATAGCCACCCTGTTACGTTGTGACGGTTGGCACACCCAAAGTACTCCTACGGTATCCGGGAGTTGTACAACCTCATGGTCTAAGGAATAAATACTTGACACCGAAAAGCTTATGCATTACGAACTATACGATCTCGTGTTATGCTCAAGTTTGGGTCTTGTCCATCACATCATTCTCCTAATGATGTGATCCCGTTATCACTGACATCTCATGTCCATGGTCAGGAAACCGTGACCATCTGTTGATCAACGAGCTGGTAACTAGAGGCCTACCAGGGACTCATTGTGGTCTATGTATTCACACATGTATCACTGTTTCCGTACAATACAATTCAAGCATGAATAACAGACAGTTATCATGAACAAGGAGATATAATAATAATGCTTTTATTATTGCCTCTAGGGCATATCTCCAACCCATACCTACCTATCATGGCATTTCCATAGACATTCCGAGATATATTGCCATGCAACTTTCCACCGTTCCATTCATATGACACGCTTCATATTGTCATATTGCCATGCATGATCATGTAGTTGACATAGTATTTGTGGCAAGGCCACCATGCATAATTTTCCATAGGAGTTGTCTTAATTATTGTATGACCTGCGTGTCACTGAATAACGCCATGTAATTACTTTACTTCATTGCTAAACGTTAGCTATAGTAGTAGAAGTAATAGTTGGCGTGACGACTTCTTCAAGACACGATGATGGAGATCATGATGATGAAGATCATGGTGTCGAGCCGGTGACAAGATGATCATGGTGCCCCGAAGATGGAGATCCAAGGAGCAAGATGATATTGGCCATATCATGTCACTTTAATTGATTGCATGTGATGTTTATCATGTTTATGCATCTTGTTTACTTAGAACGATGGTAGTAAATAAGATGATCTCTCACTAAAATTTCAAGTATTGTGTTTCCCCTAACTATGCACCGTTGCTAAAGCTCGTTGCTCCGAAGCACCACGTGATGATCGGGTGTGATAGGTTCTAACGTTCGCATACAACGGGTGTAAGACAGATTTACACACGCGATACACTTAGGGTTCACTTGACGAGCCTAGCATGTACAGACATGGCCTCGGAACACGGAAGACCGAAAGGTCGAACACGAGTCGTATAGAAGATACGATCAACATGAAGATGTTCACCGTTGATGACTAGTCCGTCTCACGTGATGATCGGACACGGACTACTCGATTCGGATCGTGTATCACTTAGATGACTAGAGAGATGTCATACTGAGTGGGAGTTCATTAAAATTTGATTAAGATGAACTTAATTATCATGAACTTAGTCTAAATTCTTTACAATATCTCTTGTAGATCAAATGGCCCACGCTCAGGTTTCCCTCAACTTCAACGCGTTCCTAGAGAAAACCAAGCTGAAAGACAATGGTAGCAACTATACGGATTGGGTCCGTAACCTGAGGATTATCCTCATAGCTGTCAAGAGATCATATGTCCTAGAAGCACCGCTAGGTGATGCACCTGCTCCCGATGCGGCCCAAGACGTTTTGAACGTCTGGCAGTCGCGTAGTGATGATTACTCCCTGGTTCAGTGCGGCATGCTTTACAGTTTAGAATCGGGGCTCCAAAAGCGTTTTGAGCACCATGGAGCATATGAGATGTTCGAAGAGCTGAAAATGGTTTTCCAAGCTCATGCCCGAGTCGAGAGATATGATGTCTCCGACGCATTCTACGGCTGTAAGATGGAGGAAAACAGTTCTGTCAGTGAGCACATCCTCAAGATTTCAGGATTGCACAACCGCTTGTCTCAGCTGGGAATGAATCTCCCAGATGAAGCGGTCGTTGACAGAATCCTCCAGTCGCTCCCACCAAGCTTCAAGAGCTTCGTGCTGAACTTCAATATGTAGGGGATGGAGAAGTCCATTCCCGAGGTGTATTCGATGCTGAAATCAGCGGAGGTGGATATCAAGAAAGAACATCAAGTGTTGATGGTCAATAAAACCACTAAGTTCAAGAAAGGCAAGGGTAAGAAGAACTTCAAGAAGGACGGCAAGGGAGTTGCCGCGCCTGGCATGCCTGTTGCCGGGAAGAAGCCAAAGTATGGACCCAAGCCTGAAACAGAGTGCTTTTATTGCAAGGGAACGGGTCACTGGAAGCGGAACTGCCCCAAATATTTAGCAGACAAAAAGGCTGGCAACATCAAAGGTATATATGATATACATGTTATTGATGTGTACCTTACCAGCACTCGTAGTAGCTCCTGGGTATTCGATACCGGTGCAGTTGCTCATATTTGTAACTCAAAACAGGAGCTGCGGAATAAACGGAGACTGGCGAAGGATGAGGTGACGATGCGCGTCGGGAATGGTTCCAAGGTCGATGTGATCGCCGTCGGCACGCTACCTCTACATCTACCCTCGGGATTAGTTTTAAACCTCAATAATTGTTATTTAGTACCAGCTTTGAGCATGAACATTGTTTCTGGATCTCGTCTTATGCGAGATGGCTACTCTTTCAAATCAGAGAATAATGGTTGTTCTATTTATTTGAGAGATATGTTTTATGGTCATGCCCCGCTGGTCAATGGTTTATTTTTGATGAATCTCGAACGTAGTGATACACATATTCATAGTGTAGATGCCAAAAGATGTAAAGTTGATAATGATAGTCCCACATACTTGTGGCATTGCCAACTTGGTCATATTGGTGTCAAACGTATGAAGAAGCTCCATTCAGATGGACTTCTAGAGTCTCTTGATTATGAATCATTTGACACGTGCGAACCATGCCTCTTGGGCAAGATGACCAAGACTCCGTTCTCCGGAACAATGGAGCGAGCAACCAACTTACTGGAAATCATACATACCGATGGGTGCGGTACAATGAGTGTTGAGGCTCGCGGAGGCTACCGTTATGTTCTCACCCTCACGGATGACTTGAGTAGATACGGGTATATCTATTTGATGAAACACAAGTCTGAGACCTTTGAAAAGTTCAAGGAATTTCAGAATGAGGTTGAGAATCAACGTGACAGAAAAATAAAATTCTTGCGATCGGATCGTGGGGGTGAATATTTAAGTCATGAATTTGGCACACACCTTAGAAGTTGTGGAATTGTTTCACAATTGACACCGCCCGGAACACCTCAACGTAACGGTGTGTCCGAACGTCGAAATCGTACTCTATTGGACATGGTGCAATCTATGATGTCCCTTACCGATTTACCGCTATCTTTTTGGGGTTATGCTTTAGAGACTGCCGCATTCACTTTAAATAGGGCTCCGTCGAAATCCGTTGAGACGACTCCGTATGAACTTTGGTTTGGCAAGAAACCGAAGCTGTCGTTTCTGAAAGTTTGGGGATGCGATGCTTATGTCAAGAAACTTCAACCTGAAAAGCTCGAACCCAAATCGAAAAAATGCGTCTTCATAGGATACCCAAAGGAAACAATTGGGTACACCTTCTACCACAGATCCGAAGGCAAATTCTTTGTTTCCAAGAATGGATGCTTTTTGGAGAAAGAGTTTCTCTCGAAAGAAGTGAGTGGGAGGAAAGTAGAACTTGATGAGGTGACAGTCACCCCTCCTGCACCGGAAAGTAGCGCAGCGCAGGAAACTGTTCCTGAGGTGCCTGCACCGACAAGGGAGGAAGTTGATGATAATGATCATGAAGAAACAGATCAAGTTACTACTGAACTTCGAAGGTCCAAAAGGGCACGTTCCGCACCAGAGTGGTACGGCAACCCTGTACTGGAAATCATGTTGTTAGACAACGGTGAACCTTCGAACTATGAAGAAGCGATGGCGGGCCCGGATTCCAATAAATGGCTTGGAGCCATGAAATCCGAGATAGAATCCATGTATGAAAACAAAGTATGGACTTTGGTGGACTTGCCTGATGATAGGCACGCCATAGAAAACAAATGGATATTTAAGAAGAAGACAGACGCGGATGGTAATGTGACCATCTATAAGGCTCGGCTTGTCGCTAAGGGTTATCGACAAGTTCAAGGGATTGACTACGACGAGACTTTCTCTCCTGTAGCGATGCTGAAGTCAGTCAGAATCATGTTAGCTATTGCCGCATTATGAGATATGGCAAATGGACGTCAAAACAGCATTCCTTAACGGCTTCCTCAAGGAAGAGTTGTATATGATGCAACCGGAAGGTTTTGTCGATCCAGAGAACGCTAACAAGGTATGCAAGATCCAGCGCTCGATTTACGGGCTGGTGCAAGCATCTCGGAGTTGGAATATTCGCTTTGATGAAGTGATCAAAGCGTTTGGATTTATACAGACTTATGGAGAAGCCTGTATTTACAAGAAAGTGAGTGGGAGCTCTGTAGCATTTCTCATATTATATGTGGATGACATATTGATGATGGGAAATGATATAGAATTCTTGGAAAATGTAAAGGCCTACTTGAATAAAAGTTTTTCAATGAAGGACCTTGGAGAAGCTGCTTACATATTAGGCATCAAAATCTATAGAGATAGATCGAGACGCCTCATTGGTCTTTCACAAAGTACATACCTTGACAAAATATTGAAGAAATTCAATATGGATCAGTCAAAGAAAGGATTCTTGCCTGTTTTGCAAGGTATGAGATTGAGCAAAGCTCAGTCACCGACCACGGCAGAAGATAGAGAAAAGATGAGTGTCATTCCCTATGCCTCGGCCATAGGTTCTATCATGTATGCCATGATGTGTACCAGACCTGATGTGAACCTTGCCATAAGTTTGGTAGGGAGTTACCAAAGTGATCCCGGTACGGAACACTGGACAGCGGTCAAGAACATCCTAAAGTACCTGAAAAGGACTAAGGATATGTTTCTCGTTTATGGAGGTGCCGAAGAGCTCGTCGTAAAGGGTTACGTCGATGCTAGCTTCGACACAGATCTGGATGACTCTAAGTCACAAACCGGATACGTGTATATTTTGAATGGAGGGGCAGTCAGCTGGTGCAGTTGCAAGCAAAGCGTGGTGGCAGCATCTACATGTGAAGCGGAGTACATAGCTGCTTCTGAAGCAGCGTAGGAAGGAGTCTGGATGAAGGAGTTCATCACCGACCTAGGAGTCATTCCAAGCGCGTCAAGCCCGATGACTCTCTTCTGTGACAACACTGGTGCTATTGCTATTACCAAGGAGCCCAGGTTTCACAACAAGACCAAGCACATCAAGCGCCGTTTCAAATCCATGCGGAATTATGTTCAGGATGGAGACATAGATATTTGTAAAGTGCATACAGATCTGAATGTAGCAGACCCGTTGACTAAACCTCTTTCACGAGCAAAACATGATCAACACCAGAACTCTATGGGTGTTCGATTCATCACAATGTAACTAGATTATTGACTCTAGTGCAAGTGGGAGACTGTTGGAGATATGCCCTAGAGGCAATAATAAAAGCATTATTATTATATCTCCTTGTTCATGATAACTGTCTGTTATTCATGCTTGAATTGTATTGTACGGAAACAGCGATACATGTGTGAATACATAGACCACAATGAGTCCCTGGTAGGCCTCTAGTTACCAGCTCGTTGATCAACAGATGGTCACGGTTTCCTGACCATGGACATGAGATGTTAGTGATAACAGGATCACATCATTAGGAGAATGATGTGATGGACAAGACCCAAACTTGAGCATAACACGAGATCGTATAGTTCGTAATGCATAAGCTTTTCGGTGTCAAGTATTTATTCCTTAGACCATGAGGTTGTACAACTCCCGGATACCGTAGGAGTACTTTGGGTGTGCCAACCGTCACAACGTAACTGGGTGGCTATAAAGGTACGCATCGGGTATCTCCGAAAGTGTCTGTTGAGTTGGTACGAACCGAGACTAGGATGTTGTCACTCCGTATGACGGAGAGGTACCTCTGGGCCCACTCGGTAAGACATCATCATAAAGAGCTCAATGTGACTAAGTAGTTAGTCATAGGATGATGGATTACGGATCGAGTAAAGAGACTTGCCATAACGAGATTGAACAAGGTATCGGGAATACCGACGATCGAATCTCGGGCAAGTACCGTACCGATGGACAAAGGGAATAACATACGGGATTGAGTGAATCCTTGACACGGTGGTTCATCCGATGAAGATCATCGAGGAACACGTGGGAACCAACATGGGTATCCAGATCCCGTTGTTGGTTATTGACCGGAGAGTGGTCTCGGTCATGTCTACGTGTCTCCCGAACCCGTAGGGTCTACACACTTAAGGTTCGGTAACGCTAGGGTCGTAGAGATAAATGCACGTGGAAACCCGAAAGTTGTTCGGAGTCCCGGATGAGATCTCGGACGTCACGAGGAGTTCCGGAATGGTCCGGAGGTAAAGATTGATATATAGGAAGTCCAGTTTCGGCCAACGGGTGATCTCCGGGGGTCACCGGGAGCGTCCCGGGACCACCGGAGGGGCCCCGGGGGTCCACCGGGTGGGGCCACCCATCCCGGTGGGGCCCCTAGGCCGCAAGGGGAAGTGTCCAGCCCTCTGGGCTGGCGCACCACTAGGGGGCCCACCTCCCCATGCGCCTAGGGTTAAAACCCTAAGGGGGAGGGGGGCTCCACTTGCCTTGGGGGGCAAGGAACCCCCCCTGGCCGCCGCCCCCTTGCAGATTGGATCTGCAGGGGGCCCAGGCGCACCCCCCTGGCCCCTATATATATGTGGGGAGGGAGAGGGCAGCCGCACCCAAGCCCTGGCGCCTCTCCCCCTCCCGTCACACCTCCATACTCCCACGCAGGGCGCCCGACGAAGCCCTGCTGCGATCTCCACTGCATCCGTCATCACGCCGTCGTGCTGCCGGATCTCTGACGACTTCTCCTCCCCCCTTGCTGGATCAAGAAGGAGGTGACGTTGCTGCACCGTACGTGTGTTGAACGCGGAGGTGCCGTCCGTTCGGCGCTAGACAAAAATTCTTGTGAGCTCCGTTAGTAAGAGAAAGCAAACCATCACTCAAAGGTACATCAAGGAATTCATTCATTGTTTATATTGGTGTTAAACCTACTGTACTCCAAGTTCTCTATGGTTCATATCCTCCAATATTACTCATAGAAGCATCGGAATAAGCAAACAACACACGAAAAACAGAATCTGTCAAAAACAGAACAGTCTGTAGTAATCTGATGGGTTCGCCTACTTCTGGAACTCCAAAAAATTCAAACTAAATTGATAAATTTGCGCAATTGTTCTACCAATCAGCATAAAAAAGAATCAACTAAAAATAATACTCCAGTAAAATCTGAAGACTACTTTAGCGAGCGCTAATGATTCTGTTTTTCACAGCAAGATCAAATAAACTTCACACAGGTCTTACCAAAGTTTCTACTTGGCACAAACACTAAACAAAACATGAAAACACATCTAATAAGAGGCTAGATGCAATATTTATTCCCTAATAGCAAAAAAAGCAAAAAAAAACATAAAATTGGGTTGCCTCCCAACAAGCGATATCGTTTTACGCCCCTAGCTAGGCACGATACAAGATAGATCTAGGTATTGCCATCTTTGATCTTCGCCTTTTTAACGGTGTCAAGCTCGAATCTTGGAGGTTCTTTGCGTTTCCCATCATATTCAGAAATCTTAAGATCTAAGGCATCCAACCGCTTATTGCAAAGGGTAATCAACATATTCATGCGGTGGAGATTCCTACTAACACTCTTAAGGGGTTCAAGGGATTTTTGTAATATTTTTGTCACTTCGCAAATTTTCTCAAAAACTCGCGTCCCTTCCGGGGTTGAATCCTTTTGGGGAGGTAGTGTTCCCACTATTCCCTCTATGATTTCATGCGCAAAACTAGGATCAACTTCGATAAAATTTCCTTTAGCAACGCAATCCAAGAGTTGTCTATGAGACATATTCAATCCAACATAAAAATTGCGAAGCAAGATTCTAAAATTCACTTCTAAGGTGCACTTACGATAAGATTCCATCATTCTAAACCAAGCATCTTTTAAGTTTTCTCCTTGCTTTTGCTTGAAGTGAAGTACTTCAAACTCGGGAGACGAAGGAGCGGATAAGGGGCTATCCATAATGACAAGCAAGCAAGCAACACACAAGCAAACAAGAAGCAAGCGAACGAGAAACACACGGCGGAAGAAGGGCGAATAAAACAACAAAGGTGAAGTGGGGGAGAGGAAAACGAGAGGCAAATAAATGTAATGCGAAGGATAAGGGTTTGTGATAGGTACTTGGTATATGACTTTTGCGTAAGCCTCCCCGGCAACGGCGCCAGAAATTCTTCTTGCTACCTCTTGAGCTTGCGTTGTATTCCCTCGAAGAGGAAAGGCAGATGCAGCACAGTAGCGTAAGTATTTCCCTCAGTTTTTGAGAACCAAGGTATCAATCCAGTAGGAGACCACGCGCCAGTCCCTCACACCTGCACAAACAAATAAGAACTGCACAGCCAACACGATAAGGGGTTGTCAATCCCTTTACGGTCACTTACGATAGTGAGATCTGATAGAGATGATAATTATATTTTTGGTATTTTTGGTATAGAAACAGAAAGTAAAAAAAGCGAATAAACAACGGCGGCAGAAATTGGCTAGTTGACGGGAAAGTAATATGATAGAGATAGACCCGGGAGCCATAGTTTTCTCCAGTGGCTTCTCTCATGATTGCGACATTCTACGGCGGGTAAACAAATTACTGTTGAGCAATTGATAGAAAAGCGAATAATTATGAGACTATCTAGGCATGATCATTGTATATAGGCATCACGACCGAGACAAGTAGACCGACTCTTGCCTGCATCTACTACTATTCCTCCACACATCGACCGCTATCCAGCATGCATCTAGTGTATTAAGTTCATACGAACAGAGTAACGCCTTAAGCAAGATGACATGATGTAGAGGAATAAACTCAAGCAATATGATGAAAACCCCATCTTTTTATCCTTGATGGCAATAGTACAATATGTGCCTTGCTGCCCCTACTGTCACTGGGAAAGGACACCGCAAGATTGAACCCAAAGCCAAGCACTTCTCCCATTGCAAGAAATATAGATCTAGTAGGCCAAACCAAACCAATAATTCGAAGAGACTTGCAAGGATAATATGAGCACACATAAAAAGTTCAGAGAAGAACCAAATATATTTAATAGATAACCTTGATCATAAACTCACAATTCATCGGATCTCGACAAACACACCGCAAAAAGGGATTACATCGAATAGATCTCCTCGATGACCGAGGAGAACTTTGTATTGAGATCCGGTGAGAGAGAAGAAGCCATCTAGATACTAGCTATGGACCCGAAGGTCTGTGGTAAACTACTCACAACTCATGGTGAGGGCGATGGTGATGATGATGAGGGCCTCCGTGATGGATCACCCTCCCGGAACAGGCTCCAAGATGGGATCTCCACGGGAAGAGCAGCTACGGCAGTGGAATTAGGGTTTTCTCTCTGCGTCTGGAGTTTTTGGGGTACGTAGGCATATATAGGAGGAAGAGGGGCACCAGGGGCCACATGGGCTGCCCTCGAGGCAGGGGGTGCGCCCTGGGAAGGGGGGCGCGCCCCCACCCTCGAGGGTGCCCCCCTGTCCTCTGGCTTGGCCCCGAAGTTTATCTCGCGTGATTTTCTCAAAAAATATCTCCAGCGAAGGTTTCATTCCATTTGGACTCCGTTTGATATTCCTTTTCTGCAAAACCCTGAAATAGGCAAAAAACAACAATCTGGACTGGGCCTTTGGGTTAGTAGGTTAGTCCCAAAAATGATGTAAAAGTGAATGATAAAGCCCATTAAACATCCAAGACTTCATAAATAATAGCATGGAACAATCAAAAATTATAGATACGTTGGAGACGTATCATCGGCCCGTTTGTGGCTCGTTAATACATTGGGACGTTTTCATAGCGTCATCAAATATGGACTATTAACGACGGCCCGTTATGGTCGGCCCATGAACGGACGACTCCAACTCTAGCCCGTTTACGGCCATAATGCGGTCTGTTTTTGGCCCATATTGGGCCAATCGATCATTCGGCTCATCTAAGGCCCATTGATGATACGACCCGTAGAAGGCCCATTGTCTCTACGGCCCGTAGAAGGCCCATTGCTTCTACGGACCGTAGAAGGCCCACTGTTTCTACGGCCCGTAGGAAGCCCGGTGTCACTACAGTAAATATGTAGCCCATGGCCCGTTTAAGGTGGGAAACTACTATAGGTTAAGACCTGCTAATGGCCCATGATGATTATAGGCCCATATGAGTAAAGGGCCGTCCTGAAGACGGACAAAACTGAGATCCACTAAACCTTCCGGCCTAAATTACAGCATACCGACCAAAGAATAAACCTAGACTATACAACAAAGAAATTACGGCATATTACATCCACTGGAAATCAAAGTTCGCTACCGGTGATAATAAAGCACAACATGACCGTAGATTTCATACACTGGGCATCAAAGGTCGTCACCAGTGCATATAAACGCGCTGACAAAAGAATATACAAAATTGAGAGCACTTTAGAAGGCACTAGACCTGGCAAGCTCGGGCCCTGCAAGCAGCCGAATAAGCTGATGAGACCTTAGTTGTTTCAACGATAGATGCTTCATCCCTAGCTGTATGGCACCATGTTGCACAAGGCAGTCCCCTGACATCTTCATTACATCTTTGACTTCAAGTCGGAGCTGAGCTGAAGCAAGCCTTTCCGTTTTAAGTTGAGACTGAAGAAGTCGAACTGATTGAGGCAGCGACTGCACAGAGATTGTCTCACACCTACTGGTGAGTAGCTTCAACTCACTGTCTTCATCAAGACAGGACCTTGGGGTCATCTCGCTGTCCTCAAGATGGTTTGGCTCACTGATGGCTTCTCGCCCCTCGTTGGTTACCCCAAGTGGAAGGTTGAGATGTAGCGTAGGGGCAAATTTCCCTTGACAAAGATACCAAGGATCGAATCCCGTGAGACTCCGAGGGTCGACAAGTAGGTGTCAACAACGCCAGAAACATAGCGGTTGACGGGACCTGCACACAGATACAGATAACTTTGCTCCCAACGAGTACAGAGAGGTTGTCAATCCCTCCGGCCTTGTTGTTTACAAAGGATCAAACACAAGAGATAATAATGATAGCTATGACTGCAACTAGGAAATAAAAACAGGAAGTTAATAGAAGGTGTGATCAGCGGTGGTAATATGGACCGGGGTCCCATGATGTTCACTAGTGATGTCTCTCTCCCAAAACACGATAAAGCAGCAAAGCGAGGTAAACAAATTACAGTTGGGCAATTGACATGATTATGTGCGCAAACCAATGCTAACTATGTTGCAAAGAAAGGTAGAGGCTCAAAAGCATGGGCGGTACGCCAAGGCAAGTAGACCGAAATCCATCTGCATCTACTACTAATCATCCACCTTGAGATATCTATCCAGAACATCTCGCTGGTATTAAGTTGCGAATCCCACCCAAAGTGTAAACTCAAAGCAACAGACAACTGCATTAAAAGAACTTTGCGTAAAGTAAACAATCCTTGCACCCGCAAGTACAAGCTGTTGGAAATATGCCCTAGAGGCAATAATAAAAGAGTTATTATTATATTTCCTTGTTCATGATAATCGTTTATTATCCATGCTATAATTGTATTGATTGGAAACTCATATACATGTGTGGATAAATAGACAAACATTGTGTCCCTAGTAAGCCTCTACAGGACTGGCTCGTTGATCAAAGATGACCGCGGTTTCCAGGTCATAGACATGAGTTGTCATTTGATAACGGGATCACATCATTAGGAGAATGATGTGATGGACAAGACTCAAACGTTAAACATAGCTTTTGATCGTATCAGTTATCGCTATAGTTTTCTGCATGTCAAGTATAAGTTCCTATGACCATGAGATCATGTAACTCACTGACACCGTAGGAGTGCTTTGTGTGTGCCAAACGTCGCAACGTAACTGGGTGACTATAAAGGTACTCTACAGGTATCTCTGAAGGTGTCTGTTGAGTTGACATGGATCGAGACTGGGATTTGTCACTCCGTGTGACGGAGAGGTATCTCCGGGCCCACTCGGTAATACATCATCACAATGAGCTCAAAGTGATTAAGTAGTTAATCACGGGATTATGTATTACGGTAACGAGTAAAGAGACTTGCCGGTAACGAGATTGAACTAGGTATAGAGATACCGACGATCGAATCTCGGGCAAGTAACATACCGACGAGACAAAGGGAACTGTATACGGGATTGCTTGAATCCTTGACATCGTGGTTCATTCGATGAGATCATCGAGAAACGTGTGGGAACCAATATGGGTATCCAGATCCCGCTATTGGTTATTGACCTGGGAGTGTCTCGGTCATGTCCACATGGTTTCCGAACCCGCAGGGTCTACACACTTAAGGTTCGGTGACGCTAGGGTTGTTAGTGAGAACAGTGCATGGTTACCGAAGGTTGTTCGGAGTCCCGGATGAGATCCCGGACGTGACGAGGGTCTCCAGAATGGTCCGGAGACGAAGATTGATATATAGGATGAAAGGTTTCGGAGTCCGGAAGTGTTCCGGGGAGTGTCGGGAAATCGGTGGATGACCGAAAGGGGTTTCGGGGGTCCCGGAAGGGGTTTCGGGCCTAATGGGCCACAAAGGGGGACACAACAGCCCTCATAGGGCTGTGCGCCCCCCCTGGGCCCTCTCCTCTTGCGCAAGGGGTGGTGGCCCCCCCCTAGGGCTGCCGCACCCCCCTAGGCTTGGGGGGCAAGGCACTTGGGGGGGGGGAACCCTAGCCCCCTTGGCCGCCGCCCCCTCCCCATCTCCCTGGCCGCCGCCCCTAGGGTTAAACCCTAGGGCGCCCCCTCCCCTCTCTTCCCCCTATATAAAGAGAGGCAGAGGGAGGGCAGCCACACACGTTCGTGCCTCGGTGCTGCCCTCCCTCTCCCACTACGATCTTCGTTTTCCCGTGGTGCTTGGCGAAGCCCTGCTGGATTCCTCCTCCACCATCACCACCACGCCGTCGTGCTGCCGGTGTCTCCATCAACCTCTCCTTCCCCCTTGATGGATCAAGAAGGAGGAGACGTCCCCGAGCTGTACGTGTGAAGAACGCGGAGGCACCGTTGCTTCGGTGCTAGGATCTTCGGCGATCTGAATCGCGGCGAGTACGACTCCATCAACCGCGTTCTTGAACGCTTCCGCTTAGCGATCTACAAGGGTATGTGGATCCAACTCTCCCCTCGTAGTTGCATCTCCTAGATTGATCTTGGTGAACGTAGAGAAAATTTTTTGTTTCCCATGCAACGTTCCCCAACAGTGGCATCATGAGCTAGGATCTTGCGTAGATGCTTTCACGAGTAGAACACAAAAGGGTTTGTGGGCGTTGATGTTTAGATTGCTTCCCTCCTTAGTCTTTCTTGATTCAGCGGTATTATGGGATGAAGCGGCCCGGACCAACTTTACATGTCCACGTACATGAGACCGGTTCCATCGACAGACATGTGACTTTTGTTGCATAAGATGGCTGGCGGGTGTCTGTCTCTCCTATCTTAGTTGAATCGGAACAGAACAAGGCGGTCCTTGTAGAAGGTTAAATAGCAACTTAAATATCACCGTTGTGGCTTTGCGTAGGTAAGAAGCGTTCTTGCTAGATACCCATAGCAGCCACGTAAAACATGCAACAACAAATTAGAGGACGTCTAACTTGTTTTTGCAGGGTATGTATGTGATATGATATGGCCAATGACATGATGAGATATATTTGATGTATGAGATGATCATGTTGTAATAGTTAATATCGACTTGCATGTCGATGCATACGGCAACCGGCAGGAGCCATAGGGTTGTCTTTAATTTTTGTATGACCTGCGTGTCAATCATTAAGCGCTTTGTAATGCTTTACTTTATCGCTAAACGGTAGCAATAGTAGTAAGAGCATGGTGGGCGCCGACAACCCCGATGGCGACACGATGATGGAGATCATGATGATGGGGATCATGGTGTGGCGCCGGTGAAGATGGAGATCATGCCGGTGCTTTGGAGATGGAGATCAAAAGCACGAGTTGATGGCCATATCATGTCACTTATGATTTGCATGTGATGTTAATCCTTTTATGCATCTTATTTTGCTTAGGACGACGGTAGCATTATAAGATGATCCTTCACTAAAATTTCAAGATAAAATTGTGTTCCCCCCGAGTGTGCGACGTTGCGAAGGTTCGTCGTTTCGAAGCACCACGTGATGATCGGGTGTGATAGACTCTACGTTCGCATACAACGGGTGCAAGCCAGTTTTGCACATGCAGAACACTCGGGTTAGACTTGACGAGCCTAGCATGTACAGACATGGCCTCGGAACACGGAGGACCGAAAGGTCGAGCATGAGTCATATAGTAGATATGATCAACATGTAGATGTTCACCATTGACACCACCTCATCTCACGTGATGATCGGACTTGGGTTGGTGAATCTGGATCATGTCACGCTCGAATGACCAGAGGGATGTCAATTTGAGTGGGAGTTATAATTAATTTGATTAGGTAATAACTCACTTATCATGAACAATAGTCTAAAATGTCTTTGCAAATCTTTTGTTGTAGATGGCTCGCGCAGTAGCTCCCCTGAATTTTAATGCGTTCCTAGAGAAAGCTAAACTGAAAGATGATGGGAGCAACTTTGCGGACTGGCTCTGCAATCTGAGGATCATCCTCACTGCTGCCCAAAAGGTTTATGTCCTAAGTGCACCGCTAGGTGAACCCCCCGCTCCTCAGGCCTCTGCGGACGTTATGAACGCCTGGCAGTCGCGTTCGGATGACTACTCAGTGGTGCAGTGTGCCATTTTGTATAGCTTGGAAGGAGGACTTCAAAGGCGTTTTGAACGTCATGGAGCATATGAGATGTTCCAGGAGTTGAAGTTCATCTTTGAAAAGAATGCTAAGATCGAGAGGTATGAGACCACCGATAAATTCTTTGCTTGCAAGATGGAGGAGAATTCGTCTGTCAGTGAGCACTTACTGAAGATGTCTGGGTACTATACCCGCATAGCTGATCTGGGACTTGTGTTCCCGGACGAGGCTATCATTGACAGAATTCTCCAGTCACTCCCGCCTAGCTACAAGAGCTTTGTGCAGCAGTACAACATGCAAGGGATGAACAAAACCATCGCCGAGCTGTTTTCGATGCTGAAAGTCGCTGAGGCAGACATCAAAAAGGAGTATCAAGTGTTGATGGTCGATAAAACCACCAGTTTCAAGAAGAATGGCAAGGGCAAGAAGGGTAACTCTAAGAAGGGTGGCAAGGAAGTTGCTCATCCAGTGAAGAAACCCAAGGCTGGGCCCAAGCCAGAGACTGAGTGTTTCTATTGCAAGGGGAACGGCCACTGGAAGCGGAACTGCCCCAAGTATCTGGCAGACAAGAAGGGGGCCAACAACAACAACAAGCAAGGTATATGTGATATACATGTTATTGATGTGTACCTTACCAACTCTCGTTGTAGTGCCTAGGTATTTGATACCGGTTCGGTTGCTCACATTTGCAACTCTAAACAGGAACTGCGGAATAAACGGAGGCTGGCGAAGGACGAAGTGACGATGCGCGTGGGAAATGGTTCCAAGGTTGATGTGATCGCCGTCGGCACGCTCGCTCTTCGATTACCATCGGGATTAGTTATGAACCTGAATAATTGTTATTTAGTGCCTGCGTTGAGCATGAACATTATATCTGGATCTTGTTTATTGCGAGACGGTTACTCGTTTAAATCAGAGAATAAAGGTTGTTCTATTTATATGGGTAATATCTTTTATGGTCATGCACCCGAAGTGAGGGGTTTATTCTTATTGAATCTCGATAGTGATGATACACATGTTCATAACATTGATGCCAAAAGATGTAGAGTAGTTAGCGATAGTACCACTTACTTGTGGCACTGCCGTCTGGGTCATATCGGCGTAAAACGCATGAGGAAGCTCCATGCTGATGGACTTTTGGAGTCTCTTGATTTTGAATCACTTGACACATGCGAGCCGTGCCTCATGGGCAAGATGACAAGGACCCCGTTTTCAGGGACAATGGAACGGGCAAGTGACTTGTTGGAAATCATACATACTGATGTGTGTGATCCGATGAGTGTCACGGCGCGCGGTGGATATCGTTATTTTCTCACCTTCACTGACGACTTAAGTAGATATGGGTATATTTACTTAATGAAGCATAAGTCTGAAACTTTTGAAAAGTTCAAGCAATTTCAGAGTGAAGTTGAAAATCATCGTAACAAGAAGATCAAGTTCCTACGATCTGATCGAGGGGGAGAATATCTGAGTTATGAGTTTGGCAATCACTTAAGAAAATGTGGAATCGTTTCACAGTTGACGCCACCTGGAACACCACAGCGTAATGGTGTGTCCGAACGTCGTAATCGAACCCTATTAGATATGGTGCGTTCTATGATGTCTCTTGCCGATTTGCCACTATCATTTTGGGGATATGCGTTAGAGACAGCTGCATTCACTTTAAATAGGGCTCCATCCAAGTCCGTTGAGACAACACCGTATGAACTATGGTTTGGTAAGAAACCTAAGTTGTCTTTTCTCAAGGTTTGGGGTTGCGATGCTTATGTCAAAAGGCTTCAGTCAGAAAAGCTCGAACCCAAAGCGGACAAATGTGTCTTCATAGGATACCCAAAAGAAACTGTTGGGTACGCCTTCTATCTCAGATCTGAAGGCAAAGTGTTTGTCGCTAAGAACGGGTCCTTTCTAGAGAAAGAGTTTCTCTCGAAAGAATTGAGTGGGAGGAAGGTAGAACTTGATGAGGTTATTGAACCTCTGCTTCAACCAGAGAGTTGCGTAGCACAGAAAGATGTTTTTGTGGAGCCTGCAGCGGTTGAAGAGGAAGCCAATGATGATGATCAAGAAGCTTCTGATCAAGTTACTACCGAACCTCGTAGGTCGACAAGGGTACGCACTGCACCTGAGTGGTATGGTAACCCTGTCTTGGAGGTCATGTTGTTAGACAACGGTGAACCTACGAGCTATGGAGAAGCGATGGAGCGCCCGGATTCCGACAAATGGTTAGAGGCCATGAAATCCGAGATGGGATCCATGTATGAAAACAAAGTATGGACTTTGGAAGTATTACCTGAAGGGCGGAAGGCCATTCAGAATAAATGGATTTTTAAGAGGAAGACGGACGCTGACGGTAATGTCACCGTGTATAAAGCTCGACTTGTGGCAAAGGGTTTTTCACAAGTTCAAGGGATTGACTACGATGAGACTTTCTCACCCGTAGCGATGCTTAAATCTGTCCGAATCATGTTAGCAATAGCTGCGTATTTCGATTATGAAATTTGGCAGATGGATGTCAAAACAGTGTTCCTTAACGGTTTTCTTAAGGAAGAGTTGTATATGATACAACCGGAAGGTTTTGTCGATCCAGAGAATGCTGACAAAGTATGCAAGCTCCAGCGTTCCATTTATGGGCTGGTGCAAGCATCTCGGAGTTGGAATCTTCGCTTTGATGAGGTGATCAAAGCGTTTGGGTTTATACAAGTTTACAATGAAGCTTGTATTTACAAGAAAGTGAGTGGGAGCTCTATAGCGTTTCTAATATTATATGTGGATGACATATTGCTGATTGGAAACAATATAGAACTTTTGGATAGCGTGAAGGGGTATTTGAACAAGAGTTTTTCGATGAAGGATCTCGGGGAAGCTGCTTTCATATTGGGCATCAAGATCTATAGAGATAGATCAAGACGCTTGATAGGACTTTCACAAAGTACATACCTTGATAAAGTTTTGAAGAAGTTCAAAATGGATCAATCCAAGAAGGGGTTCTTGCCGGTATTGCAAGGTACAAAGTTGAGTAAAACTCAATGCCCAGTGACTGCGGAAGATAGAGAAAAGATGAGTGTCGTCCCCTATGCTTCAGCCATAGGCTCTATCATGTATGCAATGCTGTGCACAAGACCAGATGTCAGCCTTGCCATAAGTATGGCCGGAAGGTTTCAAAGTAATCCTGGTATGGATCACTGGACAGCGGTCAAGAATATCCTAAAGTACCTGAAAAGGACTAAGGATATGTTTCTCGTTTATGGAGGTGATCAAGAGCTCGTCGTAAAGGGTTACGTCGACGCAAGCTTTGACACTGATCCGGATGACTCTAAGTCTCAAACCGGATACGTATATATTCTCAACGGGGGAGCGGTAAGCTGGTGCAGTTCCAAGCAGAGCGTGGTAGCTGATTCTACATGTGAAGCGGAGTACATAGCTGCCTCGGAGGCGGCAAAGGAAGGTGTATGGATGAAGGAGTTCATGACAGATCTTGGAGTTGTGCCTAGTGCACTGAACCCAATGACTCTGTTCTGTGACAACACTGGTGCCATTGCTCTAGCCAAGGAACCAAGGTTTCACAAGAGGACCAGACACATAAAGCGACGCTTCAATTCCATCCGCGATTCGGTCAAGGAGGAGGACATAAACATTTGCAAAGTACACACGGATTTGAATGTTGCAGATCCGTTGACTAAGCCTCTTCCACGGGCTAAGCACGATCAACACCAAGACTCTATGGGTGTTAGATTCATTACCTTGTAATGCTAGATTATTGACTCTAGTGCAAGTGGGAGACTGTTGGAAATATGCCCTAGAGGCAATAATAAAAGAGTTATTATTATATTTCCTTGTTCATGATAATCGTTTATTATCCATGCTATAACTGTATTGATTGGAAACTCAAATACACGTGTGGATGAATAGACAGACTTTGTGTCCCTAGTGAGCCTCTACAGGACTAGCTCGTTGATCAAAGATGACCGCGGTTTCCAGGTCATAGACATGAGTTGTCATTTGATAACGGGATCACATCATTAGGAGAATGATGTGATGGACGAGACCCAAACGTTAAACATAGCTTTTGATCGTGTCAGTTATCGCTATAGTTTTCTGCATGTCAAGTATAAGTTCCTATGACCATGAGATCATGTAAGTCACTGACACCGTAGGAGTGCTTTGTGTGTGCCAAACGTCACAACGTAACTGGGTGACAATAAAGGTACTCTACAGGTATCTCCGAGGGTGTCTGTTGAGTTGACATGGATCGAGACTGGGATTTGTCACTCCGTGTGACGGAGAGGTATCTCCGGGCCCACTCGGTAATACGTCATCTCAATGAGCTCAAAGTGACTAAGTAGTTGGTCACGGGATTGTGTATTACGGTAACGAGTAAAGAGACTTGCCGGTAACGAGATTGAACTAGGTATAGAGATACCGACGATCGAATCTCGGGCAAGTAACATACCGACGAGACAAAGGGAACTATATACGGGATTGCCTGAATCCTTGACATCGTGGTTCATCCGATGAGATCATCGAGAAACATGTGGGAACCAATATGGGTATCCAGATCCCGCTATTGGTTATTGACCTGGGAGTGTCTCGGTCATGTCTACATGGTTTCCGAACCCGCAGGGTCTACACACTTAAGGTTCGGTGACGCTAGGGTTGTTAGTGAGAACAGTGCATGGTTACCGAAGGTTGTTCGGAGTCCCGGATGAGATCCCGGACGTGACGAGGGTCTCCGGAATGGTCCGGAGACGAAGATTGATATATAGGATGAAAGGTTTCGGAGTCCGGAAGTGTTCCGGGGAGTGTCGGGAAATCGGTGGATGACCGAAAGGGGTTTCGGGGGTCCCGGAAGGGGTTTCGGGCCTAATGGGCCACAAAGGGGGACACAACAGCCCTCATAGGGCTGTGCGCCCCCCCTGGGCCCTCTCCTCTTGCGCAAGGGGTGGTGGCCCCCCCCTAGGGCTGCCGCACCCCCCTAGGCTTGGGGGGCAAGGCACTTGGGGGGGGGGAACCCTAGCCCCCTTGGCCGCCGCCCCCTCCCCATCTCCCTGGCCGCCGCCCCTAGGGTTAAACCCTAGGGCGCCCCCTCCCCTCTCTTCCCCCTATATAAAGAGAGGCAGAGGGAGGGCAGCCACACACGTTCGTGCCTCGGTGCTGCCCTCCCTCTCCCACTACGATCTTCGTTTTCCCGCGGTGCTTGGCGAAGCCCTGCTGGATTCCTCCTCCACCATCACCACCACGCCGTCGTGCTGCCGGTGTCTCCATCAACCTCTCCTTCCCCCTTGCTGGATCAAGAAGGAGGAGACGTCCCCGAGCTGTACGTGTGAAGAACGCGGAGGCACCGTTGCTTCGGTGCTAGGATCTTCGGCGATCTGAATCGCGGCGAGTACGACTCCATCAACCGCGTTCTTGAACGCTTCCGCTTAGCGATCTACAAGGGTATGTGGATCCAACTCTCCCCTCGTAGTTGCATCTCCTAGATTGATCTTGGTGAACGTAGAGAAAAATTTTTGTTTCCCATGCAACGTTCCCCAACACAAGCACCGTTGTTTTCTCCCTTGTGGCAACAGCACATCCCCTAGACTCATGTTTCTATCACTCAAGCTAGTCATCAGGGGGCATGAACCCACAATCAAGCATAACGCTCCCTCTTGGAGTTACTACCTACTACTTGGCCAAAGCAATAAACAGCAACGGAGAACATGCAAGAATTACTCAAGAACAAAGATATAAAAGAGGTGAATCAAATATATTACTCAAACACAATCTGAACATAGTCTCATAATCCATCAGATCCCAGCAAACTCAGCAAAGCAACAGCAGAAAGATTACATATGTGCCTCGATCATGTAGGGCAGCTCACGAGGTCTAAACCATGAAGAGCAAAGAGGGGAGGAGAACATCACATAGCTACTGATCATGGACCCATGGTCCAAGGTGGACTACTCACGACTCATCCGGGAAGCGTCCATGGTGGTGGAGAAGCTCCCGGTGGTGGTTCTCCCCTCCGGTAGGGTGCCGGGAAGAGTTCTCCTGATGCTCCCGATCTTGGAAGCGCTGCGGCGGCGGAACAGAGGCGAGATCGTGAAAAAGGGTTCTGTCCTCGAGGGTTTCGGGACGAGAGGGATATATATGCGAAGGGGGGCAGCCAGAGGCGGAGCAGGGGCCCCAGGCGCCCCCCTGGCGCGACCAGGGGTGGGGCCGCGCTAGGTGGCCGCCTGGGCCTCCCCTGGCTCCCCTCTGGCCCATCTTTGGTTCTTCGCGAAGCTTCCTGTACGCTGATTTTTCCTATATTTTTCCTGGAATTTTTGGAGCACTTTTAATATGGGGGAAACCTGAAATAGAAAAACAGCAGAAAACAGGAACTGGCACTGTGGTGCACTGAGTTAATAGGTTAGTGCAAATATGATCAAAAGTGCATGGAAGTGCATCAATATCATAGCAATATCACACAAAAGAAGCATGGAGCAAGCAGAAATTATAGATACGTTTTGGACGTATCAACATCCCCAAGCTTAATTCCTGCTCGTCCTCGAGTAGGTAAATGATAACAAGCATAATTTCTGTGGTGACATGCTATCAACCATATAAGAACTTTTAAGTAAAGCAATCAAGGCATGTAATTCAATTCAAGTCATAACAAGCAAGAGTCTATATTAGCATTGTAACAAGAAACATAAGAACATAAAGGTGCAAGAGCTCTCGCTGTCGGTGACTCGAATGTCTCCAAATGGTGTTTGCGTGCAAGAAAGGGGATAGGGATATACGAGAGAGTAAAACATAGTTTTTGTATTGTTGAGAACTTAATCTACTAAAGTTTCACACTTGGTCTTCTTTGGAATCTTATCTTGACTCATCCCCAGACCACTAGCCAGGTACAAGTCAAAATGATCCACTCCCTTTCGATATTTTGAGCACTCATGCAATGGCTGAGCGTAAGCAAGAAAGTTGACACTTAGGATGGCAAAGAGAGAAAAATGATGAAGGGGGAAGACAAAAAAGGTGTGAAAGGCTCACATCAATGAGGACAATCATAGGTGAGAGAAAGCCAAATGATAGATATGATGTGAGGAGTAGGGATTGCCATGCAACGGATGCACATATGAGCTAAGGTAAGCTCTCCAATGGAACTAGTGGGGGTGCATCCAACTTGCTCGCTCAAGAAGACCTAGAGCTCCTTTGAGGAGGCTCATCATTGGAATATACAAGCCAAGTTCTATAGTGTGAAGGCCCCCACATAGCTATATGCATGAATGATAATCTCTATGGAGTACAAGGTATAAGATGGAGTACGAGTGTGGATCTCTCAAAAGGAATAGTAGTGTGCCCCCTTCTCTCTTTTTATTTCTTTTTCTCTTTTTTCTATTTTTTTTATTTTTTTTGTGGCCTCAATGGCTCTTTCTATTTAACTCTCATTTGTCCTCTTTGGGATCTTTTGATTTTGTCGTCTTTGGGATCTTTTCCTCACTTTAGGGGCAACACTCTATATATTACAAGAAGTATAGAAGATCTTTCACACTTTACAAAAGTACTCAACATAAAGAAGATGAAACTATCATGATGTATGCAAATGTATGCCTCTGCCAGTGTAGTAGGATATGCAATGATACTAGCGCGTCATGTAGCAATGATTAGGGCAAGGCCCAACTAGCATGCGGCTCAGCGATCAAGCAAAAAGCATGTATGACATGAAGATCAAGTCATGAGAAGATGGATGTTGCATGGCAATGTATCTCGGAAAGGCTATGGAAATGCCTTGATAGGTAGGTATGGTGGCTGTTTTGAGGAAGGATATAATGAGGCTTATGATGACAGAGCGTATCGTGCCAAGGATTTGGATGCACCGGTGAAGTATGCGCCAACTCTCGAGGTGAGAAAGGGCAATGCACGGTACCGAAGAGGCTAGAAAAATATGGCTAGGTGGAAGTGTCAACTTTCGAATACTCACATTAGTCCGAAGAACTCATGCACTTATTATCGGCAACTCTCAATCTAATTAGGAGGTTCACAAAGAGACAAGTACCCCGAGGAGGAGTGTATGGGGGTTTGGTTATCCTTGCGCATCCTCGACTCATGGTACGTGAGTGTACTCTAATATTCGATCCCTCCAAAGATTAGTGATCCATCTAGTAGCTAAAGTTCTCAACTATTTTGTAGGTTTTCGAAAATAAACACGGATTGCCCAAAATACGACATCTATCACTAATAGGCTAAAGCTCTTGACACCAAAAGTTCAGACATTACTCATGGCAATACCTCAAAACTATTGCAAGTTACTACTAAAATTAAATAGCAACCTCAATTACCTACTTTAAGTTAAGACACACAACTCAGTGCAACAGGCAAACTCTCTTAACAAGATAAACATGAAAACTCAAGAGAGTTCAGCAACCAACTAAACAAAAGCTCTTTAAAAAGAAAAGCATGAAAACTAAGAGCTAAACATGACAGCAGCTATGGAAAGACAAAGAACACACACAGCAAAGATAAGCATGAAAAATCCTATGTTGTGTTCTAGGTTGAAGTGGAGCGTGTTTCTCTCCCACACAAAGAAAGCTGTGTTCTAACTTGTTATGAACAGCAAGCAAAGCTAAAGAAAACTAAAAAAAAGGAAACTAAGAGCAAGACGCTCCAAGCATAGCACATAACACATGAAGTGATAAGAATATAGTGGAACGAAAGACGAACTGATAATTGTTGATGGAGAAGGGGATGCATGGGGGCATCCCCAAGCTTAGACGCTTGAGTCTTCTTGAATATTTCTTGGGGGTGCACGGGGGCATCCCCAAGCTTGAGTGTTTGACCCTCCTGAATCTTCTTTTATCATCTTCCCTCGCACACTTGAAAACTCCCTTCGTACATAACTCATCATAATCTGATAAGCGAGGTTAGTACCCACAATAAAATAATTTTTCCCTACTGGAAATAAGATAATCTTGAAGAGCTACTGTTTCTCAAGAATGCCAAAAGGTTTTTGCAAAGAAAAAGCAAGCTCAAGGTTTGCAAAACGAAGAAAAGGCAAAAACAGGACAGAATCTGTGAAAAACAGACCAGCAGGTAGTAAATGATTTTTTCGGGGCACTTCTGCAACTCAAATAAAAAAACTCAGAACAGACGCTCGAAAGCCAATTGTATAGAGCACGCTGTCAAAAAAATTCAGATCAAAAAGATGATCTGGTGATTTTATTCGAATTTTTCTGTCCAAGGACAGAATCTGTTTTCTGGACAGCACGTCACAACTTTTGAACTTTCTTGCAATCGGCGGCTAAACTTGGCACAAAGCTGAAAAGAAAAGATACAATGATGATGCTACTGTAGTAACAAACATCAAGACACAACAAAAGCAAAATAAAACCTAATTCGTTGTGGGCTGCCTCCCAAAAGCGCTTTCTTTTATGCCTTTAAGCTAGGCATGATGCAAAAAGGAGGAATCAAAAGTCATCATAATAATCGGAGTTATAAATTGCTTCAAATGGTTCCTCAACAAGTTCATCCTTGTTCCTTCTAGGAAAGGGGTACGTACCTTTTGCCTTCCCGCGTAGGCGGATTTGTCCCTTGCCTATATCGATGAAGCCTTTTACGGCTCGGAGGAAGTCCCTTCCAAGCACTATATTTCCTTGGTTTGGCTTCATGATGAAGAAATCAACCATTGCAATTCCTTTAAGGAATGTAACTGGTACGTCTTTTATTCTTCCCTGGATCTCAGAAATATCTCCATTAGCATGTTCATGATAGGATGATAATTTGTCCATGTTAAATTTTAAAGAATCATGAACAATTTTTGGCATAGTAGAAACCATAGATCCAATATCACAATAAGCAAGGAAGTCTTGATTAGAGATGCTAATCCTAACAAAAGGCTCCCAATCATTGTCTATTTCCAAAATATCTCTCTTATTGGGTTTGGGTTTCTCTACCTTCATCAAGTCTAGAGCATCCATTCTCTTCTCAATAGTAGCAAGTCTATCTATGACAGTATCAAAACTATGATCATAAACAAAGTAACTAGATAGACCATGTATAATTTCAAGAGCTCTAGCTTCATCACACTCTAGGAAATCTCCTTCAGCTATAATATCAAGAGAGTGTTTACACCATTTAAAAAGACCATGGTAAAAATTTCTAAGCACAATTTTTATAGGTATCCAAGGCATAATTCTCCTATGTGCATCAGAAATTCTGTCCCATGCCTTCTTCATATTTTCTCCATACCTTTGATGGAAATCTAGAACTTCTGATTCCCTCAAAGCACCAAGTCCTAACATGCTTGACTAAACAGAAAGGACTACTAACAGAAAAGCAAATAATTTTTTTTGTGATTTTTGATAAAGGACACTAAAGCAAAAACTGAAAGGTAAACTAACAAGACTAAAAAGCAAAGATAAAAGATAGCGTGCAACTCCCCTATCTTGAAGAGTAGAGTCCCCGGCAACGGCGCCAGAAACTTTGCTTGATGGCTTCTCGCCCCTCGTTGGTTACCCCAAGTGGAAGGTTGAGATGTAGCGTAGCGACAAATTTCCCTTGGCAAAGATACCAAGGATCGAATCCCGTGAGACTCCGAGGGTCGACAAGTAGGTGTCAACGGCGCCAGAAACTTAGCGGTTGACAGGACCTGCACACAGATACATATAACTTTGCTCCCAACGAGTACAGAGAGGTTGTCAATCCCTCCGGCCTTGTTGTTTACAGAGGATCAAACACAAGAGATAATAATGATAGCTATGACTGCAAATAGGAAATAAAAACAGGAAGTAAATAGAAGGTGTGATCAGCGGTGGTAATATGGACCGGGGTCCCATGATGTTCACCAGTGATGTCTCTCTCCCAAAAGACGATAAAACAGCAAAGCGAGGTAAACAAATTACAGCTGGGCAATTGACATGATTATGTGCGCAAACCAATGCTAACTATGCTGCAAAGAAAGGTAGAGGCTCAAAAGCATGGGCGGTACGCCAATGCAAGTAGACCGAAATCCATCTGCATCTACTACTAATCATCCACCTTGAGATATCTATCCAGAACATCTCGCTGGTATTAAGTTGCGAATCCCACCCAAAGTGTAAACTCAAAGCAACAGACAACTGCATTAAAAGAACTTTGCGTAAAGTAAACAATCCTTGCACCCGCAAGTACAAGCACCCTTGTTTTCCCCCTTGTGGCAACAGCACATCCCCTAGACTCATGTTTCTGCCACTCAAGCTAGTCATCAGGGGGCATGAACCCACAATCAAGCATAACGCTCCCTCTTGGAGTTACTACCTACTACTTGGCCAAAGCAATAAACAGCAACGGAGAACATGCAAGAATTACTCAAGAACAAAGATATAAAAGAGGTGAATCAAATATATTACTCAAACACAATCTGAACATAATCTCATAATCCATCAGATCCCAGCAAACTCAGCAGAGCAACAGCAGAAAGATTACATATGTGCCTCAATCATGTAGGGCAGCTCACGAGGTCTAAACCATGAAGAGCAAAGAGGGGAGGAGAACATCACATAGCTACTGATCATGGACCCATGGTCCAAGGTGGACTACTCACGACTCATCCGGGAAGCGTCCATGGTGGTGGAGAAGCCCCCGGGGGTGATTCTCCCCTCCGGCAGGGTGCCGGGAAGAGTTCTCCTGATGCTCCCGATCTTGGAAGCGCTGCGGCGGCGGAACAGAGGCGAGATCGCGAAAAAGGGTTCCGTCCTCGAGGGTTTCGGGACGAGAGGAATATATATGCGAAGGGGGGCAACCAGAGGCGGAGCAGGGGCCCAGGCGCCCCCCTGGCGCGGCCAGGGGTGGGGCCGCGCCAGGTGGCCGCCTGGGCCCCCCCTGGCTCGCCTCTGGCCCCGCTTTGGTTCTTCGCGAAGCTTCCTGTACGCTGATTTTCCTGTATTTTTCCCGGAATTTTTGGGGCACTTTTAATATGGGGGAAATCTGAAATAGAAAAACAGCAGAAAACAGGAACTGGCATTGTGGTGCACTGAGTTAATAGGTTAGTCCAAATATGATCAAAAGTGTATGGAAGTGCATCAATATCATAGCAATATCACACAAAAGAAGCATGGAGCAAGCAGAAATTATAGATACGTTTTGGACGTATCAATCATGTTCACCCGATGCACACTATTCGTGCCAATGGCCCATTAATACACAAGCATTACAGAAAGTTGGGAGTTTCTCGAACTTCACTAAGGGTTTGTTTGGTTCATGGCTAACTTTGCCACAACTAAGCTTAGGCAAAGTGCGGCTGCCACAAAAAGTGTGGCTCATAAAATGGCCACCACAAGTGTGGCAAGATTTGGCAAAAAGTTGAGAGTATGACATGTGGACCAAGTAGCTTGAAAAGTGTGGCAAGCCACAAGTGTGGCAAAAACCAAACACATGCCTAAGCTATTGTGGCACGACTAAGGTTAGGTGTGGCAAGCTTAGACTGCAAACCAAACAGGCCCTAAGTATTTCTTTGTTTCACCTCCCTTCGTGATCCCGACAACCATGGTTAATTTTTTGTTAACGTCGAGCTTCACTCTCACCCTGATAAACTCGCGAATGAACCTGTTTGGCAGTGTGACCTGCACCTTGAAAGAACATGCGGTGCCCCATGTTTCGTTTTGGTAATTGATGACAATCTCTATGGACTAATGGTTGCCTTGAGTTATATTTGAAGGGTTTGTCCATAGGCTTTTCTTGGAGTTCATTTGTTGGTTTCAAGGAGAGTTTGTGATGACCAAGGTGCTATTAAGGAATTATCCAAAGATTGGTCTTGTGAGTGTTGAGCTTATTGCAAGCATGTCTTGAAGAAGAAGAGTGTGTTATCATTCATGTTTACCTTCAAGACATCATCCAAATGAAGAGAGTTGGAAAGATTCAAGGTTGATCAAGACTAAGTGAATGAGTGAATCAAGTTGATCAACACACAAAGCGTAGAAGATGTACCGAGAGGGATCAAGCAATCCTATGGTATGGTAAGCATTGTCAATCACGCTTTGTGTACTAACTCATGGTCTTTGTGAGAGTTCTTCGTGGGGTTAGGTTGCGGTGTGCAAGTTTAAGTGGAGCATCACGAAGAAATCAAGTGCTTGAAGCTTGCCGTCCATTGTCGTGACAATGGACTTGTGAAGATATGCCGAAGAGTGGCTCACCCATAGAGGAGTATGGGGGAGCAATCTACTAGTCTTCACCAAGACAACGCAATCAAGAAAGGTGGTCCAACTTGAGGAAGTCAAGATCGTCTACATCTAGCTCAAGTGGACTTTGTGCAAAGAAAAGGTTTGCCCTTGATAGGTTTTCTATTTTACCGGTCTCGTGGTGGTAGTTGGGAGACCAGGTTATAGGTTCGTTTGTCGTACTATCAAGGGGGGCTCTCAAGTTGGTAGCTTGATCGTATCGTTAGTAGAGAGCTCAAACCATTGCATCCTTGCATCATGTTTCTTGGTTCTTGTTTGGTTCTCTTTGTGAGTCTTAGAGCTTATGGTCATCTTGATGATGTAATGCCCAGGATGGAGTTATACCTCCTACGTGTCGAGGCACGACTTAAAGGCATAAGTCCATCCTAGAATGATCTCAAGTTTGGTAATCTTTGCACATCTCATGTAAAAGAGGGGATTCTAAACATAAATAGTTGGCTTACACTCGCCACGTCACACAATTACATAACAAGTCTCAATCATCATACATTAAGAATATCACAACCCTCTAAGGGAAAAATCCAAATGTCAAGATACCAAACTTAGATAAATAAACCACAGGCGGATCGAATCCTAGTAGAAGTCTCCACTACTGATCATCCGGATATCGAACATAGTACCGACTACGCTCCTCGTCGTACTCCCAATCCAGCTCGGTGCCATCACCTGGATAGCTCACAACTGGACCTGCATCTGGTTTGGTGAAGTAACTGTGAGCCACAGAGGACTCAGCAATCCCGTTCCCGGGTAACAAGACTATTTAAGCCTTGGGAGAGGATAAGGCTGAAGAAAAGAATAAGTGTCTGCAGCAGCAACTAGCAACTAGCTTACGTGAGTGAGAGCGAGAAGAGAAAGCCTCGGACGAGAAGTGATCACGAAGTGATCCTAGCTACAAGCTCATCAAACATAACCCCTCCGTGTTCAACTCTCGAATCCCTATTCGGAAATTGACGGTCACGGAACACACGCTGGTAGTGTATTCAAACATTGTGTCAAGTTATCTACAACCAGATATTAACAAGCTCCCATCTGCCACATAACTGCGGGCACGGCTTTCGAAAGTTCATAACCCTGCAGGGGTGTTCCAACTTGACCCATTACAAGCCCACGATCCGCAGAGTCGCAACTCCAAAGTGGGAAGACCCGAGTATTCTCGGAATCCCGTGCTCAAGATATACCGAGCTAAGGTAAGGCTAATCCAGCAAATCCTCCCGGCGTGCCGACACCCTGATAGTAGCCGCGCGTATCTAGTCTCAGGCCACGACCGAATGAGCACAGCGTACAGTGGCCGAAATACCCAAGTTGCCAAGGGGGGCCCCGCACACGACTCTAGTTTGGACCAACACTCAAATCGAGCACTGGCCCAGGGGGGTTGAATTAATTAAGCCTCGGGTTAATTACTCCCTCGGAAAGTTTTAGTTGTTAGGCGAATAGTACCAATGTTGGGACTTGCTGGAAAAGACTTAGCACTTAGCGGTTTATCTAGGGGGTCCCATACACCCCAACCATGTTAGGAACGCATAATCAAGGAACATAACACTGGTTTATACGGTTCCTAACGGCATGAGTGGAACAAAACACAAAGCAAAAGGCTTAGCCTTCCACCCTTGCCAATATATAGATGATTTCATTTTTAAGCATTTATATAGTGTGATATAACCCAGCCAAACTTCAACATGAAGCAAGCATCTTCGATCTTCACCTGCAACTAGCAATGCTATAAGAAGGGCTGAGCGAAGCGTACTTAGCCAAGCAACGGTTTGCATAGGTAGGGTGGTTAAGCATGGCAATGGTTACAAGTAGGAGGCTGACAAGAAGATCATGGGCATCGAGGCAAAACTATAGAACGGAACTACTAGCAATAGGCAAAGATAGTAATGTTATCGGGGTTCGGTCATCTTGCCTGAAGAGAAGTCGTTCGGATCGTAAGAAGGGTCCTCGTGCTCAACCTCGTTGGAAACCTCGAGCTCGTACTCGTACTCGGTCTCGGCTTCCGGATCTAAACAAAACAATCACACCAAGCACCAATCAACAAGATGCAATGCGCACTCGAAAAAGATGAATGCATGATGGATGCACTAGGGATGCACTAGGGATGCACACGGAGCACGGAAAATAGCACTCGAGCAAAACACCTCAAAACATGATAACAATATGATATTATGAATCTACACAGAAAATCAATCAAGTTTCATATAAGACTCGCTGAAATCGGAGTTACGGGCTAAAAGTTATGCTCGAAACAAGAAATGAGTGAAAGCTGAAAATTACAGCAACATAGCAACTTCGGAGCACAAAATAATTAAGCTACAGCACTCAAACAACATGGCAAAGACCTAGAACACAAACTAGACATATACTACAGCAACTAAGTCCAAAGGTGCACCCCCAAAGGAGTCACGGATCAATAGCAATGAGTTTGGACATATTTAACTTGACAATAAAATTCTGGCAGCAGAATTTTATTGAAACTTTGGAGCAAAAGATAAACATGCTACAGCCACTCAAATAGGCATGTGAGAACATGGATGGAAAGACAACAATAAATACTACAAGGAACAATCAAGATCCACTCCAAAACTATCATGCTTTGTCCTAGAACATCACACGAACATGGCATCGGAACGTTACAGATTTCAGACTTAGTGAAAAACCACTAAGTCCTAAAACAGCAATTCATCATGGCATCTAAACGAGCAAGTTTAAGTCACCTCGAAACTAAACATGGCAAGTGGTAAGCACCTCATCAAAGTACACATGATGGTGATTCCGAAACACACAAGCATGCATCATTGAGATAAACACACCGATAGCAACGAGCTCAACAAGATGGCATTTCATAACAAGTGAAACAACATCACAGCCACATGGCACTTTGCAACGATGATAAACATGGCAAGAATAAATCTATCATGCAACCTATCACATACAACGTGTAGAGCATGGCAAGACGAACACGTGGACATGTCATTTGCATCAATCGGACAAACGAGCTAAAAGATATCACATGGCAAAGATGACATAAAAACATCACATAGCAGCAGTTTATATCACGATGCACTCTTGCAACAGCAAAACAAGCACCTAGATGATCTCTAACATGCATGACAATAAAAGATAAAACGTAGTGCACGATCCCACGAACGTCTGGACATGCTATTTGCGCAAAACGGAGCTACGCACAAAAAGTTACAGCAGTTTGAATATGGCATCAGAGATCAAAATAACTGGGACTTAGTGGTTAAAAGGGGCAACCTCGGGTCAACGGTCAAAGTCCACGGTGGCGGCGGGGTCAAACGGGCTTCGCGGGCGAGCGGTTCGGGCCGGAGGCAGAGGCGGATCGGGCCGGACCCGCGGATCCGGGCGGCTAGCGGGCTCCGGGCTGGACCCGTTAGGTCAAGGGGCGGGCCGATCCAGATCGAATCGGGGGATCCCTCGATCCCCACGATTGATCGACGGCGCCAGACGGGGCGCGGCGCTGCGACGACCGGCGGGACGGCGGGGCACCCTCGCCGGCGAGAGGAGGCGGCGCGAGGAGGCGGTGAGGGCCTGAGAGGCCCGGCCGGCGGGAGGCGCGGGGGATGGCCGGACGGCGGAGCTAGGCCAACGGGAGGAGGAGATGGCGGCGGCGATGCGGTCGGGCCGGGCGGGCCCCGCCTGGGCCCAGCGGGCCGCGGGACGGAGGTGCGGTGGCCGGCCAATGGGGAGAGGCCACGTGGCGGAGGCGCTGAGGTGGCGCTCCCTTATTGGTCGGGGTGATGTGGCTGCGCGGCGGCGGACATGTCCGGCCCGGTCGGATGTGTCCGGCACGGCGCGGAGGGAGAAGGGGCTAGGTTTCGTCCGAAAAATGGACGTGGGGGACGTTTTTATAGGCACAAGGAGCTAGGAGACTCCAAATGGAGCGCGGTTTTCGGCCACCGGATCAGATTTTGATGGCCTAGATGATAGAATTTGTTAGGAGTGGATGGTGGGCTGTTGGAGGGGGCGTTTTGGGCCTCAAAGTGGAGGCACTTTGAGCCCACACAAATAACTGTTGGGGTAGCAAACGGACTCGAAACGCGACGAGATTTGACAGGCGGGTTACACACACCAAAACAACAACACACGACAAGTCTCGCGCCAAACCGGTAACGTTACACGGCCAAACGCCAAAGTAGGCCTACGGGACGTCACGGACACGTGAGGGAGCTCCGGAACTTGAAACGGACAACGGGAAGGAACGCGTGGAACCGGATGCAACCGACAACACAAATGCAATGCGATGCACATGTCTACATGATATGAATGAATGCCACACACTCACACAACAAAACGACGAAAACCCGAAAGACAAAGAACCCGGAATGGAAATAGATGAAGCCGGAGATATATTATATACCCAAAAGGGAAAGTATTACATCCGGGGCATTACAAACTCTCCTCTACTACAAAAGATCTCGTCCCGAGATCTAGGACTGGAAAAAGGAAGGGTACTCGGAACAAAGATGATCTTATCGTTCCCAGGTAGCTTCTCGGTCGGTGTGATGTGATCACTTGACTTTCAGAAATTTGATGGACTTGTTGCGGGTCTTGCGTTCGGTTTCTTCGAGAATGGCAACGGGATGCTCTCGGTAGGACAGGTCTTGTTGAAGATCAATCTCTTCAAACAGAATCATGCGCTCAGGTGCCTTGAAGCATTTGTGAAGTTGAGACACATGGAAGACATCATGAACATTGGCGAAGTTTGAAGGGAGCTCAAGTTGATAGGCTAGGTCGCCTCTTTTGCCAAGAATCTTGAAAGGCCCGACGTATCTAGGAGCAAGCTTTCCTTTGATACCGAATCTTTGGGTGCCTTTCATCGGAGAAACTCGGAGATAGACATGATCACCGATGTTGAAAGCCAAATCACGATGCTTGCCGTCATAGTAGCTCTTCTGGCGCGACTGAGCGGCCTTGAGATTCTCACGTATGACTTTGCACATTTCTTCGGCTTCTGAGATCAAGTCATTGCCAAGAAGTTGACGTTCGCCTGTTTCAGACCAGTTGAGAGGGGTACGGCACTTTCTGCCATAGAGAATTTCAAACGGTGCTTTGCCTGCACTTGCTTGAAAGCTGTTGTTGTAAGAGAACTCGGCAAATGGAAGGCAGTCTTCCCATTTCATGCCAAAGGAGATGACACAGGCTCTGAGCATGTCTTCTAGAATCTGATTCACGCGCTCGACTTGACCACTAGTCTGAGGGTGAAAAGCAGTGCTGAACCTGATCTTAGTGCCCATGGCGAACTGAAAGGAGTCCTAGAACCTTGAAGTGAACAAACTTCCACGGTGTGAGGATATAACTTGAGGAATGCCTTGTAAGGACACGATTCTGGAAGTGTACAACTCTGCCAATTGAGCTGCATTGATTGATTCTTTGACTGGCAGGAAGTGAGCGACTTTGGTAAGCTTGTCAATCACCACAAAGATAGCATCATTTCCTCGCTTGGATTTAGGAAAACCAGTGACAAAGTCCATTTCAATGTGGTCGAACTTCCACTCGGGAATAGGAAGAGGTTGGAGAAGACCGGCTGGACGTTGATGTTCTGCTTTCACTCTTCTGCAAACATCACATTCATTCACGAATTGGGCAATCTCCCTTTTCATGCGTGTCCACCAGTAAGACTGCTTGAGATCTTGGTACATCTTGGAACTGCCAGGATGAATGGAAAGGAGAGAATCATGAGCTTCTTCCATTATGAGCTTCCTGAGATCACCTTTGGGAACAACGAGTCTGTCCTCGAAGAACAAGGTATCTCTCTCATCAACACGGAAGCACTTGTATTTTGGAGTGCCCTTTGCAATACCATGTTTCACCTTCTTCACCATGGTATCCCTGAGTTGGGCCTCACGGACTTGATCTTCCAAGGTAGGAGCAACTTGAAGATTTGCAAGAAAACCCTGCGGAACAACTTGGAGGTTGAGCTTCCTGAAAGCTTCACAAAGCTCAGGCTGGTACGGCTTGATAAGAAGGCTGTTGCAATATGCCTTTCTGCTCAAAGCATCTGCAATCACATTCGCCTTGCCAGGAGAGTATTCAATGCTGGGATTATACTCTTGGATCATTTCAACCCAACGAGTCTGACGGAGGTTCAGATGCGGCTGTGTGAAGATGTACTTCAAGCTCTTGTGATCAGTGAAGATGTCGACCTTTCTGCCCAACAATAGATGTCTCCACGTAATCAGAGCATGTACCACAGCTGCTAGCTCTAGATCATGTGTGGGATAGTTCTTCTCACTTGGCTTCAGCTGACGAGAAGTATATGCCACAATTCTCTTATCTTGCATAAGCACACCACCAAGACCTTGAAGAGAAGCATCACAGAATACTTCATAGGGCTTGGATTCATCTGGAGGAGTCAGAACTGGAGCAGAGACGAGCTTTTCTTTGAGGGTTTTGAATGCCACTTCACACTCTGGAGACCAAAAGTATTTGACATTCTTCTGAAGCAAGTTGGAGAGAGGCTTGGCAATCTTGAAGAAGTTCTCAACGAACCTTCTGCAATAGCTGGCAAGACCCAGAAAACTGTGAAGTTGCTTGACGTTCTGAGGAGCTTCCCAGTTGACAATTGCTTCAACTTTCTCGGGATTAACCGCAATGCCGTCAGCTGAGATGATATGGCCCAGGTACAAAACCTTATCAAGCCAAAACTCGTACTTGGAGAACTTGGCATAGAATTTATGCTCTTGGAGTCGATCAAGAACCAGACGTAAGTGCTTTTCGTGATCTTCTTCATTCTTGGAAAACACCAGAATATCATCCAGATACACAAGCACAAACTCGCCAGTATAGGGGTTGAAGATGTAATGCATCATCCTCGAAAAGGTAGGAGGAGCATTGGCGAGACCGAAGGACATGACGGTATACTCGTATGAACCGTAGCTCGTTCTGAAGGCCGTCTTGGGAATGTCTTCCTCGCGAATGCGAATTTGATGATAGCCCATTCGGAGGTCAAGCTTAGAGAACACTTTAGCCCTTTGAGCTGCTCGAAGAGTTCGTTGATGTTGGGGAGCGGATATTTGTTCTTTATTGTCTTATTGTTCAATGGCCGGTAGTCAACACAGAGACGCTCCGTGCCATCTTTCTTCTTGACAAATAAGACACCACAGCCCCACGGAGACGTACTAGGCCTGATGAGACCCATACTCTCCTGTTTATCAAGCTGCTTCTTCAATTCCTTCAATTCATCCGGAGAGAGCTTGTACGGACGCCGGCATGCTGGCTCAGTACCCGGCTCGAGTTCAATGACAAATTCCACCTGACGGTGTGGAGGCATGCCTGTAAGTTCTTCAGGAAAGACGTCTTGATATTCGTTCACCACCGGAATTTGAGATATGGCATTAATTTCGCCCTTATCATTGAGAGAGAAAAGCCTGATAGTGTTATCCCTGGAGGCGAAGATAATCACATCTTCATCAGGATGAGTCATCTTGACTTCCTTTTGAGCACAATCAATATGAGCATCATGCTGAGAAAGCGAATCCATCCCGAGGATGAGGTCAATATCAGAATTACCAAGAACCACCGGATTAGCCAGAAATCGATAATCACCCATGCGGATAGAAACATTCGGAACAAAGTTGTTGGAGTTCATGAGCAAACCCGGAGAAAGCATAGACATCGGACTCGGCAAAGCTTGCAATGGCATATCATGTGACAAAGCAAAAGGTCTTGACATGAAAGAATGTGAAGCACCTGAATCGAACAAAACTTTAGCAGGGATAGAGTTCACTGGAAGGTTACCCAAAATGACATCAGAAGAATTCTCCGCTTTAGCTGCACTCATCAGATTGACCCTTGCAGACTTTGGATCATGCTTGACAATAGCTGAACTCACAGGCGGAGGAGGTGGAAGACGCTTCGGATTCGGACATCTGTTGGCATAATGACCCTTCTGGCCACATCTGTTGCACACCACTTCAGAGAGAGGACGGAAATGAGAGCCACTTGACTTGGAGCCTTGAGACTGAAACTGCTTCTTCGACTGGTTGCTCGGGTTGGGTGGGTGGGAGAAACCACGTCCACCAGAGTTCTTGTTGTTGGAGTTGTTGGAGTTGTTGTAAGGAGCTCGAATCACTGGAGGAGGAGGAAGCCAGAATTTCTGATGCTTCGAGACCATCTGAGACGATGAGGAAGAGTGAACGGCATCTCGAATTCTCTTCTTAGAAGCCTCCATCTTAAGCTGAGCTACTTCTTGTTTCAAAGCCATGTTATAGAACTTGTCGAATTCATCCGGCTCGAACTAAGTGAGAGCAAGCTGAAGTTCATCTTTGAGACCTCCACGAAACTGGTAGATTTTGCTCTTGGCATCAGGAATGTCTTGCTTAGCATAGCGGGCGAGGTTTTGGAACTTGACATTATACTGATAGACTGTCATGGAGCCCTGCTTCAGGTTGCGGAATTACTCACGCATGCCCTCGATGACACTTGTAGGAATGTGGTGCGAGCGAAAATCCTTGCAGAAATTCTCCCAAGAGATCACTTGACCTGGCCTGGAGTCTTTGTACTGCTGCCACCAATCAGCTGCTTGATCTTTCAGTTGGAAGGCTGCAAACTTCACATAATCCTCTTCTCTTACGTTACTGCACTCAAAATGCTTCTTTATATCGGTTAACCAATCTTCAGCATCAAGAGGGTCGACATAGTAACTGAAAGCTTTAGGATTGTTGGCCAAGAACTGGTTGAGAGTAGCATGGTGCTGCTGGTTGAAGAAGTTGCCTTGATTCCCTGGAACACCTTGATTAGCTTGATTAGCTTGCATCTGCTGCATCATCTGCATCAACAACTGGGTGTTCTGAGCTGTAGTCTGCATAATCGCTCTCCAAGCCTCAGGCGGAGGAGGAGGGGAAGGAGGACGATCTGGGACCTCTTCCACCTCTGGGTTAGCGTTGGGAACCTTTTTCGGAGCCATCCTGAAAGAGATGACCACGAATCAGCAATTGATTGACTTAAGGTATAAGCTGAATCAATGGAATGAATTGCAACAAGTCTTCACAATAATCATTCGAACAATAAGAACGAATGAAATCATTCGAACAAGAGGAACGAATGAAATTCTCAGTTAAATGATAACATCAATCTTCACGAGAAGCCACATAGGGGACAAAATGAAAATAAGAAAACAACAAGGTACAGACGGGAACAAACACAAGATAGGAGCTTCGTTCTAACATCTTTGTGCTGAAAGCATATGAACGCGTTACGAAAAGGTTTTGCAATCCCCGGATCAGCATAGCCAAGGACCCTTTAAGATGCAACTCCTGATAATAACATCGGTCATAAACCACTTCACTCAATGTAGAACCCCAAACTCGCTAACCTGCATCCGTTGGAAGAATGCCTACGATCTACTGGATAAACCCACCTATAGATTTCCGAAAGATTCCAGTTATGCAATCAGGTGTTGGGGATACACGGGAAGCACCGCGCAATCAACTCTAAACCTACATCCAGGTGTATCCATCCTTCAACACATAACCAGTCTTTCTCGGAAACTGTTTACCTCGGACCTTCGAAAAGCATCCACTATAACAAGCTATGGCAATACTCCCGAACTACCTCCCCAGTACTGGGTGATGTCGGGGTTATCTTGCCACTGGCCGTATAGGAGAGATTTTCGATGTCGGCCGTCTTAAGTATTTAGTACTGCCGCGATATGCTTGTGACGACAATACTCCGAAGCTCAACTCCCCGGGACACTGCCACAACCCCTAATGTCAGGAGGCATCGAGAACAATATCCTCGTCACAAGAACATCGAAACAATCCCAGAATACTCGCGGGATTCCTAAAAAAAATTGTGCAATTTTTGAAGATAGGAGAGACAAGAGTAGTCGTCAGGAGTCCTCACCAGAGAGAAAGGAGATGAGAAGCAAAGAAATCCTACTCTCCGATATAATATAGGACTCAAAATATTTTTCAGTGTGTGCCTAGACTCGACCGTCAACGATTCGATCAAACAGTGGGGGCTCCTAGGTCGGAGAAGGCTCTGAATACCAACTTGTAATGCCCAGGATGGAGTTATACCTCCTACGTGTCGAGGCACGACTTAAAGGCATAAGTCCATCCTAGAATGATCTCAAGTTTGGTAATCTTTGCACATCTCATGTAAAAGAGGGGATTGTAAACATAAATAGTTGGCTTACACTCGCCACGTCACACAATTACATAACAAGTCTCAATCATCATACATTAAGAATATCACAACCCTCTAAGGGAAAAATCCAAATGTCAAGATACCAAACTTAGATAAATAAACCACAGGCGGATCGAATCCTATTAGAAGTCTCCACTACTGATCATCCGGATATCGAACATAGTACCGACTACGCTCCTCGTCGTACTCCCAATCCAGCTCGGTGCCATCACCTGGATAGCTCACAACTAGACCTGCATATGGTGTGGTGAAGTAACTGTGAGCCACAGAGGACTCAGCAATCCCGTTCCCGGGTAACAAGACTATTTAAGCCTTGGGAGAGGATAAGGCTGAAGAAAAGAATAAGTGTCTGCAGCAGCAACTAGCAACTAGCTTACGTGAGTGAGAGCGAGAAGAGAAAGCCTCGGACGAGAAGTGATCACGAAGTGATCCTAGCTACAAGCTCATCAAACATAACCCCTCCGTGTTCAACTCCCGAATCCCTATTCGGAAATTGACGGTCACGGAACACACGCTGGTAGTGTATTGAAACATTGTGTCAAGTTATCTACAACCGGATATTAACAAGCTCCCATCTGCCACATAACCGCGGGCACGGCTTTCGAAAGTTCATAACCCTGCAGGGGTATTCCAACTTGACCCATTACAAGCCCACGATCCGCGGAGTCGCAACTCCAAAGTGGGAAGACCCGAGTATTCTCGGAATCCCGTGCTCAAGATATACCGAGCTAAGGTAAGGCTAATCCAGCAAATCCTCCCGGCGTGCCGACACCCTGATAGTAGCCGCGCGTATCTAGTCTCAGGCCACGACCGGATGAGCACAGCGTACAGTGGCCGAAATACCCAAGTTGCCAAGGGGGGCCCCGCACACGACTCTAGTTTGGACCAACACTCAAATCGAGCACTGGCCCAGGGGGGGTTGAATTAATTAAGCCTCGGGTTAATTACTCCCTCGGAAAGTTTTAGTTGTTAGGCGAATAGTACCAATGTTGGGACTTGATGGAAAAGACTTAGCACTTAGCGGTTTATCTAGGGGGTCCCATACACCCCAACCGTGTTAGGAACGCATAATCAAGGAACATAACACCGGTTTATACGGTTCCTAACGGCATGAGTGGAACAAAACACCAAGCAAAAGGCTTAGCCTTCCACCCTTGCCAATATATAGGTGATTTCATTTTTAAGCATTTATATAGTGTGATATAACCCAGCCAAACTTCAACATGAAGCAAGCATCTTCGATCTTCACCTGCAACTAGCAATGCTATAAGAAGGGCTGAGCGAAGCGTACTTAGCCAAGCAACGGTTTGCATAGGTAGGGTGGTTAAGCATGGCAATGGTTACAAGTAGGAGGCTGACAAGAAGATCATGGGCATCGAGGCAAAACTATAGAATGGAACTACTAGCAATAGGCAAAGATAGTAATGTTATCGGGGTTCGGTCATCTAGCCTGAAGAGAAGTCGTTCGGATCGTAAGAAGGGTCCTCGTGCTCAACCTCGTTGGAAACCTCGTGCTCGTACTCGTACTCGGTCTCGGCTTCCGGATCTAAACAAAACAATCACACCAAGCACCAATCAACAAGATGCAATGCGCACTCGAAAAAGATGAATGCATGATGGATGCACTAGGGATGCACACGGAGCACGGAAAATAGCACTCGAGCAAAACACCTCAAAACATGATAACAATATGATATTATGAATCTACACAGAATATCAATCAAGTTTCATATAAGACTCGCTGAAATCGGAGTTACGGGCTAAAAGTTATGCCCGAAACAAGAAATGAGCGAAAGCTGAAAATTACAGCAACATAGCAACTTCGGAGCACAAAATAATTAAGCTACAGCACTCAAACAACATGGCAAAGACCTAGAACACAAACTAGGCATATACTACAGCAACTAAGTCCAAAGGTGCACCCCCAAAGGAGTCACGGATCAATAGCAATGAGTTTGGACATATTGAACTTGACAATAAAATTCTGGCAGCAGAATTTTATTGAAACTTTGGAGCAAAAGATAAACATGCTACAGCCACTCAAATAGGAGAACATGGATGGAAAGACAACAATAAATACTACAAGGAACAATCAAGATCCACTCCAAAAC
Source organism: Secale cereale (assembly GCA_902687465.1). Classification (NCBI taxonomy): domain Eukaryota; kingdom Viridiplantae; phylum Streptophyta; class Magnoliopsida; order Poales; family Poaceae; genus Secale; species Secale cereale. Next base: position 95,231,030 of record LR738715.1, read on the forward strand.
TATCATGCTTTGTCCTAGAACATCACACGAACATGGCATCGGAACGTTACAGATTTCAGACTTAGTGAAAAACCACTAAGTCCTAAAACAGCAATTCATCATGGCATCTAAACGAGCAAGTTTAAGTCACCTCGAAACTAAACATGGCAAGTGGTAAGCACCTCATCAAAGTACACATGATGGTGATTCCGAAACACACAAGCATGCATCATTGAGATAAACACAACGATAGCAACGAGCTCAACAAGATGGCATTTCATAACAAGTGAAACAACATCACAGCCACATGGCACTTTGCAACGATGATAAACATGGCAAGAATAAATCTATCATGCAACCTATCACATACAACGTGTAGAGCATGGCAAGACGAACACGTGGACATGTCATTTGCATCAATCGGACAAACGAGCTAAAAGATATCACATGGCAAAGATGACATAAAAACATCACATAGCAGCAGTTTATATCACGATGCACTCTTGCAACAGCAAAACAAGCACCTAGATGATCTCTAACATGCATGACAATAAAAGATAAAACGTAGTGCACGATCCCACGAACGTCTGGGCATGCTATTTGCGCAAAACGGAGCTACGCACAAAAAGTTACAGCAGTTTGAATATGGCATCAAAGATCAAAATAACTGGGACTTAGTGGTTAAAAGTGGCAACCTCGGGTCAACGGTCAAAGTCCACGGTGGCGGCGGGGTCAAACGGGCTTCGCGGGCGAGCGGTTCGGGCCGGAGGCAGAGGCGGATCGGGCCGGACCCACGGATCCGGGCGGCTAGCGGGCTCCGGGCTGGACCCGTTAGGTCAAGGGGCGGGCCGATCCAGATCGGATCGGGGGATCCCTCGATCCCCACGATCGATCGACGGCGCCGGACGGGGCGCGGCGCTGCGGGAGGCGACGACCGGCGGGACGGCGGGGCACCCTCGCCGGCGAGAGGAGGCGGCGCGAGGAGCCGGTGAGGGCCTGAGAGGCCCGGCCGGCGGGAGGCGCGGGGGATGGCCGGACGGCAGAGCTAGGCCGACGTGAGGAGGAGATGGCGGCGGCAATGCGGTCGGGCCGGGCGGGCCCCGCCTGGGCCCAGTGGGCCGCGGGACGGAGGTGCGGTGGCCGGCCAATGGGGAGAGGCCACGTGGCGGAGGCGCTGAGGTGGCGCTCCCTTATTGGTCGGGGTGATGTGGCTGCGCGGCGGCGGACATGTCCGGCCCGGTCGGATGTGTCCGGCGCGGCGCGGAGGGAGAAGGGGCTAGGTTTCGTCCGAAAAATGGACGTGGGGGACGTTTTTATAGGCACAAGGAGCTAGGAGACTCCAAATGGAAAGCGGTTTTCGGCCACAGGATCAGATTTTGATGGCCTAGATGATAGAAGTGGTTAAGAGTGGATGGTGGGCTGTTGGAGGGGGCGTTTTGGGCCTCAAAGTGGAGGCACTTTGAGCCCACACAAATAACAGTTGGGGTAGCAAACGGACTCGAAACGCGACGAGATTTGACAGGCGGGTTACACACACCAAAACAACAACACACGACAAGTCTCGTGCCAAACCGGTAACATTACACGGCCAAACGCCAAAGTAGGCCTACGGGACGTCACGGACACGTGAGGGAGCTCCGGAACTTGAAACGGACAACGGGAAGGAACGCGTGGAACCGGATGCAACCGACAACACAAATGCAATGCGATGCACATGTCTACATGATATGAATGAATGCCACACACTCACACAACAAAATGACGAAAACCCGAAAGACAAAGAACCCGGAATGGAAATAGATGAAGCCGGAGATATATTATATACCCAAAAGGGAAATTATTACATCCGGGGCATTACAGATGACAAGCTTGAGTTCATCGAAAACGGAGTTCACATGTGTCTTCTATGATGTTTTCGGTGTTGGGTGTTTTACCGGTCTTATCCGAGGAAGGGTTCTCACCATTTTCTTGTGGGCCTTTTCTAATTTGATTCTTATTGGTTTTTCTATCAAGATTGTGTTAGCCCTTGTCGCTAGCTTTCCAACAAACTTGGTTTCATCGAATTCGGAGTCCGTATGCAAAAGTTATTGTCGTTTTGGTGTACTGAAAAGGCTGCAGCGGTACTACCGCGGGTTGGAGCGGAAGTAATTTTTTACTACCACTTTCGGGAGCGGTACTACCGCTTGGAGCAGTACTACCGCGGCTACTTCCGTGGCTACTTCCGCTCGGGACCAAAAATCTCGTCACAAGTCCAGCGGTGGTAGGCACGGATGTAATTTTTTAGTACCGCTCGCAAGCAGTAGTACCGCTACCCTTAGCAGTAGTACCGCTACCCGTAGCGGTAGTACCGTCAGGTCAAGCGGTACTACCGCTCCGACGGTTCTTATGACCTTTTTGCCTCCTCGCTATTGTTTTTCAAAGGGGTTCTACTGCCCTAGCGGTAGTACCGCTCTGTGCGGGCTGTGAGCATAACGGTTGGATTTTTCCCCCACCTATAAAAGGGGGTCTTCTTCGCCAATGAACCTAATCCTTTGAGCTCGTGTTCTTCCCCCATTGTTGACCTTCTTCGAGCTTGCTATCTCTCAATCCCTCCATGGATTCTTGCTAGTTTTTGGGGGAAAAGAGAGAGGAGATCTAGATCCACATTTCCACCAATCACTTTCTCCTCTAGGTGAGGGGAACCCCTTGGATCTTGATCTTGGAGTTCTTGGTGTTCTCCTTCTTGTTCTTCCTCTCATTTCCCTCCCTAGCATTAGTTGCTTTGGTGGGATTTGGGAAAGAAGGACTTGGGCACTCCGTGTGCCCTTGCCATTGCATTTGGTGCATCGGTTTGAGTTCTCCACGGTGATACGTGGAAGTGAAGTTTGAGAAGCTTATTACTCTTGGGTGCTTGGTACCCTTGAGCTTGTTCCTCTTGGGTGCTTGGGCGCCCTAGACGGTTGTGGTCACCTCGGAGCCATATTCCATTGTGGTGAAGCTTCGTGGTGTCGTTGGGGAGATAGCCCCAACCTTGGTGTTCGGAGCTCAATCATTGTGGTGTAAAGCTCCGGGCAAGCGTCGGGGTCTCCAATTAGGTTGTGGAGATCGCCCCGAGCAATTTGACGGGTTCCGGTGACCGCCCCCAAGGGTTGCCAAGGTGTACGGGTTCGGTGACCGCCCCCAAGGGTTGCCATTTGTACGGGTTCGGTGACCGCCCTCAAGGGTCCCTTAGTGGAATCACGACATCTTGCATTGTGCGAGGGTGTGAGGAGATTACGGTGGCCCTAGTGGCTTCTTGGGGAGCATTGTGCCTCCACACCGCTCCAAACGGAGATTAGCATCCGCAAGGGTGCGAACTTCGGGATACATCATCGTCTCCGCGTGCCTCGGTTATCTCTTACCCGAGCCCTTTACTTATGCACTATACTTTGTGATAGATATATTGTTTCTTATCATATATTTTGCTATCACCTAGTTGTTTATCTTGCTTAGCATAAGTTGTTGGTGCATATAGGTGAGCCTAGTTGTTGTAGGTTTTGTGCTTGACAAATTAACCGCTAGGTTTATTTCGCATTTGTTCAAGCCTAAACCGTAATTATTTTAAAGCGCCTATTCACCCCCCCCCTCTAGGCGACATCCATGATCTTTCAATTGGTATCAGAGCCTCGTCTGTCTTTATAGGGCTTAACCGCCTAGAGAGTAAGGATGTCGACTAGGGGCTTAGGATTCTCTGACACTCTTAGTTTTGATGGCACAAATTTTGATGTTTGGGTAATTCGCATGCTTAATCTCTTTAGGGTCATGGACCCAAATTTAGATCTAATTGTAGATATGGGTTTTTCTCCTCCTAAGGATCCCCAAAGATTATCTTTAGAGGATGAGAAAAACTCTTATCTCAATGCTCAAGCTTCTAATGTGCTTTTCGATGCTTTGAGCAATGTAGTTATATTTCAACTCATGCCGTTCCGGGATGCCCATGAGTTGTGGACAAAGCTTCAAGATAAATATGGCGTGTCCAAGAATTATGGGGATGATTGTTCTCCCTCAACCTCCGGCCGTGTTGTCTTCTCAACTTCTTCTACTTCACCTACATGTGGTTTGCCACAAGGTAATGATATGGTGAGTAGTGTTGGTCATTGCAATGATGATAGTATGCTTATTGAGGATGATCCTTCATCACTATCTTACTGCAATGCATCTTCTTTGGACTTTAACACTTCGAGCACCCTACATGTTTTACATGCTTGTGTTGATAGTCCTTGCATATCATGTAGAAATTACTTGACTAAAACTCATGATGATATGCTTGCTATGTCTTGTTACCATGATAAAAATGCATCTATTTCCTCGAATTGTTGTGCTAACAATGTAGAGGAAACCCAACACCCCATGGAACAAGATGTAGTCTTGAATGGTGCTTCAAGGGATCCTACATCATCATCTATTGCGTTTTGCCTTATGGCTAAGGCTTCAAAGGTATCTCCCACTTTGAACCCCAATATATCTTGTCATGATAGTGATGATGACAATGATGATGATGTAGAAAATGATAATGTTGCCTCCTTAAAAATTAAGGGGGGAAATGATTTTTAAAGCTCTTCATAAGAATAAAATTGCTCGTTCCAACTTCATGGAAATCATGTCTATTGCCATTGAGGGCAAGAAATATATAGAGGAGTTGGAATCTCATCTAGAGGAGCATGAGGTCACCATTGAGAAAATGGAAGGTCATGAGCATGATTACGCTAATGAGATCGCCGACCTCTCGCAAGCTCTTGAACTTGAACAAACCACCAAGGAATCTCTTGAGGAGACTTTTGCTCTAGAACTATCTAGAATAAAGGAATCCCGTGATAGAGCTCTCGAGGTGGTTAATGATTTTGAAACTAAAAATGAGAAGCTTGAAGTTGCACATGCTAAACTCCTTGAGGATTTTGAGCACCTCAAAAATGGCTCAAGGGTCATTAAGGGTGAGCTCATAAAACTCACCGAGTCTCATGCTCAACTTAAAGCTTCATATTCTAAGGAGCTTGCCAAGTTGCCTTCTCCTCTTGCTATTATTGATGATGCTTGTGCTACTAACTCTATTTCTAGTGAAGCATCCATTTTGAAGGAGAATGTTGAGCTAAGGGCTCAACTTGAGTTGCTATCTGGCAATTATGGGAAATTGGAAGAAAGTCATGTAAAGCTCACAAGCTCTCATGATGATCTTCTAGTGTCCCATAATGTGCTAAAGATAGCTCATGATGCTATGAGTATCAAGGTAACATCTAGTGAGCCTCATGTGGATACTAGCACTACTTCAAGTCAAAATGCTATCTTGCCATGTGCTAGTCCTCGTAATTCATCTACTCACAATGTTAGGACATCTTGTGATGAATTGCTCTCCTTGCCTTGTTGCTCTAACAATGAAGCTTATACTTCCTCTAGTACTTTTGTTGATACTAGCCATGTAGAGGAAATCAAAGAGCTTAAGGCCCAAGTCACTTCTTTGAAGAAAGACTTGGAAAAGTGTCATGAAGGGAAGTCCACACTCAACAATATCTTGAGTGTGCAAAAATCCCCCATTGACAAAGGTGGACTTGGATTCAACTCCAACAAGAAGAAAAGGTCCAAGATCATTAACAACAATAAGGGCCAAGAACAACTCAAGAATTTGGCCAAGATTATTTGCTTCAAGTGCAAAATTGAAGGGCATCATGTTAGATCTTGTCCATTGAAGAAGAAGGCCATTAGTGACAAGCAACAAGGGAAGAGGCCACAAGTTCATTCTCGTGCTCAACCGCAAGTTGGAGAAAGGCCGCTTCCCAAGAAGACTCATGGTAATGCTTCTCATTTTGAGAAATCAAATGAGAAGAAAGTGAAGAGTAGATGTTGCTACCTATGCCGTGAGAAGGGTCACCTTGCTTCTTCATGCACTAGTGGTAACTTATCCAACCCAATTATTATTGATGATGTCTATTCTCTTGGGAAGGATAAGGTTGGCAATGTGTTTGCCAAGTTTCTTGGGACTCAAAGTGGTGTCAAGAAAAGAACCATTTGGGTAGCCAAGCCTATTGTGACTAACCTCTTAGGACCCAACTTGGTTGGGGACCAACTAGCTCAAACTTGATCAATAGGTGATGTTGGAGGGCATTGGAGACTTGGCTACATTATGAAGATTTGAGGGGTCTTCATCATTCATATTGTCTCAAGCCAAGTCATCCGGATTATCTTTCTATAGTATATCCAATGTTCCTCCTTGCGGTAACTCGTGCTTAAATTGTTTACATTGAAAGTTACTTGCTCCTTAGCATGTTGTGGTTTTGTACCTTGCATGTGCTTGTATATGTTGTGCTTCCAATTTGCTTATCTTGAGAAATCAAGTATGTGTATGTTGGTTTGTACATCATGTACGCGTGTGTCGTGTGTTGAGCCTTTTTGCATCTTGTTTATATCTTAGTTGGCTCTTGTGAGAGATTAATGGAACATCCCATTTTGGGGGAGTGATGTGCTTTGTGCACCTCACAATCCTAAAAATGTGTGTACATGAGGAATACCATCTAGTTTTGATATTACAAGATTATCTAGTCACTATGTGGTATATCTTCTCATGAGAAATCCAAATTCTAAAGTGTCCATTAATTATCTCTTGTTGGTTCCTCTTATTGCCTCTTGTTTAAGTTTTCTTTGGTATCACATTATGGGGGAGTAATGTGCTATGTGCATATTACTAGCCTAGAAAATGTGTACATTTGAGATATTGTCACCTAGAGTTGATATTGTAAATTATCTTGTTCCTAGGTGACATGTTAGCTCTACAAGTTCCAATTTGCTTGTGTTCGGTGTGAAGATGATGTTGGATATCATTGCAATCTATCACCGGGAATTATTCCCAAATACTTCTTGTCTCTTGACAATTGGTAATCATTTATGTGGTAGAAATTGTTGATCATCTTTACATTGGCTTTTGCTTTTTTTCGGCCTATTTCTTTCCAAGATTGCATCAACTCCCATTGCCTTCCGTGCCACTTGTGGATCTTGTTGTTTTCTTGATCTTGTCTAGTGTTTTATAGATATAGAGAAAGTGGTGATCCCATCGTGTGCATTTAGTATTCAAATGCAAATTCTCTATAATGCACAATTCTTGGGGGAGCTATCCTATTTTCGATAGAACACTCATCTTGTGATCCATTTCAAGTGTGTGTTGATGGAAGGCAAGCCGTTTCTTTTTGGTACTTGTGCCATCATGAAACTTTATAGATGGGTTGGTTTGTTTGGAACCATCCTCTCTTTTGGGAGTCCGATATCTTTCCTTTTGCGTGTATGAATGGATATCTCATTCCTTGATGTATCTTCTAATAGATATCTTCCAAGTGATGATTTCTCCATTTGGTATCCTATTTTCACTTGGTATTTCTTTTTCATTTTGTTTCGTTTCTTGAAAGTCTTGAGCATGCATATTTACTTCATGTATTTTATTTGGCATGCTTTCTTTCTTTAACCCAATATATAGGGGAAACTCCACCTAGTCTCAATTTGGATGAGATGTGCATGAAATTCATTTTCATATATAAATGCACATGTGTGTGTGGAGTTTGTCCTATGTATTGGTGTTTCTAACTCTTTGGTCCCAATGAGTTTGGGTACCATTTTGTTTGCGTTGTTGTTCTAGGAACAATTGGAGATGCATTGGATGCTCGGCTCATTCAAAAGGAAGATGGTGTCACCATGTGCTTATTGGAGTCAAGCAAGGATGATCAATGAACTACTATCTACCTTCAATTGGTATCTACTACATCCTTCCAATGGTATGTCGGTAACAAGTATCACCATCTACTTCATGCACACATTTCTTGCACCAACCTTGTATAGGTTGTATCATGGCATGTTAGTCATTCCTTCTAATGATACTTGTTTCCTTTCTCAAAGCATCCCAACAATGATCTCTTGTTGCTAGTTGTGATGTCTTTGATGCTCGTGTGGTTGGAACTCATTTATATACAATAAGAACATATCTAGCCATGTGCTATGCCTTCAAGCAAATATCTTATTGGTATATTTATGACTTCCTTGGGGATATCTTATTCATTCCTTTTTGCAACAATTTTGTGTGTACATCCTTCTTTGTGGATTGATATCATCATGATCTTCATCTACCTAGAATCTTATACACTTGAGAGAAGTTGCATATCTATTTGATATCCCTTCTTTCACGTCCACATTTTTGTTCCTGTTTATTTCTTTGGTGGCTCCGTGAAGGTGTGTGTCTCGAGTGCGGATCATATATCGTTTCATCTTGATGCACTCTTTTGTGGTGAATATCATTCTCTCTTGCTTGTCTTGATGAGGCTTTGCCATTTCTATTGGTATCCCTCCTCATGACAAAGCTATCCTTTTTATATCTTCACCACAGGTTGTCACAAGCATAGGTTATTTATATGATTATTAGTGAGCTTGTGAACCCATTTGCTGTTTTGTGTGGGAACGATAGGCCTTGCACTGTGTATCTCATTCATTCAAGAGTATACTGATGCTTAATGTTCATCCATACATTAATCTTCTCAAGTGCTTTGCCATGACTCACACACATCATTTTGGTTGAGCCTACTCTTAAGTTGACTCTTTTATATATTGCTCAACCAGTTGTTTGTTGCAAGTGCTAGGCTTTGTTTCCTTCATGCTCACTTGCACTTGGTGTGAGTGTCTATTGATCTTGGGGGAGTGATGATCCTATTTTGTGCACTTGGTATCCTAATGAAAATATTCTAAGGAGTGCATAAATTATGGGGAGCTTCACTAATGTCTTTAGAACACTCCGTTGCTATGTCGTGAGGTTCTATTGATCTTGGCGGAGCGACGATCCTATTTTGTGCTCGTTGTATCCAAATACAAAACTAAATTGTGCACAAATCATGGGGAGCTTCCCTAGTTTATATAGAACACTCCTTTGCTCTTATCATAAAATCTTTTATTCATTTGGCATGTAGGATCATTGGTCTAGTTGGGTCAATTGGTATCTTTTCTTAGCTTGATTCAATTGGTATCCTTTGATTGCTTGATTGCGTGTTTTTCTCCCTTTGTTATGCCTTTGTGGCATATCATTCTTTTGCAATCTTTGGGTCTCAATATAGTTTGTCTTCCTCCAAGTATTTACAGTTGGATATATGTATTGCCTTCAACTCTCTATTTTGAGGAATACATAATTTATGGAGGAACACAATTTATATTGACCTTCTAAGCTTTTCGCCCATTTTGGCAATCGATGCCAATGGGGGAGAAGTTTCAGAGAGTTTAGTTTTGTGAGGAAGTTTAGAGAGTTGTCTCTTCGCTCTTCTTGCTTTGGTTTTGTTCCTAAGCTTTTGCATCTCATGCGCATACATTATTGTTGCATGGTATGGTGATGCATAATTCCTTATATAAACTCTCTTGAAAGTGATTGTCATCAATTACCAAAATGGGGGAGATTGAAAGAACATGCGGTGCCCCCATGTTTGGTTTTGGTAATTGATGACAATCTCTATGGACTAATGGTTGCCTTGAGTTATATTTGAAGGGTTTGTCCATAAGCTTTTCTTGGAGTTCATTTGTTGGTTTCAAGGAGAGTTTGTGATGACCAAGGTGCTATTAAGGAATTATCCAAAGATTGGTCTTGTGAGTGTTGAGCTTATTGCAAGCATGTCTTGAAGAAGAAGAGTGTGTTATCATTCATGTTTACCTTCAAGACATCATCCAAATGAAGAGAGTTGGAAAGATTCAAGGTTGATCAAGACTAAGTGAATGAGTGAATCAAGTTGATCAACACACAAAGCATAGAAGATGTACCGAGAGGGATCAAGCAATCCTATGGTATGGTAAGCATTGTCAATCACGCTTTGCGTACTAACTCATGGTCTTTGTGAGAGTTCTTTGTGGGGTTAGGTTGCGGTGTGCAAGTTCAAGTGGAGCATCACGAAGAAATCAAGTGCTTGAAGCTTGCCGTCCATTGTCATGACAATGGACTTGTGAAGATATGCCGAAGAGTGGCTCACCCATAGAGGAGTATGGGGGAGCAATCTACTAGTCTTCACCAAGACAACGCAATCAAGAAAGGTGGTCCAACTTTAGGAAGTCAAGATCGTCTACATCTAGCTCAAGTGGACTTTGTGCAAAGCAAATGTTTGCCCTTGATAGGTTTTCTATTTTACCGGTCTCGTGGTGGTAGTTGGGAGACCGGGTTATAGGTTTGTTTGCCGTACTATCAAGGGAGGCTCTCAAGTTGGTAGCTTGATCGTATCGTTATTAGAGAGCTCAAACCATTGCATCCTTGCATCATGTTTCTTGGTTCTTGTTTGGTTCTCTTTGTGAGTCTTAGACCTTATGGTCATCTTGATGACAAGCTTGAGTTCATCGAAAACGGAGTTCACATGTGTCTTCTATGATGTTTTCGGTGTTGGGTGTTTTACCGGTCTTATCCGAGGAAGGGTTCTCACCATTTTCTTATGGGCCTTTTCTAATTTGCTTCTTATTGGTTTTTCTATCAAGATTGTGTTAGCCCTTGTCGCTAGCTTTCCAACAAACTTGGTTTCATCGAATTCAGAGTCCGTATGCAAAAGTTATTGTCGTTTTGGTGTACTGAAAAGGCTGCTGCGGTACTACCGCGGGTTGGAGCGGAAGTAATTTTTTACTACCGCTTTCGGGAGCGGTACTGCCGCTTGGAGCAGTACTACCGCGGCTACTTCCGTGGCTACTTCCGCTCGGGACCAAAAATCTCGTCACAAGTCCAGCGGTGGTAGGCACGGATGTAATTTTTTAATACCGCTCGCAAGAAGTAGTACCGCTACCCTTAGCAGTAGTACCGCTACCCGTAGCGGTAGTACCATGAGGTCAAGCGGTACTACCGCTCCGACGGTTCTTCTGACCTTTTTGCCTCCTCGCTATTGTTTTTCAAAGGGGTTCTACTGCCCTAGCGGTAGTACCGCTCCTGGAGCGGTAGTACCGCTCTGTGCGGGCTGTGAGCAGAACGGTTGGATTTTTCCCCCACCTATAAAAGGGGGTCTTCTTCCCCAATGAACCTAATCCTTTGAGCTCGTGTTCTTCCCCCATTGTTGACCTTCTTCGAGCTTGCTATCTCTCAATCCCTCCATGGATTCTTGCTAGTTTTGGGGGGAAAAGAGAGAGGAGATCTAGATCCACATTTCCACCAATCACTTTCTCCTCTAGGTGAGGGGAACCCCTTGGATCTTGATCTTGGAGTTCTTGGTGTTCTCCTTCTTGTTATTCCTCTCATTTCCCTCCCTAGCATTAGTTGCTTTGGTGAGATTTGGGAGAGAAGGACTTGGGCACTCCGTGTGCCCTTGCCATTGCATTTGGTGCATCGGTTTGAGTTCTCCACGGTGATACATGGAAGTGAAGTTTGAGAAGCTTATTACTCTTGGGTGCTTGGTACCCTTGAGCTTGTTCCTCTTGGGTGCTTGGACGCCCTAGACGGTTGTGGTCACCTCGGAGCCATATTCCATTGTGGTGAAGCTTCGTGGTGTCGTTGGGGAGATAGCCCCAACCTTGGTGTTCGGAGCTCAATCATTGTGGTGTAAAGCTCCGGGCAAGCGTCGGAGTCTCCAATTAGGTTGTGGAGATCGCCCCGAGCAATTTGACGGGTTTCGGTGACCGCCCCCAAGGGTTGCCAAAGTGTACGGGTTCAGTGACCGCCCCCAAGGGTTGCCATTTGTACGGGTTTGATGACCGCCCTCAAGGGTCCCTTAGTGGAATCACGGCATCTTGCATTGTGCGAGGGCGTGAGGAGATTACGGTGGCCCTAGTGGCTTCTTGGGGAGCATTGTGCCTCCACACCGCTCCAAACGGAGATTAGCATCCGCAAGGGTGTGAAGTTCGGGATACATCGTCGTCTCCGCGTGCCTCGGTTATCTCTTACCCGAGCCCTTTACTTATGCACTATACTTTGTGATAGATATATTGTTTCTTATCATATATTTTGCTATCACCTAGTTGTTTATCTTGCTTAGCATAAGTTGTTGGTGCACATAGGTGAGCCTAGTTGTTGTAGGTTTTGTGCTTGACAAATTAACCGCTAGGTTTATTCCGCATTTGTTCAAGCCTAAACCGTAATTATTTTAAAGCGCCTATTCACCCCCCCCCCCTCTAGGCGACATCCACGATCTTTCACACCTCCTCAACCATACCAATCCGACTAGCTAGATTCCGTAGTGCATTCTTGCTCTTCAGGACTCCATCAGGCAATCTATGGATTTGGCACCACGTCTCCAGCCTATCCAATTTGATCTTCTTCGGGTTTGTAAAGCCATCATACTCTGCCATAAT
>LR738715.1:95251657-95267567 GCA_902687465.1 Secale cereale
CCCCCCCCCCCACACACACACACACACACCAAAATGGAAAAAGAAAAGGAGAGTGAAAACTTCCACACTGGCAGGGAGAAATGCTGGCTCTCAAATTTAGAAGGAACAGTACCCAACCTGCCCTCCATTGTGACCCCTCAGCCCTCAGGTAAGGTTGTTTCCACTTAAAAAAAAGGTAAGGCTGTTGAGTAATAAGATCCTAAGAAGATCATCTGCCAGCTACAGCTCTACTAATTAATAATCAATGAACCAATATCTTTGCTGTTGTCAAAGCAACCAGATCGCACTGATCTCATCCTTAGTCCTTCACATGCAAGATGGGGTGAACCGATTGTTTTGTCAAAAATAGATCATCCGCCCTTAATACACACCGCAACAAATATCAAGAAAAATCGAGCGGTTGCATCCCGTGGATGGTGGAACGCACGACCAAAGCGCGTTTCCAAATAACTCATTCTCTAGTCTAATTAGTATAATGTGCACATGGATGCCACGAGCACGACGGAACATAATAGTATATGCGTGTGCTTTCCACGAGGAATGGGAGTTGATAGATTGATTATTGCTACTCCCTCCGTTCCAAAATAGATGACCCAACTTTGTACTAAGGTTAATACAAGGTTGAGTCATCTATTTTGGAACGGAGAGAGTAAATGAGGGCATGTACAATGGTTCTAGCTTAAGGATGCCACGTAAGATAAATGATGAGGTGGAGGAGAGAGAAATCATAAGAGAAGGCTTGTCTTAGCTTATTTAAGCAAAGACAAGAGATGATAGCTTAGCACAATTTGTCTCACCATGTTTTTAGGAATAACTAATTATTGAAGATAAGGCTAAGAGATGACCCATTGTAGACTTGTTTTTTTGTCATCTTTAATTTACATGCAAAACTTAAGATAAGACTATCTTAGCAACCATTGTACATGCCCTGAGAGATGAGAGAGGGAGAAACGGAGATCGTGAGTTAATGAAAGCTCTACCATGCGATGAAATATTCAACAGAAAATCGTCTGAAACGTACTCATTGCACATCCGTTTGAGCGACAAGATTTTTGAGACGGAGGGAGTGCTCAAGACGAGTGGCGATTTTACTAGAAGGGCTTTAATAGGCTTAAGCCCATCCTCCAAAAAATCTATTTCAGCTAAACATGCTACTTGGTAATTATATTGAGATATTTTACATGTAAATTGCGATGCATTTGCTAACTAGGCTTAGAAACTTTGATGTCTTGCGTCTATCCTTCATCTTCGTGCTAGATTCGCCACTGTCAAGACTGGACTACATGGGCACATCCTTGCACTCGTCGCGCCCCATCTTCTGTTCCTCGTTTCATTTTTCTTCTTCTTCCTCTTAATTTTCATTAGCCACGTCTACTCATGCCAGTGCTGGATTGATTTCCTAATGAACGGCAGTCCCATGTGTTGCCAATAAATTTAGCCGGGACGTTGAACTAATTAATGTACTATTAGTTCATCGATCGTGCCCACGCCTATCTGTCCACCTGTCGTCGTTCGTTGCTTACTGCGCAAGGAAACGTGCAGCACGAAGTGGCCAGCATGCACACCATGAATGCAATTTCTTCCGATTCATTTTTTATTAATTAACGACACATGCCAGGGCGAAATCTATGCTTCCGGATGACATGGCACGGAACAGCAGTCGGGGCAAAAGGCACAAATTTGACCTCGAAGCGAAACTATTTCATAAGCTAAACTGTGTCTAAAAACATTTCACTCAGGTGACCCTAACGTGCAGCGCCTGATATTAAGTCATTGCACTCTACTGTGCAACGCCTAATACTTGCTACTTGGGCGCCTAACTATGCAGCGCCTAACTGTAAGAAGATGCACAATAGAGTGCAATGCCTTGCTGTTGGGCGCTGCACAAAAAGGTCAGCGGTGTGAAATATTTTCGAAAACGGTTTAGTTTGTGAAATATTTTTGCTTTGAGATCAAATTTATTAATTTTGCCGGCAATCGGCTACTAATCTCCTGCAACGTTACTCTCTCCGGATTGAATTGTAATTAATTTGGTACGTTGAAGAGTTTGAACAGTAACATGCATGCATGCACGAGAGACGTTGCAGGATGGATGGGCAAGGCGGTATAGTATTGGCATTCTTGTATAAATTAACAAGCATTTGGACCATGCCTGGATGGTGGACGCCTGCGTGCGTCCTCTGGTATAAAGGCCAGCCCGATGCAGCAGTTTCTTGCAGCACAGCCGAGCAGTAACGGCAGCACTGCAGCAGCAGCAGCAGCTCCACCGCCGTCGCCCCTGCGTTCCAGGCCACCCAGGAGAGAGCAGCAGAGCCTGCTGAGCATCGTCAAGGAGGCGAGCATGGCCGCCGACGAGCACCAGGAACTCACCAAGGCCTTCTCAGGTACGTACAGTCAACCAAATTATTAACCACTGCACTGAAACCGAACAGTGATCTCTTCTTCTTCTTCTTGATCGATCACTCACTCGCTTTTGGTTTTGGATGCTCCGTGGAATGTCGGCTGCAGGGATGGGCGGCCTGGGCGTGGAGGAGACGGCGCTGGTGTCGGCCCTGGGGCGGTGGAGGAAGCAGCCGGAGAAGCGGGCGCAGTTCCGCAGGGGCTTCCCGGGCTTCTTCGCGCCGGCGGCGGCGGCTGGCGGGGCGGCGATCGAGCGCTGCTCCGACGACTACGTGCGGCACCTCAAGACGGAGTTCGCCCGCTTCAAGAGCCTCATGGTGCTGTGGGCGATGCACCCGTGGGAGCGTGACGCGCGCTGGGCGCACCGCGCGCTGCACAAGAAGCACCACCCGGCGGCCGTCCTCGTCGAGCTCGCCTGCACGCGCACCGCCGACGAGCTCCTCGGCGCCCGCCGCGCCTACCACGCGCTCTACCACCGCTCCCTCGAGGAGGACGTGGCGTACCGCGTCAAGGACGCCGCCGCCAGCCGCCTGCTGGCCGGGCTCGTCAGCGCCTACCGCTACGAGGGCCCGCGCGTCGACGAGGAGCTCGCCAGGGAGGAGGCCGCGGCGCTCTCTGCCGGCCCCGGCGCCGGCGCCAAGGCCCAGAGCGAGCTCGTGGTGCGGGTGCTCGCCACCAGGAGCAAGCCGCAGCTCCGGGCGACCTTCAGGCTGTACAGGGAGCTCCACGGCAAGCCGCTGGAGGAGGAGTTCGGCGGCGAGGCGCCGTGCCTGCGGGAGGCCGTGAGGTGCCTCGAGTCGCCGGCCAAGTACTTCGGCGAGGTGATCGACGCGGCGTTCAAGGAGGGGGCGGACAAGCAGGCCAAGGCCGCCCTGACCCGCGTCGTCGTGTCCCGCTCCGACGCCGACATGGAGGAGATCAAGGAGGCCTACCTGAAGCAGCACGGGGCCAAGCTCGTGGACGCCGTCGCCAAGAACACCCACGGACATTACAGGGACGCGCTGCTCGCCATGATCGGGAAGTGATCCATGCATCCGAGCTCAGTCGGCTGGAGCCGGCGGTCAATTTGCTCTCCTGCTTTTTGCTATTTACTACCTTAATTTATCGCTTTTTGCAGCGACAGTTCGTGTTGATTATCTACTGCTTATCTTACGCCCAAAATGTATGGATATCTCCAGCGTCCCGCATCGTTGATTAAATAAAAATAAATCTTCTTTTCAATGAAATGGCTCGACAAATTTCTATCGAGTCGTTTTTGGAAGGCTGCATGCAAGAATCCAGCACGACTATGCTGAACTCATTTGTCGAAAACGATTTACCTCGGGAGAAGAAACATGTGACAATGTTTTAATGATTGATCTCGAAAAAAACATGATCGATGAACAAAGTAGCACCCCACTCCTCACTTGATGACGCTTTCCACCAAGTCACTTGCTCTTGACGTGTTCCATGCTCCTGCGAATAAATTAGGACATCATTTTTGCTAAGAGAAGTTTCTATACACGGTTTCTTTTGCTCTCTAAGCTATGTGCCCTACAAGGAGCCAGAGTTATGGACTCAATCATTTGAAACACTATTTTCATTTTTAAAAAGCATGTTGCAGGCCACCATTTCCATGCAAATGAGCTTCAATCATTTCAAATACAATATATGTACTCCCTCCATTCCGAAATATAGTGCGCCCACGCTTCCCGAGGTCCAATTTTGACTATAAATTTAACCCACTAGACCGACTGCGGCGGAAAAAAAAATTACATGATTGAAAACTTCTTTTGAATACGAATTCATTGGTATAACTTTTGCTCCCGCCGCAGACGGTCTCGTTGGTTAAATTTACGGTCAAAGTTGAAGCACGAGGATAAAGGAAGCACTACATTGTGGAATGGAGGGAGTACCAGGTGGCCCAACTTGAGAAAAATGATTCAGTTCGTGTAGTCAACCAACAACCACGCAAAATGCGCCAAATTACACGGCAAAGCCCAAAATCCCAACGAGCCTATTCATAGGAATCCTCCACGCTGAATCTGAACAAGAGCAGAAAAGTTCAGAAGGAATAGGGAAGAACAAGAACATAACAGAAGATAAAAAGAAACGTTAAGAGCAGAAAAGTTCGGAGGGAATAGGGAAGAACAAGAACATAACAGAAGATAAAAAGAAACATTGCTAGAAACCAAAAGCACCGAATCTATAGCAATCAACCATCAAATCCATTCACCAAACCATAAAATAAAAAGAGGAGGGGCAGCTGAGCAAGCGAACAGCACGCGGTGCTCCCTCGCGCACGAACAATCCCAGTTGGATTATTATTGTTGCCTCCATTCGCTCTCCACGGCGATCACAGGATGCATTAATCAGCTAGGATTACAAATCGAAAACGATAGATTCACTGCGGCTTGAAACATCTTTGCAATGACAATACATAGAAGGAATTCCACTGGGTGGTCTTAAACGGGAGCAGACAACTACAACTAAACAACACCATAGAAGCATAGATTGCCCTTTATTACAACATCTAGTCCTTTGTACTCTACTGCGCATTCCAACCACGGATGAGAGGGGCAACTAGTTCTTTCAGTTGTGGCTGGAACACCTCACTCATAATGCCACGGCAATCAGCTACTTCTGTTCATCAAAGATAAGGTCGTCAGAATAGGACCAAGGTCATCAGAATAGGACCCACACGTACATTTAACAGGATCTACAGGTGGATGAGAAACAAACAATTTCAGCAGGTACTGTGTTGAGCCTTACGCAAATTTCATGATAACTAAAATAAGCTCAGTATTTCAAAATCAAGAGAGGGAGAGGTGTTCTGAAAAGAACCAACATGTGACATAAAACGACATTATCGTATATCCAAAACGGTGCTCGAGCACAGGCGAGCTATTTATCCTGGCTCTTGGTGGGCATCGAGATTGGTGTGCCAGAGTGTATATGGTGTTCTACATGTTCAGTATTTTCTCACTGCGGTGTTACAATTTCTGACCGACGCACGGTACTGCTATCCTGACATGAAGGGATCCCACTGGCACATCTTTCTTGCTACATTTCAGATTCCAAGCCAACGCAGTTAACACTGCTACTGCATATGCCCCGTTAATATACTCTATTGGAATATTTGCATATATCAACATCTCGAAAATATCACACCCTTCAAACTCCAATAGATATAACACCAATAAAATGAAAATACGACTTCTTTCGGGAAAGTAATGTACAGAAAGGAAAAAATAATCAGAAATCACTAACCTTCAACTGGCAAATTATCCCTTAAAGGTTGATTGTTTAGCCAAAGGAACCCCTGCACTTGCGAGACCAACATAAGCAACTTTTAGTCCTCCGACACCCAGAATTACCTTGGCTCTGACCATAATCATATGTAAGCTCTGTCATTGGAGGAATATGCTTAATTGCAAAGAAGGCGATGTGTGGATATCCCTCATCAGCATGGTCATATAGAACTGGTTGCCAAAAAACGTTAGGTGAGCAGCTGTGGTTCATGAAGCGAGCTATGTTACCAGTATGTTTTGCACTAATAACTATTGGCAACTGCTTAGATGATTCGTTTAAGTCAGAAAGACTAGGTTCACCCAGTAATTCTGGTGCATAGTTCCATCTTAAGTTCTGCTCTGAAGGAGGGGTCTCAAAGATATAATCATCTTCTGCATCAAGAGCATTCTTGTCAACAATTACACCTGCATATTCACAGATAAATGTGCCTGCTCGGATTGGATCCCAACTACGCAGGGCCCAACCTCGATCTCCCGTCTTAAACACTTCAAAGTGGATCTGGATACCTTTTTGTACAACCCGGTTCCGGCAATTATGTAAACAAGTGCATGAATCATTGCACTCGTATAACATAGGCATCCGACTAACAAGTATGCCTGAAGCACTGTAAGGAAGGTCACCAGCATTTCGATGCGTACAAGAACAGTTGTTATCACCGGGTAGGCATACGCTTGTGCATTTGCAGCCTTGCATCTTTCTCATTGAGCTTGGGGAATTCATGTAGTTAAGTTTAGTTGTATAGGTGAAGTGGCTAGGACCTTTCTCATCGTCAACCTCATTTACAAGGCAGATAGGCTTACTTTCCACACCGTATGATATGTCGTGCAATATAACACGATCTCTAGAGGATGGATTTTCCCTCCATTTTTCAGTCTTCTTCCACACTGCAATGCCATCAGGTTGTCCGGGTTCTCTGAGCAACTTGTGTTTAAACATATTGAAACCAGATTTCCCTTTCTCCACCCAGGCTTCTCTGATCTGGTAAAGGCCATCATATATGTATATCTTACCAGTTGAACAAGTCAGGTCTTTCACAGTGCGAACGACTCTAATGGGATTACCCCTATGCAAACTCCTCTCCAGTGCAAGATTACCTCTCTCAAGTTTTTGGTCATCCTTACCAGACATGCCATGTCCACTGTAAACCAGAACATCTGGATCATCATCTTCGGCATCCTCATACACACCAGCTGACACAATACTAATGGCCACGGGGTCCTCATCGTTACCAAACTTAGCAGACATATAATCTATCCCTGCCATGCTCTGACTATTTAACCCTACCAGGCACATCTCGATTCTGAAATAGAACATGTCACCAACCTCGACACCTGGAACCTCTCCAATCCTCTTGTTCTTATTGAGGCGAAGTTCAGCGTTCATCATGATACTCCCAGCCTTCAAGTTTTGCTGCTGCTTTGCTACTTGCTTCACCTCATCCAACTGCACGAGCCGTCGTCGCAGTGCATCAAACATCATAAGCACATTATCTGCGGACTCCCTGGGATCGTCTGAAAATAAAGACGGTAGGTGCAACAAGCTTGTGTCAATTTTTTTAGGCCGGCCCCGTTTTGATGTGTCACCACTGTGAACATCTACTGAAAGGCCAGAATGACTTGAAGGAGTCACTGAACTATCAGGCACACGCTTCGGCCGCCCTCTCTTCCTCTTACCACCCTCCAATAAGGTGACTGCAGAAGGAGTCTGCATAAAGGGCTCACTCTCTTTTGATTGAACTGGAGGAGTTGAAGTATCTGAACTATCCTGCACAATCTTGGGTCGCCGCCCCCTTTTCTTTGTAACAGATTCATGTACACTAGATGCAGGAGGTGTCTGTAAAATAGGTGTAGCATCTGCTGCAGGCACTGGAGTTGGTAAGACAGAAACATCTGTCACACGCTTGGGTCGTCCCCTCTTCCTCTTACCAGATTCCTGTGTGACAGCTGAAGGAGGTGTCTGGAGAACAATATCATTAACTTCTGGAGGAGCTGAAGGAACTGAAGGAACCAAATGAACTGTAGGAACCGTAGGAACCGGTTGAACTGGAGGAACCGGAGGAACAGTAGTGGTATCTTGCACACGCCTGGGCCTCCCCCTCTTCTTCTTACCAGATTCCTGTGTAGTGACTGCTGGAGGAGTTTGCAACACAGGGGTAACCATTGTGTTGTTTATAGTACCATTAGCATTAGAAGTTCCATTCATATGAGCCTTATGTGGCTGCACCTGGTTGGGATCTGCAGGAGCGGACAGTGATGTTAACATTGGCGGAACACCACCAGGCATTCCCACTTCGGTACCTCCAGCATATGGTCCAAATGGGGTGACACAGACAACTGAAGATGAGCTTTTAGGGGTGAAAGTGTGCATCCCAAGCGGTGCAGGGAACATGGGGGTCAGTGTGCGCAAGGGTTTGGCGTCGAGGACTGCTGCATAATCCAACACAACTGAAGCCGGCTGCTGATTTCCAGCCATTGTAAACTGCCAACTGATCTTTCTCAAATGAAGACTTATGCCAGCAATTCCTTTGTGTCTTTGTCTACAGGTCTACACTTGTCCACAAGCCATACTTCAGAGAAAGCTGGGGGAAAAAAATCCTTTAGTGCCTTGAGTGTAGAATTCATAAAGAACTAAAACTGTTATTTGTGTAATGCAGATAGTGAAGTATTACCAGTAGATCTAGAAGAAAAAAAATTAAAGTCTGATTGTTCATCAGATTACAGTTCACTGATTGAAGATGTGCAAAATTAATAGCATAATCATGACAAATAAACAAAGATAAAGTATCAATTATTATTCGACGCAATGCTTCCATGGTATTATTCTTTCCTGATTTATAAGCTATGGCAGCAAAGTATCTTAAAGCTTGTGTATTAGACAGCATGAAAAAACAAAAACAACATTTTTCTGGTTTCAGATAGAGTAATACTTACTATTGAAAGTTTTATACACAAACAGTTCAACCGTTTTTAGGCTACAAATGGCTCAGAGCTAAGCCAACTTCAAGGAGCATAGGACGAAGAATGAGTTAAGCAAAAACGACCTATTAGTAGGAATCAAATAGATGTTTGTTGTTTGCTGTTTGAATATGTAGGACAACAGAACTAAGATTAGACAATAACTTCCCATCTGTATAACATCAAGTCAGAAAAATGGCAAATTTAACACATAATAATTAGTGGTGGTACAAACAAAGTGGCAGGTAAACAACCAAAAGTTCAAAAAGAATAGCTGGTAATGCATTGATGCTTTAAAATTATTACCCTACTGACAATTAAAAATGGTAACAATTAATATAACCGACATTATGCCAACTGGAAATTTTATACACAAACAGTTCCGCCGTTTTTAGGCTACAAATGGCTCTGAGCTAAGACAACTTCAAGGAGCATAGCACGGCGAATGAGTTAAGCAAAAAGGACCTATTAGTATGAACTGACAGACTTGTTGTTTGCTGTTTGAATATGTACGACGACAGAACTAAGATTAGACAATAACTTCCCAAGTATTGCAACATAGGATTGCAGAGTAACAGGAAACACTACAATTAAACATGGGTGGACACATGTGCACATTGAAAATGGGTTGATTAACGGTCAAACGTAATAGCCAAGTCTTATTATATGCATTCATAGTACAGGACCCCGCAAAGATTGATCTTGTGCACAAGTACAGACTGAGCCAGATGGATCAGACTAGTACTCCACACCTAAATGGCCTGAAAGGGAAGCTTTAGATTTGATGGCTCACAGGAAAGGAATTTAGGAAGGAGGATGACAGGGAAGAGGTCGCCGGCAACTCTGGAAGAGTTCAGACAGGCTTGTGTTAAGCGCAAAGGCAGGGGAGGGGGCTGCAACTTGTACAAAAAGGCTATTTTGAATTCACGCACCACGTTGTAGTAACACTTGAGCATGCAAGACAATCATGACACGCTGGTTTGAAGATCCACCGCAAGCAACATCTCGCCGCTAGGCGCCAGCCCGCGCATCCTGCCAATGGTAGGCTGACTGCCAACTGCAAATCCACACCGCAGCACTACCATCCTGCCCAAGGTGCTGCCCTAGTACAAAAATTGCAACCTAGCTTCATTTTTTTCAAATTTAAATTTAAATTCCTCACTCCTTATTTTTCTGAATTGTGAATTCTACAATGGGAGACAAAAGAGTTCGTACTTCACATGCTACGCATACCAAAAAGTACAGTGCATATAAAGCTCAGTCCATCAAATATGCCATGTGAAAAGATGAGGACTATAGACCAATTACTCACCCAACAGCTGCAGTCTCACGTGTTGGCACAAAGCGCTGTACAACACACGAGGAGAGAAAAATCCCTAAAATGAGTGGAGAAAACAAACCCCGGTCATGTTTTTTTTGTGGGCATCGAACAGAGATGGGATGTAGCTGCGCACCTGAGGAGAGAGTTGCTAACCGAATCCCTGATTGTCTAACTACGCCCTTAACTCTTATATACACGGGTCTAATCAGGTTTTTTAGTTTCTTATTGCTGTGATTTACAAATGGAGAAATCGACACCATTATATTTTGATGCAGCATAAGTAGTGCTCCCGAATCGGAGAGCAAAACTGAAGCCAAGTGGTTTCTTGAATTGTAGTACCAGACTACAATCATATCTCAGTTTAGCACAGTGGCTAATGATTTCAACCCACCCTCCATCTCTATCCCAGATTCGCCCTTTGGTCTCCTCTTCCTTATCATAGCCGAACAATTACAGACATAGCTTAAAAACATAGCAGCAAGAGCCCAAAAAACAGCAGCTCCCCTAGTCATCCTTTTCCTCCTAACCATCCTCTCGGCATCTACAGTACAATGCGCGTATGCTATAAAAAAAGATCTACATCGCACAAACGAGACAACTCCCATCAACAATCGTATGCGCAGCAAGATACATTCCAAAACCATGTTGATGTAAAACAAAACAAAACAAAAACTAGAGATCATTTGGACGGCGACATCGATCCACAGCCAGGAAAACATTCTACGACCATGTAGTGCGCGGGTAGCAGATCTCCGTTTCTTACCTTGATTGGGAGGGAGAGGAGAGGAGAGAGCCGAGCCGGGCCTTGCCGTCGCTGATCCCCTGGCCGCCGGTCCCGTGGGCAGCCGAGGAATCGCGCCGCCGCGCCGCCGCGGCAGGGGGGGAGAGACGGAGGGGAAGAGCGGGCAAGATTTAGGGCTTTCTGTTCCCCTCTCTCTGTCGGGTGAGTTGGAGTGAGCAGGATGAGATTCGCGTCACGTGCTGTCACGTGTCGCCTCAGCACGGTTAGCGGAGTGGGAGTGGGACGCGTCGGTTCGGCCGATTGATTGGGAGGGTCGAGCTTTCAGACAACAGGAGACTCGTACGAGATCTCGTGAGATTAATCTCAAAAAATCATTTTCTGTTAATGATGCCCCAAAAGCAGTTTTTAGCATCGGCTATCTGAAGACCCCTGGCCCGGACGACTTACATGTAATATTTTTTTAAGAATACATATGCCCGTGCGAAATAATCAGATTATGCTGATGTGGTAGAGATAAAATAAAGTCTGAATCAAATGTCAGGACGAGATGAGGACTTTTAAAATTTCATTTCACAAACTATGCATGAATGTCATGATGAGATAAAGGACTTTTAAAAAGTGATTTTTTTTTTGAAACAGAGGCAAAATATTTGCCTCATCTATTAATTAAGCAGAAGAGAATTGCCCAGTTAATTAATGAAAAACCGGGCGACAACCATCACAAACCGCTAAGCGGCACACATAAGAGACCCACACGCGCCACTCCAAAGAGGGCCTCTTCGGGACAGCACATCGACGTCATCGTCATCACTTCTCCCTAGAGGCGTCATCGCCATCCCAAACTTTGAGAAACGACTCCGACTTTGCCAGGACGATCATCGAACCAACCCACACTGAATAGGCCGTGCGGAATCACATGAAGATCCACGCCAGACCTCAGCCACTACGACAAGACGACACAGCTCTGACACC
This sequence comes from Secale cereale, assembly GCA_902687465.1. NCBI lineage: Eukaryota > Viridiplantae > Streptophyta > Magnoliopsida > Poales > Poaceae > Secale > Secale cereale. Next base: position 95,263,338 of record LR738715.1, read on the forward strand.
AACGGAGAGCTACGAAGGAGAACCAGGCAAGGCTGGCGTCGTGGAAGATCATCGAACGAATCACCTGCTACTTGTCATCGTACGCCACAGGGCCCGCCATCGCAGCTTTGACTTCACAGCAACAAACCAGCCGAGGCCATCCCAAAAACACGTCGGAGAAGAGCCGACTACCTCAACCAATGTCGCGTCTCCTACATCACTCCCTGCGACACCATTGCCATAGAAGCCTTGACGCCAACACCAACACCATCCACTGGTCCATCTTGTTGATGCTTAACTCTAATGACGAAGCTCTCAAGAGGGGAAACGACGCCAAGGCGCTGCCATCGTCCAATCACAAATGATCTAGGGTTTCCCCCGAAGCTGAATCCATGCAGGAGGGGTGCGGCAGCAATGCGGTGATGCCTCCAAGAAGGTCTACGACGGACACAGCCGACACCATCGCCAGTCACCGACCCAAGGCCGAGACAGGGTCTTCACCCAAGCTCCCAAACATCCAACCCGTACCGCCATCGACAAGTCCACCAAGCACCACCACCGAGCCAGCTCGCAGTCGAAGAAGCCCACCGCAAGCAGCCAACCGCACCTTGCAGAGACCGCCGGTGCCCACCTTAAGCACCAGCCGTCAAATCTGTCAACCGTCGACCGAAAGCTGAGCCACCGGACGCAGCAGAAACCACCATGCCTTGCGAAGCACCATGCCGGAAAGTGACGAGAGGTCTGCAGCCCGAGGCCAAGAACCACCTCGGATCCCAAACGCGGCCAAGCTCCATACGCGCACCACGCGCGCCCATCGGAGGACAGAGACAATAGATTCGACGGACAAAGAAATAGACATGCTCCATCACCATGAGACCGCTCCACCATGTCGCACCAACAGCAGCACCTCCCGATGCCACCGCGTGACCTCCAGACAGCAGATTCGCGCCGCCCGGTCCCTTGAGCGCCCACATCGCGTCACAGTCCGACCCCTTGTGCCGCTCGCGCCTCGCAGATTCACCCAAACTCGCCAGCACGCGGCCACCGGCGCAGCACCGCCTTGCCCGGCCCCTTGCGCGCCCTTGCCACGCCTCACGCACAGTCGCGCGACGCGCCACCGCTGCGCCCTAGAACGCACGTGCGAGCCTTAGCCCCGCCCCTCATTCCAGATCCACGACACAAGCAGCAACACCACGCAACCGCAACGTCACAACACCTTGGCCGCGTGCATTCCTGGTCGTGAGCACCGCGCCACGTGCACCCCTGGTCGTGGTCGCCGCGCCGAGTACCGCGCCGCCACGCACCTCTGCTCGCCAAGTGGCCCCGCGATGCGCACCTGCCTCGCTAGAGGGAGAAAGGAAGGGCCCGCCGCCGCCGCCGCCATCGAGCGGATTTTGCCCGACGGCGACGGGGGCAGGACCGACGAGACCTGAAGAAGGGGCGAGGCTAGGTTTCACCTCCTGGTCGCCCGCAGCGGGAGCGACTTTAAAAAGTGATTTTAAAAATGAAAAATGTGATGGCCTCATAAAGAATTGATTTCCTAAGGCACCACAACAAAATCTTTTTTGACTAAGCAAATTGCATTGGCGGACCATGCCTGAGCTAGGCTGGTGAATGATGTGTATCTCCCTGGCCTGCCCCCCTGGGTGCGCCCTGGACCCTCGTGGCCGCCTCTCTTGTTCCCTCGTATGTACTCCAAGTTTTCTAGGTAGATACGGTTCCAAAAATAACTCTCACGAAGGTTTCATTCCATTTGATATTCCTTTTCTGCGAAGCACTGAAATAGGCAAAAAAAGAATTTGCACTGGGCCTTGGGTTAGTAGGTTAGTCCCAAAAATAATATAAAAGTGTAAAATAAAGCCCATTAAACATCCAAAACAGAATAAATAATATCATGGAATAATAAAAAATTATAGATACATTGGAGACGTATCAAGCATCCCAAGCTTAATTCCTGCTCGTCCTCTAGTAGGTAAATGATAAAAATAGAATTTTTGATGTGGAATGTTAACAACATAATTCTCAATGTAATTTCTTTATTGTGGCATTAATGTTCAGATCCGAAAGATTGAAGACAAAAGTCTATATTGACATAAGAATAGTAATACTTCAAGCATACTAACAAAGCAATCATGTCTCTTCAAAATAACATGGCCAAAGAAAATTCATCCCTACAAATTCATATAGTTAGGCTATGCTCCATCTTCGTCACACAAAATATTCCAATCATGCACAACCCCGGTTTCAGCCAAGCACTTGTTTAATACTTTAATTTTTTCAAACTCTTTCTACTTTCATGCAATATATGAGCGTGAGCCATGGACATAATCTATGTGGAATAGAGTGGTGGTTGTGGAGAAGACAAAAGAGGAAGATGGTCTCACATCAACTAGGCGTATCAATGGGCTATGGAGATGCCCATCAATAGATATCAATGTGAGTGAGTAGTGATTGCCATGCAACGGATGCACTAGAGCTATAAATGTATGAAAGCTCAACAAAAAGAAACTAAGTGGGTGTGCATCCAACTTGCTTGATCATGAAGACCTAGGTCATTTGAGGAAGCCCATTGTTGGAATATACAAGCCATGTTCTATAATGAAAATTTCCACTAGCATATGAAAGTGACTAAACAAGAGACTCTCTATCATGAAGATCATGGTGCTACTTTGAAGCACAAGTGTGGACAAATATAGTAGCATTGTCCCTTTTTTTTCTTTTCCTTTTTTTTCTTTTTTTATTTTCCTTTTTTCCTTTTTTTTTCTTTTTTTTGGGCCTTTCTTTTTTTCTTTGGCCTTTCCTTTTTTTCTTTTTTTCTTTTTTTTTTCTTTGGGACAATACTCTAATAATTATGATCATCACACTTATATTGATTTACAACTCGATACTAGAACAAAGTATGACTCTATATGAATGCCTTCGGTGGTGTACCAGGATGTGCAATGAATCAAGAGTGACATGTATGAAAAATTATGCATGGTGGCCTAGCCACGAATACGATGTCAACTACATGATCATGCATGGCAATATGACAATGATGAAGCGTGTCATAGCAAACGGAACGGTGGAAAGTTGCATGGCAATATATCTCGGAATGGCTATGGAAATGCCATGATAGGTAGGTATGGTGGCTGTTTTGAGGAAGGTATATGGTGGGTGTATGGTACCGGCGAAAGTTGCGCAGTACAGGAGAGGCTAGCAATGGTGGAAGGGTGAGAATGCGTATAATCCATGGACTCAACATTAGTCATAAAGAACTCACATACTTATTGCAAAAATCTACAAGTCATCAAAACAAAGTACTACATGCATGCTCCTAGGGGAAGGGTTGGTAGGAGTTAACCATCGCACGTCCCGACCTCCACACAAAGGATGACACTCAATGAAATACTTCATGCTTCAAATTTGTCACACAGCAGTTATCATACGTGCATGCTACGGGACTTGCAAACCTTAACTCAAGTATTTATCAAATTCACAACTAATCTACTAGCATGACTCTAAATTACCATCCTCATATCTCAAAACAATCATCAAGTATCAAACTTCTCATAGTATTTAATGCACTTTATGTGAAAGTTTTTACTATACCCATCTTGGATGCCTATCATATTTGGACTAGTTTCATAACCCAAGCACATTACCATGATGTTCTAAAAGACTCTCAAATAGATATAGGCGAAGCATGAGATATCAATAATTTCTACAAAATAAAACCACCACCGTGCTCTAAAAGATATAAGTGAAGCACTAGAGCAAGACTATCTAGCTCAAAAGATATAAGTGAAGCACATAGAGTATTCTAATAAATTCTAATTCATATTTATCTCTCTCAAAAGGTGTGTCCAGCAATGATGATTGTGGCAAACTAAAAAGCAAAGACTCAAATCATACATGACGCTCTAAGCAAAACACATATCATGTGGTGAATAAAAATATAGTCTCAAGTATAGTTACCGATAGACGAAGACGAAAGAGTGGATGCCTTTCCGGGGCATCCCCAAGCTAGGCTTTTGGTTGTCCTTGAATTTTACCTTGGGGTGCCTTGGGCATCTCCAAGATTAGTCTCTTGCAACTCTTTGTTCCATAGTCCATCAAAGCCATACTCAAAACTTGAAAACTTCACAACACAAAACTTAGCCGAAAATCTCGTGAGCTCCGTTAGTATAAGAGAACAAACCATCACTCAAAGGTACCGTAATGAACTCATTCTTTGTTTATATTGGTGTTAAACCTACTGTATTCCAACTT
>LR738715.1:95267624-95288408 GCA_902687465.1 Secale cereale
ACTCATAGATTCACCAAAATAAGCAAACAACACATGAAAAACAGAACAGTATGTAGTAATCTGTAACTTTCAAATACTTCTGTAACTCTATTTTTTGAAATAAATTGGTAAACGTGAGGAATTTTTCTATTAATCATCTGCAAAAAGAATCAACAAAAAAACACTCTGCAGTAAAAAATTACAGCCAATCTCGTGAGCGCTAAAGTTTATGTTTTTTACAGCATGATCACATAAACTTCACACAAGTCTTCCCAAAGGTTCAGCTTGGCACAAACACTAATTAAAACACAAAACCACATCTAAACAGAAGGTAGATGCAATATTTATTCCTAAATAAAAGCAAAAACAAAGAAAATAAAATTAGGATGCCTCCCAACAAGCGATATCGTTTAACGCCCCTAGCTAGGAACGATACAAGAATAGATCTAGGTATTGCCATCTTTGGTAGGCAATCGATAAGTGGCTCTCATAATAGATTCATAATGTAATTTGATTTTCTTTCTAGGAAAGTGTTCCATGCCTTTTCTTAACGGAAATTGGAATCTAATATTTCCTTCTTTCATGTCAATAATTGCACCAATCGTTCTAAGGAAAGGTCTACCAAGAATAATAGGACATGAAGGATTGCAATCTATATCAAGAACAATGAAATATACGGGCACATAATTCCTATTGGCAACAATAAAACATCATTAATCCTTCCCATAGGTTTATTAATGGTAGAATCCGCAAGATGCAAATTTAAAGAACAATCATCAAGCTCATGGAACCTAACATATCACACAAAGTTTTTGGAATTGTAGAAACACTTGCACCCAAATCACACAAAGCAAAGCATTCATGATCTTTAATTTTAATTTTAATAGTAGGTTCCCACTCATCATAAAGCTTTCTAGGGATAGAAACTTCTAATTCAAGTTTTTCCTCATAAGACTGCATTAAAGCATCAACTATATGTTTGGTAAAAGCCTTAATTTGACTATAAGCATGCGGAGAATTTAGTACGGATTGCAACAAGGAAATACAATCTATTAAAGAGCAATTATCATAATTGAATCCCTTGAAATCCAAAATTGTGGGTTCATCACTATGCAAAGTTTTAATCTCTTCAATCCCACTTTTAACAATTTTAGCATCAAGATCTAAAAACTCTGAATCATTGGGACGCCTTTTAGTTAAAGTAGACTCATCTCCAGTCCCATCTTTATCAAGATTCATACTAGAAAACAAGGATCTAATAGGAGACACGTCAATAACTTTCAGATCTTCATCTTTATTTTCTAAATCTTCCGGTTTAGCAGCCATCTTATTAACTTGGGCTATTAAGTTCTCAAGATGAGCAAACTGAGATTTCAAATCATAAAATTCCTTAGACATATCATCAAGCTTTTTACTCATGTACTCCATAAAACTTTTCTGTTCTTTAAGCTCGTTTCTGAAGAAATCGTTGTGCTCAAATTGCACAGACATACAATTTCTAACATTGTTTTCAATCTCCTCCAACCTCTTAAGGTGAGGGTCAACACTGATAGGGGGAGCCATAGAGACGAACAGGCAATCCAAAACACAAGCAAACAAGAGGCAAGCGAATGGTAAAACACACGGAAAAAGAAGGGCGAATATAACAGCAAGGGTGAAGTGGGGGAGAGAAAAACGAGAGGCAAATAATGTAGTGCGAAGGATAAGGGTTTGTGATAGGTACTTGGTATATGACTTTTGCGTAGATCTCCCGGAAAACAGCGCCAGAAATTCTTCTTACTACTTCTCGAGCATGCGTTGTATTTCCTCGATGAGGAAAGGATGATGCAACACAGTAGCGTAAGTATTTCCCTCAGTTTTTAAGAACCAATGTATCAATCCAGTAGGAGACCACGCGCGAGTCCCTCGCACCTGCACAAACAAATAAGAACTTCGCAGCCAATGCGATAAGGGGTTGTCAATCCCTTTACGGTCACTTAGGAAAGTGAGATATAATAGATAGGATATGATAGTGTTTTTGGTATTTTTGGTATAAGAACAGAAAGTAAAGAAAGTAAATAAGCAAGGGCAAAAGAAATTGAAGGTAAAGTAATCTGATAAAGATAAACCCCGGGGCCATAGGTTTCACTAGTGGCTTCTCTCATGATAGCAGAATTGTACGGTGGGTGAACAAATTACTGTCGAGCAATTGATAGAAAAGCGCATAGTTATGAGAATATCTAGGCATGATCATTATATATAGGCATCACGTCCGTAACAAGTAGACCGAAATGATTCTACATCTACTACTATTACTCCACACATCAACCGCTATCCAGCATGCATCTAGAGTATTAAGTTCATAAGAACATAGTAACGCTTTAAGCAAGATGACATGATGTAGAGGGATAAACCCAAGCAATATGATATAAACCCCATCTTTTTATCCTCGATGGAAACAATACAATACGTGCCTTGTGTTGGAAATATGCCCTAGAGGCAATAATAAAAGAGTTATTATTATATTTCCTTGTTCATGATAATCGTTTATTATCCATGCTATAATTGTATTGATTGGAAACTTAAATACATATGTGGATATATAGACAAACTTTGTGTCCCTAGTAAGCCTCTTCAGGACTAGCTCGTTGATCAAAGATGACCGCGGTTTCCAGGTCATAGACATGAGTTGTCATTTGATAACGGGATCACATCATTAGGAGAATGATGTGATGGACGAGACCCAAACGTTAAACATAGCTTTTTGATCGTATCAGTTATCGCTATAGTTTTCTGCATGTCAAGTATAAGTTCCTATGACCATGAGATCATGTAACTCCCTGACACCGTAGGAGTGCTTTGTGTGTGCCAAACGTCGCAACGTAACTGGGTGACTATAAAGGTACTCTACAGGTATCTCCGAAGGTGTCTGTTGAGTTGACATGGATCGAGACTGGGATTTGTCACTCCGTGTGACGGAGAGGTATCTCCGGGCCCACTCGGTAATACGTCATCTCAATGAGCTCAAAGTGACTAAGTAGTTAGTCACGGGATTATGTATTACGGAACGAGTAAAGAGACTTGCCGGTAACGAGATTGAACTAGGTATAGAGATACCGACGATCGAATCTCGGGCAAGTAACATACCGACGAGACAAAGGGAACTGTATACAGGATTGCCTGAATCCTTGACATCGTGGTTCATCCGATGAGATCATCGAGGAACGTGTGGGAACCAATATGGGTATCCAGATCCCGCTATTGGTTATTGACCTGGGAGTGTCTCGGTCATGTCTGCATAGTTTCCGAACCCGCAGGGTCTACACACTTAAGGTTCGGTGACGCTAGGGTTGTTAGTGAGAACAGTGTATGGTAACCGAAGGTTGTTCGGAGTCCCGGATGAGATCCCGGACGTGACGAGGGTCTCCGGAATGGTCCGGGGACGAAGATTGATATATAGGTTGAGGCTGATCGGAGTCCGGAAGTGTTCCGGGGAGCACCGGGGAGTCGTCGGATGACCGAAAGGGGTTTCGGGGGGTCCCGGCAAGTGTTGCGGGCCCTATGGGCCATAAGTGGGAGACGCAACAGCCCTCTTGGGGCTGTGCGCCCCCCCTTGGGCCCTCCCACCTGCGCATGGGGGCTGGTTCCCCCCCTAGGGCAGCCGCACCCCTTGGCTTGGGGGGCAAGGCGCCTGGGGGGGGGGGAAACCCTAGCCCCTGGGCCGCCGCCCCCCCATCTCCCCTTGGCCGCCGCCCCTAGGGGGTAACCCTAGGGCGCCCCCTCCCCTCTCCTCCCCCTATATAAAGAGAGGCAGAGGGAGGGCAGCCACACACGTTCGTGCCTCGGCGCTGCCCTCCCTCTCCCGCAAACATCTTCGTCAATTCCGCAGTGCTTGGCGAAGCCCTGCTGGAATTCCTCCACCACCATCTCCACCACGCCGTCGTGCTGCTGGTTTCTCCATCAACCTCTCCTTCCCCCTTGCTGGATCAAGAAGGAGGAGACGTCCCCGAGCCGTACGTGTGAAGAACGCGGAGGCACCGTCCTTTCGGTGCTAGGATCTTCGGCGATCTGAATCGCGGCGAGTACGACTCCATCAACCGCGTTCTTGAACGCTTCCGCTTAGCGATCTACAAGGGTATGTGGATCCAACTCTCCCCTCGTAGATGCATCTCCTAGATTGATCTTGGTGAGCGTAGGAAATTTTTTTGTTTCCCATGCAACGTTCCCCAACAGTGGCATCATGAGCTAGGTTCTTGCGTAGATGCTTTCACGAGTAGAACACAAAGGGGTTTGTGGGCGTTGATGTTTAGATTGCTTCCCTCCTTGGTCTTTCTTGATTCAGCGGTATTATGGGATGAAGCGGCCCGGACCAACTTTACATGTCCACGTACATGAGACCGGTTCCATCGACAGACATGCGACTTTTGTTACATAAGATGGCTGGCGGGTGTCTGTCTCCCCTATCTTAGTTGAATCGGAATAGACAAAGGCGGTCCTTGTAGAAGGTTAAATAGCAACTTGAATATCACCGTTGTGGCTTTGCGTAGGTAAGAAGCGTTCTTGCTAGATACCCATAGCAGCCACGTAAAACATGCAACAACAAATTAGAGGACGTCTAACTTGTTTTTGCAGGGTATGTATGTGATATGATATGGCCAATGACATGATGAGATATATTTGATGTATGAGATGATCATGTTGTAATAGTTAATATCGACTTGCATGTCGATGTATACGGCAACCGGCAGGAGCCATAGGGTTGTCTTTAATTTTTTGTATGACCTGCGTGTCAATCATTAAGCGCTATGTAATGCTTTACTTTATCGCTAAACGGTAGCAATAGTAGTAAGAGCATGGTGGGCGCGCGACAACCCCGATGGCGACACGATGATGGAGATCATGATGATAGGGATCATGGTGTTACGCCGGTGACGATGGAGATCATGCCGGTGCTTTGGAGATGGAGATCAAAAGCACGAGTTGATGGCCATATCATGTCACTTATGATTTGCATGTGATGTTAATCCGTTTATGCATCTTATTTTGCTTAGGACGACGGTAGCATTATAAGATGATCCCTCACTAAAATTTCAAGATAAAATTGTGTTCCCCCCGAGTGTGCGCCGTTGCGAAGGTTCGTCGTTTCGAAGCACCACGTGATGATCGGGTGTGATAGACTCTACGTTCGCATACAACGGGTGCAAGCCAGTTTTGCACATGCAGAACACTCGGGTTAGACTTGACGAGCCTAGCATGTACAGACATGGCCTCGGAACACGGAAGACCGAAAGGTCGAGCATGAGTCATATAGTAGATATGATCAACATGAAGATGTTCACCATTGACACCACCTCATCTCACGTGATGATCGGACTTGGGTTGGTGGATTTGGATCATGCCACTCTCGAATGACCAGAGGGATGTCAATTTGAGTTGGAGTTATAAGTAATTTGATTAGTTAAAAACTCACTTATGATGAACAATAGTCTAAGATGTCTTTGCAAATCTTTTGTTGTAGATGGCTCGCGCAGTAGCTCCCCTGAATTTTAATGCGTTCCTAGAGAAAACTAAGCTGAAAGATGATGGGAGCAACTTTGTGGACTGGCTCCGCAATCTGAGGATCATCCTCACAGCTGCCCAAAAGGTTTATGTCCTAAGTGCACCGCTAGGTGAACCCCCCGCTCCGGCCTCTGTGGACGTTATGAACGCCTGGCAGACACGTTCGGATGACTACTCAGTAGTGCAGTGTGCCATGTTGTATAGCTTGGAAGGAGGACTTCAAAGGCGTTTTGAACGTCATGGAGCATATGAGATGTTCCAGGAGTTAAAGTTCATCTTTGAAAAGAATGCCAAGATCGAGAGGTATGAGACCACCGATAAATTCTTTGCTTGCAAGATGGAGGAGAATTCGTCTGTCAGTGAGCACTTACTGAAGATGTCTGGGTACTATACCCGCATAGCTGATCTGGGACTTGTGTTCCCGGAGGAGGCTATCATTGACAGAATTCTCCAGTCACTCCCACCTAGCTACAAGAGCTTCGTGCAGCAGTATAACATGCAAGGGATGAACAAATCCATCGCCGAGCTGTTTTCAATGCTGAAAGTCGCTGAGGCAGACATCCAGAAGGAGTATCAAGTGTTGATGGTCAATAAAACTACCAGTTTCAAGAAAAATGGCAAGGGCAAGAAGGGTAACTCTAAGAAGGGTGGCAAGGCAGTTGCTCATCTAGTGAAGAAACCCAAGGCTGGGCCCAAGCCAGAGACTGAGTGTTTCTATTGCAAGGGAACGGCCACTGGAAGCAGAACTGCCCCAAGTATCTGGCAGACAAGAAGGGGGCCAACAACAACAACAAGCAAGGTATATGTGATATACATGTTATTGATGTGTACCTTACCAACTCTAGTTGTAGTGCCTGGGTATTTGATACCGGTTCGGTTGCTCACATTTGCAACTCTAAACAGGAACTACGGAATAAACGGAGGCTGGCGAAGGACGAAGTGACGATGCGCGTGGGAAATGGTTCCAAGGTTGATGTGATCGCCGTCGGCACGCTCGCTCTTCGATTACCATCGGGATTAGTTATGAACCTGAATAATTGTTATTTAGTGCCTGCGTTGAGCATGAACATTATATCTGGATCTTGTTTGATGCGAGACGGTTACTCATTTAAATCAGAGAATAAAGGTTGTTCTATTTATATGGGTAATATCTTTTATGGTCATGCACCCGAAGTAGGGGGTTTATTCTTATTGAATCTCGATAGTGATGATACACATGTTCATAACATTGATGCCAAAAGATGTAGAGTTGATAACAATAGTACCACTTTCTTGTGGCACTGCCGTCTGGGTCATATCGGCGTGAAACGCATGAGGAAGCTCCATGCTGATGGACTTTTAGAGTCTCTTGATTTTGAATCACTTGACACATGCGAGCCGTGCCTCATGGGCAAGATGACTAAGACCCCGTTTTCAGGAACAATGGAACGGGCAAGTGACTTATTGGAAATCATACATACTGATGTGTGTGGCCCGATGAGTGTCACGGCGCGCGGTGGATATCGTTATTTTCTCACCTTCACTGACGACTTAAGTAGATATGGGTATATTTACTTGATGAAGCATAAGTCTGAAACATTTGAAAAGTTCAAGCAATTTCAGAGTGAAGTTGAGAATCATCGTAACAAGAAGATCAAGTTCCTACGATCTGATCGAGGGGGAGAGTATCTGAGTTATGAGTTTGGCAATCACTTGAGAAAGTGTGGAATCGTTTCACAGTTGACGCCACCTGGAACACCACAGCGTAATGGTGTGTCCGAACGTCGTAATCGAACCCTATTAGATATGGTGCGTTCTATGATGTCTCTTGCCGATTTGCCACTATCGTTCTGGGGATATGCGTTAGAGACAGCTGCATTCACTTTAAATAGGGCTCCATCTAAGTCCGTTGAGACAACACCGTATGAACTATGGTTTGGTAAGAAACCTAAGTTGTCTTTTCTCAAAGTTTGGGGTTGCGATGCTTATGTCAAAAGGCTTCAGCCAGAAAAGCTCGAACCCAAAGCGGACAAATGTGTCTTCATAGGATACCCAAAAGAGACGGTTGGGTACACCTTCTATCTCAGATCCGAGGGCAAAGTGTTTGTCGCTAAGAACGGGTCCTTTCTCGAGAAAGAGTTTCTCTTGAAAGAATTGAGTGGGAGGAAGGTAGACTTGATGAGGTTATTGAACCTCTGCTTCAACCAGAGAGTAGCGCAGCACAGAAAGATGTTTTTGTAGAGCCTGCAGCGGTTGAAGAGGAAGCCGATGATAATGATCAAGAAGCTTCTGATCAAGTTACTACCGAGCCTCGTAGGTCGACAAGGGTACGCACTGCACCTGAGTGGTATGGTAACCCTGTCTTGGAGGTCATGTTGTTGGACAACAGTGAACCTACGAGCTATGGAGAAGCGATGGTGGGCCCGGATTCCGACAAATGGTTAGAGGCCATGAAATCCGAGATGGGATCCATGTATGAAAACAAAGTATGGACTTTGGAAGTATTACCTGAAGGGCGGAAGGCCATTCAGAATAAATGGATTTTTAAGAGGAAGACGGACGCTGACGGTAATGTCACCGTGTATAAAGCTCGACTTGTGGCAAAGGGTTTTTCACAAGTTCAAGGAGTTGACTACGATGAGACTTTTTCACCCGTAGCGATGCTTAAATCCGTCCGAATCATGTTAGCAATAGCTGCATATTTCGATTATGAAATTTGGCAGATGGATGTCAAAACAGCATTCCTTAACGGTTTTCTTAAGGAAGAGTTGTATATGATACAACCGGAAGGTTTTGTCGATCCAGAGAATGCTGACAAAGTTTGCAAACTCCAGCGTTCCATTTATGGACTGGTGCAAGCGTCTCGGAGTTGGAATCTTCGCTTTGATGAGGTGATCAAAGCGTTTGGGTTTGTACAAGTTTACGGAGAAGCTTGTATTTACAAGAAAGTGAGTGGGAGCTCTATAGCGTTTCTAATATTATATGTGGATGACATATTGCTGATTGGAAACAATATAGAATTTTTGGATAGCGTGAAGGGGTATTTGAACAAGAGTTTTTCGATGAAAGATCTCGGTGAAGCTGCTTTCATATTGGGCATCAAGATCTATAGAGATAGATCAAGACGCTTAATAGGACTTTCACAAAGCACATACCTTGATAAAGTTTTGAAGAAGTTCAAAATGGATCAATCCAAGAAGGGGTTCTTGCCGGTATTGCAAGGTACAAAGTTGAGTAAGACTCAATGCCCAGTGACTGCGGAAGATAGAGAAAAGATGAGTGTCGTCCCCTATGCTTCAGCCATAGGCTCTATCATGTATGCAATGCTGTGCACAAGACCAGATGTCAGCCTTGCCATAAGTATGGCCGGAAGGTTTCAAAGTAATCCTGGTATGGATCACTGGACAGCGGTCAAGAATATCCTAAAGTACCTGAAAAGGACTAAGGAGATGTTTCTCGTTTATGGAGGTGATCAAGAGCTCGTCGTAAAGGGTTACGTCGATGCAAGCTTTGACACTGATCCGGATGACTCTAAGTCTCAAACCGGATACGTATATATTCTCAACGGGGGAGCGGTAAGCTGGTACAGTTCCAAGCAAAGCGTGGTAGCCGATTCTACATGCGAAGCGGAGTACATAGCTGCCTCGGAGGCGGCAAAGGAAGGTGTCTGGATGAAGGAGTTCATGACAGATCTTGGAGTTGTGCCTAGTGCATTGAACACAATGACTCTGTTTTGTGACAACACTGGTGCCATTGCTCTAGCCAAGGAACCAAGGTTTCACAAGAGGACCAGACACATAAAGCGACGCTTCAATTCCATCCGCGATTCAGTCAAGGAGGAGGACATCAGCATTTGCAAAGTACACACGGATTTGAATGTTGCAGATCCGTTGACTAAGCCTCTTCCACGGGCTAAGCATGATCAACACCAAGACTCTATGGGTGTTAGATTCATTACCTTGTAATGCTAGATTATTGACTCTAGTGCAAGTGGGAGACTGTTGGAAATATGCCCTAGAGGCAATAATAAAAGAGTTATTATTATATTTCCTTGTTCATGATAATCGTTTATTATCCATGCTATAATTGTATTGATTGGAAACTTAAATACATATGTGGATATATAGACAAACTTTGTGTCCCTAGTAAGCCTCTTCAGGACTAGCTCGTTGATCAAAGATGACCGCGGTTTCCAGGTCATAGACATGAGTTGTCATTTGATAACGGGATCACATCATTAGGAGAATGATGTGATGGACGAGACCCAAACGTTAAACATAGCTTTTTGATCGTATCAGTTATTGCTATAGTTTTCTGCATGTCAAGTATAAGTTCCTATGACCATGAGATCATGTAACTCCCTGACACCGTAGGAGTGCTTTGTGTGTGCCAAACGTCGCAACGTAACTGGGTGACTATAAAGGTACTCTACAGGTATCTCCGAAGGTGTCTGTTGAGTTGACATGGATCGAGACTGGGATTTGTCACTCCGTGTGACGGAGAGGTATCTCCGGGCCCACTCGGTAATACGTCATCTCAATGAGCTCAAAGTGACTAAGTAGTTAGTCACGGGATTATGTATTACGGAACGAGTAAAGAGACTTGCCGGTAACGAGATTGAACTAGGTATAGAGATACCGACGATCGAATCTCGGGCAAGTAACATACCGACGAGACAAAGGGAACTGTATACAGGATTGCCTGAATCCTTGACATCATGGTTCATCCGATGAGATCATCGAGGAACGTGTGGGAACCAATATGGGTATCCAGATCCCGCTATTGGTTATTGACCTGGGAGTGTCTCGGTCATGTCTGCATAGTTTCCGAACCCGCAGGGTCTACACACTTAAGGTTCGGTGACGCTAGGGTTGTTAGTGAGAACAGTGTATGGTAACCGAAGGTTGTTCGGAGTCCCGGATGAGATCCCGGACGTGACGAGGGTCTCCGGAATGGTCCGGGGACGAAGATTGATATATAGGTTGAGGCTGATCGGAGTCCGGAAGTGTTCCGGGGAGCACCGGGGAGTCGTCGGATGACCGAAAGGGGTTTCGGGGGGTCCCGGCAAGTGTTGCGGGCCCTATGGGCCATAAGTGGGAGACGCAACAGCCCTCTTGGGGCTGTGCGCCCCCCCCCCCTTGGGCCCTCCCACCTGCGCATGGGGGCTGGTTCCCCCCCTAGGGCAGCCGCACCCCTTGGCTTGGGGGGCAAGGCGCCTGGGGGGGGGGGGGAAACCCTAGCCCCTGGGCCGCCGCCCCCCCCATCTCCCCTTGGCCGCCGCCCCTAGGGGGTAACCCTAGGGCGCCCCTCCCCTCTCCTCCCCCTATATAAAGAGAGGCAGAGGGAGGGCAGCCACACACGTTCGTGCCTCGGCGCTGCCCTCCCTCTCCCGCAAACATCTTCGTCAATTCCGCAGTGCTTGGCGAAGCCCTGCTGGAATTCCTCCACCACCATCTCCACCACGCCGTCGTGCTGCTGGTTTCTCCATCAACCTCTCCTTCCCCCTTGCTGGATCAAGAAGGAGGAGACGTCCCCGAGCCGTACGTGTGAAGAACGCGGAGGCACCGTCCTTTCGGTGCTAGGATCTTCGGCGATCTGAATCGCGGCGAGTACGACTCCATCAACCGCGTTCTTGAACGCTTCCGCTTAGCGATCTACAAGGGTACGTGGATCCAACTCTCCCCTCGTAGATGCATCTCCTAGATTGATCTTGGTGAGCGTAGGAAATTTTTTTGTTTCCCATGCAACGTTCCCCAACACCTTGCTGCCCCTACTGTCACCGGGAAAGGACACCGCAAGATTGAACCCAAAGCCAAGCACTTCTCCTATTGCAAAAACTATAGATCTAGTAGGCCAAACCAAACCAATAATTCGAAGAGACTTGCAGGGATATTATAATCATACATAAAAGATTTCAGAGAAGAATCAAATATTGTTCATAGATAATCTTGACCATAAACCCACAATTCATCGGATCTCGACAAAGAACCCGCAAAAAGATTACATCGAATAGATCTCCTTGAAGATCGAGGAGAACTTTGTATTGCGATCCAAAAAGAGAGAAGAAGTCATCTAGCTGATAACTATGGACCCGAAGGTCTGTGGTAAACTACTCACAACTCATTGATGAGGCTATGGTGTTGATGTAGAAGCACTCCGTGATCGATCCCCCCTCCGACGGAGCTCCGGAACAGGCCCCAAGATGGGATCTCACGGAAACAGAAGGTTGCGGCGGTGGAATTAGGGTTTTCTCTGTTGCCTCGATGTTTTCAGGGTACGTGGATATATATAGGAGGAAAGAGGGCATCGGGGGAGCCAGAGGGGGCCCACGAGGGTGGGGGCGCGCCCTGGACCCTCATGGCCGCCTCTCTCGTTCCCTCGCGTGTACTCCAAGTCTTCTGGATAGATACGGTTCCAAAAATAATTGTCCCGAAGGTTTCATTCCGTTTGGACTCCGTTTGATATTCCTTTTATGCGAAACACTGAAACAGGCAAAAAACAACAATTTGCACTGGGCCTTGGGTTAGTAGGTTAGTCCCCAAAATAATATAAATGTGTATAATAAAGCCCATTAAACATCCAAAACAGAATATATAATAGCATGGAACAATCAAAATTTATAGATATGTTGGAGACGTATCATCAAGCTACAGTAACCCTCTGCTAATGACGCCACGTCACCACGATTACTGTTAATAAATTCGTGTTGTTTCAAACCATGTTCAAATTCTTTTTGTAAATTAAGTCAAACTTTAAATGTTTGAAAAATGTCAAATTTAAAATGTTCATCATGTGGCAAATAGTTCCTAATTAATTATGGTGGAGACACCAACATTTAATAAAGTGTCTAAGTGCCCCAAAATAATTAAATCAGTGGCTAAAATAATAATTTAGATGCTTTTTAAATTATAAAAATTCCAAACCTTTTTATTTAAGTGCCCAACTTTTTGTGGCAGTGCTATTTAATGTAATGTTTTTCATGTAACTAGTTACATATTTTCACAAAAGCCAACTAGTGACTAAAGGAGTTACAAAACAGAATTCATAAAAGGAAAACAGTTTTGTAATAAAAAGAAAGGTACGAAAGTGAAATGGCCACATGCCACTTTGCACTTAGGCCGACATAGTGCGATTGCAGCCCAGCCGACCCAGCCTGCCACCCCCACTCGTTGTCTTCCCCCCTCCTGTTCCCTAATGCGCTGGACGCCTGTGCATCGTCCATGGCGCGGGATGCCGCACACGTTGGCCATCCACTGCTCCCCCGTCGCCTTTTAGGTCACCCCGATCTAAACCCTAGCGCCCCCAGTTCCCCACTCCCTTGCGCCGCTCCTCTCTTTCCCCTCTCCACCGAGCGCAACCATTGCCGCCGCCTACTAGCCCGCGTTGCCACCAGCGACCTTGATGCCCAAAACCGCGCTCGGAAGAACCGGTGCCGTCTCCTACATTGCCTGAGGCCACCCGTTGGAGCTCAACGTCTCCGCATTGAGCTCCTCGTCGCCGTCTTCAACCACTGCCCCGCCAGAACTCACCGCGCGATTCGTCAACTCCGGCACTTCCCCGAGCCCATTGGTCAGCGCTCCCACTCCATGGTGAGCTCCGCCCCGAAAACCCCCTGTCTGCGCCGTGAATCGGTGCCATAACTCGTCGTTGCCATCACCGTGCCCGTGCCGCCGCTGCTCGACTCGCCGACGTGGCCACGGCCGTTGTGGGCCTTGCCCGCCCACAGCACCGTGCTCCTGGTTCTCCTAGGAGCACGACACACCCTCGCACGCCTCACCTCGTGCCTCGTAGCGCCGCTGCAAACAGCTGTTGACGCAGCTGCATCCCCGCACCGCCCGTTGCCTCCCCTGCATCTTCCCCCTACGCGCCCGCGCTTGGACGCCGTAGCCGCCGCCGGCGTGTGCTACCGTGCGTGCACACACGCCTGCTCCGGCCCGCGGCTCCCCCGATGCTCGCCCGGCTCGCCCGCCCCTGCAGCCAATCCCGCTCGCCGACCGCATCCTGCCCCTGGCCGCTCGCGCCCGTCGACTCCAGCCGCAGCCGCCCACGCTCGCCCCCCAGTGCGCCGCTGGCCAGCCACCAGCGTGCCGCCGTCGGCGGCTGCACCTGCGCCCGCTGCCACCGGCGCCCTGCTCCCTCACCCACTACCCCGCAGTCCCGCTCGCTGCTTCGCCCCTGTTCGCCGGCCTCGCCCCCTTCCGCGGCCACCTCCGGCGCCCGGTGCCGGCGCCGCGCCGGTGCCCCAGGCGCGTCCCCTCGCCAGTACCCCGCTCGGGCGGGCGCCCAACCACACCCGCCGCACGCCCCATGAACCGCCGCCCGTTAGGCCTTATGGGCCACTAGACTATGGGCCCCACTTTAGGATCAAAAGTATGTCTAAAGTGGGGTGATTATACTACTTGAGGAAATAAAGATCTATCCTTTTCCCAATTTTAATTCTTGGCAAATTTTAGCAACTTAGCACAAGTCAAGCAATCAACCTACACATGCAATTCTAAGAGTATAGCAGCGGAAAGTAAACAATTACATATGAAGGTAAAGGGAGGAGTTTAGAGGGATCAAAAGCAAGTGAAGACAATGATGGTTTTTGTCTTGGTTCCGATAGGTGGTGCTATCGTACATCCATGTTGATAGAGACTTCAACCCACGAAGGGTAACGACTGCGCGAGTCCATGGAGGGCTCCACCCACGAAGGGTCCACGAAGAAGCAACCTTTTCTATCCCACCATGGCCATCGCCCATGAAGGATTTGCCTCACTAGCGGTAGATCTTCAAGAAGTAGGCGATCTCCTTGCCCTTACAAACTCCTTGGTTCAACTCCACGATCTTGTCGGAGGCTCCCAAGTGACACCTAACCAATCTAGGAGACACCACTCTCCAAAAGGTAATAAACGATGTGTTGATGATGAACTCCTTGCTCAAATGCTTCAAGTGATAGTCTCCCCAACACTCAAACAGCTCCTCACAGATTTGGATATGGTGGAGGAAGGATTTGAGTGGAAAGAAACTTGGGGAAGGCTAGAGAACAAGATTCATATGGTAGGAATGAAATATCTTGATCTCAACACTTGAGTAGGTGGTTCTCTCTCAGAACATGAATGATGGAAGTGTAGATATGTTCTGATGGCTCTCTCTCTGAGTGAAGCGTGGGTGGAGGGGTATATATAGCCTCCACACAAAATCTAACCGTTACACACAGTTTACCAAACTCGGTGGGACCGATTCAAAGAACTCGGTCAGACCGTTTTAGTTCATAATGTGACCGTTAGGTATTTCGGTGGGACCAATTTCACTAGGGTTAGGGCATAACGTAATCTCAGTGGGAC
This sequence comes from Secale cereale, assembly GCA_902687465.1. NCBI lineage: Eukaryota > Viridiplantae > Streptophyta > Magnoliopsida > Poales > Poaceae > Secale > Secale cereale. Next base: position 95,282,447 of record LR738715.1, read on the forward strand.
CGATTACACAAACTCGGTGAGACCGATTTTAGTAATAAGCACACAGAGAGTTGGTGAGGCAAACTCGGTGGGACCGATTCGCTCATTTCGGTGAGACCGAAATGTTACGAGAGGCAACAGAGAGTTTGCATTACAGACTCGGTGGGACCGATTGCACATCTCGGTTAGACCGAAAATATTGCAACATGCAACAGAGAGTTTGCAATCCCATCTCGGTGAGACCGAGACCCCTTTCGGTGAGATCGAAATGATTAGGTTTTCTAGCAGTGGCTATGTCAAATGAACTCGGTGGCGCCGGATAGATATTTCCGGTGAGGTCGAGTTTGACTTTTGGTTTGGGACATATGTGGATGTGAGAAAGTGGTTGAGGGTTTTTGGAGCATATCACTAAGCATCATGAGCAATCAAGCCATTAAGCAACACCTCATCCCCTTTTAATAGTATTGGCTTTCCTATGGACTCAATGTGATCTTGGATCACTAAAATGGAAAATGTAGAGTCCTTAGCTTTGAGATTGATCCAATCCTTTAACCTTTGAATTTTGAGGGGTCCACAATCCTAATCCATGCCATGCCAATCATTGAACTTTCCTGAAATATTATCTTGAGATAGCATTAGTTCAATGAGCTATATGTTGTTAGCAATTACCAAAACCACCCGGGGATAGTTGCACTTTAAATCTCCCCCTTTTTGGTAATTGATGACAACATATAGATCAAAGCTTCGACAAATGATAATAAGATTTAAATACATCGTCGCGTTGAGAAGTATGTGATAGCAAGAGCTCCCCCTAAATTTGTGCATTATTTTGAATTTGCGTTTGAATGCAAATGATTAGGTTCATGGGTTACTCTTCCATGTCACATACATCTTGGTGGAGCGCCCAAAATTATATACACTAAAGCATGCACTCATCACCAAGCAAAGTGAATGATCATATGGAAATATAGAGATAATATCATCCAAGCAAACATTAAGGTAGCATATGATCAAACCCATGATCACACAAGTATCTCACACACATAACGTAGAGTATCAAGCAAACACACAAATGAAGTTCAACCAAAAGCAAGAGAGACCAAAGAGGCAAAAACACTCTCTCTCGAAGCCTATGATCTATACATATTTCTCCCCCTTTGGCAACAAGTTACCAAAAAGTTCGAAAATGCATAGTGCTATGCGTCTCTCAGGCTTGGTCTTCGGGAGGCGGTGTAGAGAGAAATCCAAGGACGAAGGCTTCCGACGAAGTAGCTGGAGCTGGTGGAGTGGCTGCTGGAGGTGGCACTAAAGCTGTAGCTGTTGGTGCAGATGTAGTAGCTATGGTGTCTAGAACTGGCACTGCAGTAGATCTCTGACCTCGAGGCACTCGCTGAAATGCATCTGTGGTAGCATGTCCTCCTCTCTCCTCTGCTTCCTCTTGAAGCTTCTCAACTGCACACTGGATCTCTGTCACCTTCAGATCAAGATCATAGAACTTAGTCTCAATGATCCTCTCCAAGCTCTCCTGATTCTGAGTCAGGGTGGCCAAACCCTTCTCAATCCTCATGGTAGCTTGAATCAGATATGCCATTTGATCTTGCTTGGATTTGAGAGTCATTTGAGATGCTTCTTCTGCACTTGGCATCTTGGCAGCTTTCTCTGCTTTGTCCTTCTCTCTCCTTTCATGAGCTTGCACTGAAGATGGTTCATTTTCATCCATAACAACTGTGTTGTCCTCAAAGTCAGGCACCAAGGGTAGATATTCCTTGTCTAACAACTAAGTGCATGTTCCCATTTTAGAGTTGATAAGCATCCGGATGTGTGGAGCATACCCACATGATCTCTTCTGATCTGTAGCAGTCCTCTTGATTGTCTCTACAATCAGGCTCATAACCTTGAATTTCTGTGGCACATCAAATATATGCAGCATGTTGATGGAATGTCCTTTGATCATCTTTGCATCTCCAGACTTAGGCACAATGTATGACTCAAGATTGCGTTGATAGTGGCTAGACCAGCTTGCAAATGATGTACAGATCCAAAATTGTGAGTTTCTAGATCATCATCAGGGATTGTACATATTTACCATGGAGTTGTGGTCTTGCTTCTTGATACGTCCAAAACGTATCTATAATTTCTGCTTGCTCCATGCCTCTTTTGGGTGATATTGCTATGTTATTTATACACTTCCATACACTTTTGATCATATTTGTACTAACCTATTAACTCAGTGCACCCCAGTGCCAGTTTCTGTTTTCGGCTGTTTTTGTATTTCAGGTTTTCACATTACGAGAACTGCCAGGGAAAATCCAGAAAAATTATATAAAAAATCAGCGTTCCAGAAGCTACCGTGTGCCCGAAGTACAGCCTGGGGGGGGGCCACCAGGGCTCCAGGCGCCCTGGCGGCGCCCCCCCCTGGGCCGCGCCGGGGGGGCGCCTAGGCCCCCCGAGGCTCCGCTGATGGCCCCCTTTGGCATATATTTAAAGCGTCTCTCGAAACCCTCGAGACGGGAACTCTTTTTCGCGATCTCATCTCTGTTCCGCCGCCGCCACCGCTTCCAAGATCAGGAGCACCAGGAGAACTCTTCCCGGCACCCTGCCGGAGGGGAGGATCACCACCGGGAGCCTCTCCACCACCATGGACGCCTCCTGGATGAGTTGTGAGTAGTCTCCCTTGGACCATGGGTCCATGACCAGTAGCTATGTGATGTTCTCCTCCCGTTCTTGCGCTTCACTAATTAGTCCTCGTGAGCTGCCCTACATGATCGAGGCACATATGTAATCCTTATGCTGTTGCTATGATGAGTTTGCTGGGATCCGATGGATTATGAGATTATGTTCAGATTGTGTTTGAGTAATATATTTGATCTACCTCTTTTATATTTATGTTCGTAAGTAATTCTTGCATGTTCTCCGTTGTTATTTATTGCTTTGGCCAAGTAATAGGTAGTGACTCCAAGAGGGAACGTTATGCTCGATTGTGGGTTCATGCCCCTCGATGACTAGTTTGAGTGACAGAAACATGAGTCTAGGGGATGTGCTATTGCCACAAGGGGGAAAACAACGGTGCTTGTGCCCGCGGGTGCAAGGACTGTTTACTTTACGCAAAGTTCTTTTAATGCAGTTGTCTGTTGCTTTGAGTTTACACTATGGGTGGGACTCGCAACTTAATACCAGCGAGATGTTCTGGATAGATATCTCAAGGTGGATGATTAGTAGTAGATGCAGATGGATTTCGGTCTACTTACCTCGGCGTACCACCCATGCTTTGAACCTCAACCTTTTTGCAATGTAGTCAGCACTGGTTTGCGCACATGGTCCTGTCAATTGCCCAGCTGTAATTCGTTTACCTCACATAGTTGTTTTATCGTCTTTTGGGAGAGAGACATCACTAGTGAACATCATGAGACTCCGGTCCATATTACCATCATTGATCACATCCGCTATTTACTTTCCGTTTTTACTTACTATTGCATTATATCTATCACTACTATCACTTGCGTTTGATCCTTTGTAAACGACAAGGCCGGAGGGATTGACAACCTCTCTGTACTCGTTGGGAGCAAAGTTATTTGTATCTGTGTGCAGGTCCACGTTGATTGCTAATATCTGGCGCCGTTAGCAGTTGCCACCTTCTTGTTGAAACTGGGAGTCTCAGGGAAAACGATCCTTGGTATTGCCAAGGGAAAACTTCTGCTACACTGCATCTCAAACCTTCCACTTGGGGTAACCAACGAGGGGTGAGAAGCCACCTAGCAAAGCAATTTCTGGCGCCGTTTCCGGGGACTCCACTCTTCAGGATAGGGGAGTTGCACACTATCTTTTACCTTTGCTTTTAGTCTTGTTAGTTTACCTTTCAGTTTTTGCTTTAGTATCTTTTATCGAAAATCACAAAAATAGTTATCTTGCTTGCTTGCTACTATGGGTTCCACCAAAAACACTAGATGGGAGGAGTACACCCCTTCTTCCATTACGCCAATCACCACTGTCGGGATTTACAAAAGTAATAAACCTTGTGATTATGTTAGTCTTGACGGAGAGTTATGCCCATGGCATGGTCTTCCAGGAAAAGAGTATGAGCCTCAGTTTAAAATTGCTCCTAAGCTTCCCCAAACTTGGGAAGACGTTCAAACTCTTATAATAGAGAGCGATTCAAACAAAGAGGATGACACTACAATTTTGCCCAATAATGATAAAATTAATTTTGATAATTGTAGTATCTCAGAAGTTGTCACCTTTCTACAAAGAATGGCTAAAGATCCCCACACTAGCACGCTTAATCTTGCCTTCACAGAGCATATCACTAATGCTCTTATCAAAGCTAGGGAGGAGAAACTTAGAGTAGAAGCCTCCATACCTAGAAAGCTAGAAGATGGTTGGGATCCTATGATTAAAATTAAAATAAACAACTTCTCTTGCTATGCTTTATGTGATATTGTAGCTAGTACCTCCATTATGCCCAAAAGACTATATGATATGCTTAAATTGAAACCTTTTGATTCTTGTTCTTTTGGTGTTCGTCTCGTTGATTCTTCCATAAAGAAACCTTTGGGGAGGATCGACGATGTTCTTATCATTGTCAATGACAACTATGTTCCCGTTGATTTTACTATTATGGATATTGAATGTGAACCTTCGTGTCCAATTATTTTGGGACGTCCTTTTCTACGCACCGTTGGTGCTATCATTGACATGAAAGAGGGTAATATAAAATTTCAGTTTCCTCTCAAGAAAGGGATGGAACACTTCCCTCGAAAGAAGATCAAGTTACCTTTGAGTCCGTTATACGGGCTAGCTATTCTTTTACTCTTGATAAAACTTGATCTATATGCATTATGCCTAGCTTAAAGGCATAAAAGAAAGCGCTTTTGGGAGGCAGCCCAATGAATAAATTTATTTTGCTTTTGTTGTGTCTTGATGTTGTTACTACTGTAGCATCATCGTTGTATCTTTGCTTTTCAATTTTGTGCCAAGTGTAGCCTCTGATTGCTAGAAAGTTCAAAAGTTGTGACGTGCTGTCCAGGAAACAGATTCTGTCCTTGGATAGAAAAATTCGTATAAAATCACCAGATCATCTTTTTGGTATGAATTTTTTCGACAGCGTGCTCTATATAATTGTCTTTCGTGCCACTGTTTTGAGTTTTTTGATTAGAGTTGCAGAAGTGCCCCGAACAAATCATTTACTACCTGCTGTTCTGTTTTTCACAGATTCTGTACTGTTTTGCCTTTCCTTCATTTTGCAAACCTAGAGCTTGCTTTTTCTTTGCAAAAACCTTTTGGCATTCTTGAGAAACAGTAGACCTTCAATAATATCCTTATTTCCAGCAAGGTACAATTATTTTATTATGGGTACTAACCTCGCTAATCTGATTATGATGAGTTATGTATGAAGGGAGTTTTCAAGTGTGCGAGGGAAGATGATAAAAAGATTCAGGAGTGTCAAACGCTCAAGCTTGGGGATGCCCCCATGCACCCCCAAGAAATATTCAAGGAGACTCAAGCGTCTAAGCTTGGGGATGCCCCCGTGCATCCCCTTCTCCATCAACATTATCAGTTCGTCTTTCGTTCCACTATATTTTTATCACTTCATGTGTTATGTGCTATGCTTGGAGCGTCTTGCTTTTTAGTTTTCTTTAGCTTTTCATAACGAGTCGGAACTCAGCTTTCTTTATGTGGGAGAGAAACACGCTCCACTTCTACCTAGAACATAACATAGAATTTTCATGTCTATCCTTGCTGTGTGTGTTCTTTGTCTTTTAATAGCTACTATCATGCTTAGCTCTTAGTATTCATGCTTATCTTTTTAAAGAGCTTTTGTTTAGTTGGTTGCTTGAACTCTCTTTAATTATCATGCTCACTTCATTAAGAGAGTTTGCTTCCGTTGCATTGGTTGATATGTCTATGATAAAGATGCTACGTGCATAATGGCGCTTAGTAGTTCATGTTTTCTTATGGTTAGTCTCAAATAGCTGGGGGGGGGGGG
>LR738715.1:95288731-95392537 GCA_902687465.1 Secale cereale
GGGGGGGGGGGGTTCCCAATGTGTTATTGGAGTACCAACATGATTTGTTTGCCTATGATGTGGTATGGTTTAGTAATATCTTCCTTCAAAGAATTTATTTTGATTGACTTGGCGTATGCTCACGCATATTTAAGACTGTAAAGAAAGTCTGTCAAGCCTTGATGATCTTTTGTTTCTGAGTAGCGATATAACTTCCATGCCTGATTCAATGTTGCTTTGTCGCTCTGCATGATTATGACCGTCATTGCTCTCTTAGTTGGTCGCTACCAGTCTTTTGCAAACCTTCGCCTGTACTAAGCGGACTGACTGCTTGTGCATCCACATTCCTTTAATCCAGTTATGCCATATGAGTCCACCATATCTTCCTACATGGTATCTACCTGCCATTCCTAACGGAGACTTGCATGTGCCATCTCGAAATTATTCAAAGAAAAAAATTCCTATTTTGTGCCTCTGTTGTAAGTTCATGAGGAAGTAGTAGTTAATTCATGATCTTTTTAAGTTGGACAAGCGTCACCCCGGGATTGCATGTATAATGTGCAAACCCATAATACGAGAAGGAACTGGCATTGAGTGCGCCCGGCTCAAAAAGATAATATAACAAACAAACCCTCCTTCACGCTTTGTTCATGAGAAATCAGAAAACTTTGGCAGTGATAAACAAAGGAGATTAAGAGGATGTGATCGTCCTCATTCGGGAGCCGTTCCTCGAAACTTGTCCATCTCAAGAAGTGATTGAGTTATCTGCTAGCATTCGTTAACGAAACATGAATGATCTAATTTTTTATTATTATTACCTCTGTTTTAAAACCAAGAGCTCTGGAACATGTTTTGTCTTTGTTTCCGACTACGGGTTTTCAACCTTGCCAACAAAAGCCACGGTTCGAGAGTCTCCACCTTCTTTTAAAACACCAACTACTGAGAGCATGATTGTCATTCTGAGTGTAATGTGCATTGTCCCAAAGTAGCATTGTCTTTTGCATGATTGTGATATCATTTATTCTGAAATCATTGTATCTAGTCATCACTTAAACCTTGGAGGTGCCCCTGCATTTATGTTTTGCTTCACTAAAGGGGGCAAGCTAGATATCACTCTATCATATTTGCACATCATGTTCATTACAAATCTATTTGTTGTTTCAATATCATATTGTAAAACTTTCAGTTCTTTGTGATTTTCTCATGAGGCAACTTAATTACTACAGATTCATTGTCTCAGTAAGCTTTTGTCATATGACTATGAAAAAGTCCTATATGGTTAATAGCATGTCACCACAGAAATTATTCTTGTTATCATTTACCTACTCGGGGACGAGCAGGAATTAAGCTTGGAGGTGTTGATACGTCCAAAACGTATCTTTAATTTCTGCTTGCTCCATGCCTCTTTTGGGTGATATTGCTATGTTATTTATACACTTCCATACACTTTTGATCATATTTGGACTAACCTATTAACTCAGTGCACCCAAGTGCCAGTTTCTCTTTTCGGCTGTTTTTGTATTTCAGGTTTTCACATTACGAGAACTGCCAGGAAAAATCCAGAAAAATTATATAAAAAATCAGCGTTCCAGAAGCTACCGTGCGCCCGAAGTACAGCCTGGGGGGGGGGGCACCAGGGCTCCAGGCGCCCTGGCGGCGCGCCCCCCGCTGGGCCGCGCCGGGGGGGCGCCTGGGCCCCCCGAGGCTCCGCTGATGCCCCCCTTTGGCATATATTTAAAGCGTCTCCCGAAACCCTCGAGACGGGAACTCTTTTTCGCGATCTCATCTCTGTTCCGCCGCCGCCGCCGCTTCCAAGATCGGGAGCACCAGGAGAACTCTTCCCGGCACCCTGCCGGAGGGGAGGATCACCACCGGGAGCCTCTCCACCACCATGGACGCCTCCCGGATGAGTTGTGAGTAGTCTCCCTTGGACCATGGGTCCATGACCAGTAGCTATGTGATGTTCTCCTCCCGTTCTTGCGCTTCACTAATTAGTCCTCGTGAGCTGCCCTACATGATCGAGGCACATATGTAATCCTTATGCTGTTGCTATGATGAGTTTGCTGGGATCCGATGGATTATGAGATTATGTTCAGATTGTGTTTGAGTAATATATTTGATCTACCTCTTTTATATTTATGTTCGTAAGTAATTCTTGCATGTTCTCCGTTGTTATTTATTGCTTTGGCCAAGTAATAGGTAGTGACTCCAAGAGGGAACGTTATGCTCGATTGTGGGTTCATGCCCCTCGATGACTGATGGGCCTCTAACCCCTCGTTGGTTACCCCAAGTGCAAGGTGTAAGATGCAGTGTTGTGGAAGTTTTTCCCTTAGCAAAGATGCCAAGGATCGAATCCCCAGAGACTCCTAGGTTCAACAAGTAGGTGTCAACTGCTAACGGCGCCAGATATTAGCAATCAACGTGGACCTGCACACAGATACAAGTAACTTTGCTCCCAACGAGTACAGAGAGGTTGTCAATCCCTCCGGCCTTGTAGTTCACAAAGGATTAAACGCAAATGATAGTAGTGATAGATAATGTTTTGCAATAGTAAATAATAGCAAAAAGTAAATAGCGGGTGTGATCAATGATGGTAATATGGACCGGAGTCTCATGATGTTCACTAGTGATGTCTCTCTCCCAAAATACGATAAAACAGCTATGTGAGGTAAACGAATTACAGCTGGGCAATTGACAGGACCACGAACGCAAACCAATGCTGACTACATTGCAAGAAAGGTTGAGGTTCAAAGCATGGGCGGTACGCCAAAGTAAGTAGACCGAAATCCATCAATATCTACTACTAATCATCCACCTTGAGATATCTGTCCAGAACATCTCGCTGGTATTAAGTTGCGAGTCCCACCCATAGTGTAAACTCAATGCAACAGACAACTGCATTAAAAGAACTTTGCGTAAAGTAAACAATCCTTGCACCAGCGGGCACAAGCATTGTTGTTTTCCCCCTTGTGGCAACAACACATCCCCTAGACTCATGTTTCTGTCACTCAAGCTAGTCATCGAGGGGCATGAACCCACAATCGAGCATAACGTTCCCTCTTGGAGTCACTACCTACTACTCGGCCAAAGCAATAAATAACAACGGAGAACATGCAAGAATTACTTATGAACATAAATATAAAAGAGGTAGATCAAATATATTACTCAAGATCAATCTGAACATAATCTCATAATCCATCGGATCCCAGCAAACTCATCATAGCAACAGCATAAGGATTACATATGTGCCTCGATCATGTAGGGCAGCTCACGAGGACTAATTAGTGAATCACAAGAACGGGAGGAGAACATCACATAGCTACTGGTCATGGACTCATGGTCCAAGGGAGACTACTCACAACTCATCCGGGAGGCGTCCATGGTGGTGGAGAGGCTCCCGATGATGATCCTCCCCTCCGGCAGGGTGCCAGGAAGAGTTCTCCTGGTGCTCCCGATCTTGGAAGCGGCGGCGGCGGCGGAATAGAGATGAGATCGCGAAAAAGAGTTCCCGTCCCGAGGGTTACGAAGGAAGCTCTAAATATATGCCAAAGGGGGCACCAGACGGGGCTCGGGGGGCCCAGGCGCCCCCCCGGCGCGGCCCGGGGGGGGGCACGCCGCCAGGGCGCCTGGAGCCCTGGTGCCCCCCCCGGCTGTCCTTCGGGCGAAAGGAAGTTTCCGGAAAGCTGATTTTTTATATAATTTTTTTGGATTTTTCGTGGCAGTTCTCGTAACGTGAAAACCTGAAATACAAAAACAACCGAAAACAGAAACTGGCACTAGGGTGCACTGGATTAGTAGGTTAGTCCAAATATGATCAAAAGTGTATGGAAGTGTATAAATATCATAGCAATATCACCCAAAAGTGGCATGGAGCAAGCAGAAATTATAGATACGTTTTGGACGTATCAACATCCCCAAGCTTAATTCCTGCTCGTCCTCGAGTAGGTAAATGATAACAAGAATAATTTCTGTGGTGACATGCTATTAACCATATAGGACTTTTTATAGTCATATGACAAAAGCTTACTGAGACAATGAATCTGTAGTAATTAAGTTGCCTCATGAGAAAATCACAAATGACCGAAAGTTTTACAACATGAAACTGAAACATCAAAAAGATTTGCAATGAACATGATGTGCAAATATGATAAAGTGATATCTAGCTTGCCCCCTTTAGTGAAGCAAAACATAAATGCAGGGGCACCTTCAAGGTTTAAGTGATGACTAGATACAATGATTTCAAAATAAACGATATCACAATCATGCAAAAGACAATGCTACTTTGGGACAATGCACATTACACTCAGAATGACAATCATGCTCTCAGTAGTTGGTGCTTTTAAAAGAAGGTGGAGACGCAACATAAAAGTAAAAGAATGGTTATGTGCTAGAGCTTTTTATTTTGAAAACATAGAAGCAATTTTGTCAACGGTAGTAGTACTTCATATGTGTCATGCATAAGACATCCTATAAGTTGCAAGCCTCATGCATCGAATACCAATAGTGCTCGCACCTTGTCCTAATTAGCTCGGATTTCCATGGGTTATCATTGCATTACATATGTTTCAACCAAGTGTCACAAAGGGGTACCTCTATGCCACCTGTACAAAGGTCCAAGGAGATAGATCGCATTTGATTTCTCGTTTTTGATAGATCTCAACTTGAGGACATCCATACCGGGACAACATAGAAAATAGATAATGGACTCATCTTCAATGCATAAGCATATTCTCATAAGAGATTGAGGATTAATGTCCAAGCTAAAACTTCCACCATGATACATGGCTTTGGTTGGCGGCCCAATGTTCTTCTCTAACAATATGCATACTCAACCATTCAACCCATGGCAAATCACCCTTACTTCAGACAATACAAACATGCATAGCAACTCACATGATATTCAACAAAAGTGTGACAGTTGATGGCGTCCCCAGAAACATGGTTACCCCTCAGCAAGCAACTTATAAGAAATAAGATACATAGGCAACATATTCTTTACCACAATAGTTTTTAAGCTACTTTCCCATGAGCTATGTATTGCAAAGTTAGTTCGCTTAGTACAAGTGGAGGTTAGCAAAAGACTGGGAGCGACCAACTAAGAGAGCAATGACGGTCATAATCATGCAGAGCGACAAAGCAATATTGAATCAGGCATGGAAGTTATATCGCTACTCAGAAATAAAAGATCATCAAGGCTTGACAGACTTTCTTTACAGTCTTAAATATGCGTGAGCATACGCCAAGTCAATCAAAATAAATTCTTGAAGGAAGATATTACTAAACCATACCACATCATAGGCAGACAAATCAAGTTGGTATTCCAATAACACATTGGGAATCCCCTAGCTATTTGAGATTAACCATAAGAAAACCTGAACTACTAAGCGCCATCATGCAAGTAGCATCTTTATCATAGACATATTAACCAATGCAACGGAAGCAAACTCTCTTAATAAGGTGAGCATGATAATTAAAGAGAGTTCAAGCAACCAACTAAACAAAAGCTATTTGAAAAGATAAGCATGAATACTAAGAGCAGAGCATGATAGTAGCTATTAAAAAACAAAGAACACACACAGCATAGATAGACATGAAAATTCTATGTTATGTTCTAGGTAGAAGTGGAGCGTGTTTCTCTCCCACATCAAGAAAGCTGAGTTCCGACTCGTTATGAAAAACTAAAAAGAAAACTAAAAACAAGACGCTCCAAGCATAGCACATAACACATGAAGTGATAAAAATATAGCGGAACGAAAGACGAACTGATAATGTTGATGGAGAAGGGGATGCACGGGGGCATCCCCAAGCTTAGACGCTTGAGTCTCCTTGAATATTTCTTGGGGGTGCACGGGGGCATCCCCAAGCTTGAGCGCTTGACACTCCTGAATCTTTTTATCATCTTCCCTCGCACACTTTAAAACTCCCTTCATACATAACTCATTATAATCTGATTAGCGAGGTTAGTACCCTTAATAAAATAATTGCACCTTGCTGGAAATAAATATATTCTTGAATTTCTAATGTTTCTCAAGATTGCCAAAAGGTTTTTGCAAAGAAAAAACAAGCTCTTGGTTCGCAAAATGAAGGAAAGGCAAAACAGGACAGAATCTGTGAAAAACAGGACAGCAGGTAGTAATTGATTTGTTCGGGATACTTCTGCAACTCAAATCAAAAAACTCAGAACAGACGCACGAAAGACAATTATATACAGAACGCTGTCGAAAAAATTCAGACCAAAAAGATGATCTGGTGATTTTATACGAATTTTTCTATCCAAGGACAGAATCTGTTTCCTGGACAGCACCTCACAACTTTTGAACTTTCTAGCAATCAGAGGCTATACTTGGCACAAAATTAAAAAGCAAAGATACAATGATGATGCTACAGCAGTAAACAATCATCAAGACACAACAAAAGCAAAATAAAATTTATTCATTGGGCTGCCTCCCAAGAGCGCTTTCTTTTATGCCTTTAAGCTAGGCATAATGCATAGATCCAGTTGTATCAATTGAACCATCATCAAGATCATCAAAAAGCTCTTCAATAATACAACTAGTCTTAAGAGGACTTTCAAATAAAGGCCTCATAGAGATACTTCTAGGTAGAAGACCAAAAGGATAAAAGTCAAGGGAAGATTCATTTATAAATTCATCAAAGACAGGTGTTTCTTCCAAAGTCTTTACAGTTTCAACCCCTTTGGCAATAGGTGGATTACTTTTAGGGCGGGGAGCCTTTGGAACGTGAACGAACTTAGGCTCCCTCTTTGCCGGAGTTTCTACCTTTTTGGTTTTGATCGAGGAGAAGGTAGTTCCTAAGGTATCAAATATTTCCACAATCTTGTCTATCCTAGAAGAGTCCAGGTCATGGGATTTGACGGTCTCCAAAATTTTGAAAATTTTATGCATGGAGCTATCAAGCCTATTCAAATTCCCTTGGATCTTACGATCCAACTCATTCATCTTATTAATGCTTGGCATCTCTAGCTCTATCTTTTCAAGTTTTTTCATAATATGAGCTAGGGTGACGTCCTCTCGAATGCTAACAACAGGGAGATTCCCAACAAGATTTTCAATAATACTAAGAGACTCCCAAACTGGGGCCTCTAGGAAATTCCCATTGATAGCAGTATCTAGAATAAACCTATTCCAAGAAGTAATTCCAACATAAAAATTTCTAAGCAAGATAGTAGTAGGTTGCTTCTTGGTGGCTCTTTTTTGTGAATCATTAATTCTATACCAAGCATCTTTCAAACTTTCCCCACCTCTTTGTTTAAAGGTGAGAACTTCTGCCTCGTCAAAGACAAAAGGACTCGACATAATGACAACTAAAGAACGAGATAACTATTTTTGTGATTTTCGACAAAATGGTACTAAAGCAAAAACTGAAAGGTAAACTAACAAGACTAAAAAGCAAAGGCAAAAGATAGCATGCAACTCCCCTATCCTGAAGAGTGGAGTCCCCGGCAATGGCGCCGGAAAAACTCCTTGATGGGCCTCTAACCCCTCGTTGGTTACCCCAAGTGGAAGGTGTAAGATGCAGTGTTGTGGAAGTTTTTCCCTTAGCAAAGATGCCAAGGATCGAATCCCCAGAGACTCCTAGGTTCAACAAGTAGGTGTCAACTGCTAACGGCGCCAGATATTAGCAATCAACGTGGACCTGCACACAGATACAAATAACTTTGCTCCCAACGAGTACAGAGAGGTTGTCAATCCCTCCGGCCTTGTAGTTCACAAAGGATTAAACACAAATGATAGTAGTGATAGATAATGTTTTGCAATAGTAAATAATAGTGAAAAGTAAATAGCGGATGTGATCAATGATGGTAATATGGACCGGAGTCTCATGATGTTCACTAGTGATGTCTCTCTCCCAAAAGACGATAAAACAGCTATGTGAGGTAAACGAATTACAGCTGGGCAATTGACAGGACCACGAATGCAAACCAATGCTGACTACATTGCAAGAAAGGTTGAGGTTCAAAGCATGGGCGGTACGCCAAAGTAAGTAGACTGAAATCCATCAATATCTACTACTAATCATCCACCTTGAGATATCTGTCCAGAACATCTCGCTGGTATTAAGTTGCGAGTCCCACCCATAGTGTAAACTCAATGCAACAGACTACTGCATTAAAAGAACTTTGCGTAAAGTAAACAATCCTTGCACCAGCGGGCACAAGCATTGTTGTTTTCCCCCTTGTGGCAACATCACATCCCCTAGACTCATGTTTCTGTCACTCAAGCTAGTCATCGAGGGGCATGAACCCACAATCGAGCATAACGTTCCCTCTTGGAGTCACTACCTACTACTCGGCCAAAGCAATAAATAACAACGGAGAACATGCAAGAATTACTTATGAACATAAATATAAAAGAGGTAGATCAAATATATTACTCAAGGTCAATCTGAACATAATCTCATAATCCATCGGATCCCAGCAAACTCATCATAGCAACAGCATAAGGATTACATATGTGCCTCGATCATGTAGGGCAGCTCACGAGGACTAATTAGTGAAGCACAAGAACGGGAGGAGAACATCACATAGCTACTGGTCATGGACTCATGGTCCAAGGGAGACTACTCACAACTCATCCGGGAGGCGTCCATGGTGGTGGAGAGGCTCCCGATGATGATCCTCCCCTCCGGCAGGGTGCCGGGAAGAGTTCTCCTGGTGCTCCCGATCTTGGAAGCGGCGGCGGCGGCGGAACAGAGATGAGATCGCGAAAAAGAGTTCCCGTCCCGAGGGTTACGAAGGAAGCTCTAAATATATGCCAAAGGGGGGCACCAGACGGGGCTCGGGGGGCCCAGGCGCCCCCCTGGCGCAGCCCAGGGGGGGCGCGCCGCTAGGGCGCCTGGAGCCCTGGTGGCCCCCCCCGGCTGTCCTTCGGGTGCAAGGAGGTTTCCGGAACGCTGATTTTTTATATAATTTTTCTGGATTTTTCCTGGCAGTTCTCGTAACGTGAAAACCTGAAATACAAAAACAGCCGAAAACAGAAACTGGCACCGGGGTGCACTGGATTAGTAGGTTAGTCCAAATATGATCAAAAGTGTATGGAAGTGTATAAATATCATAGCAATATCACCCAAAAGTGGCATGGAGCAAGCAGAAATTATAGATACATTTTGGACGTATCAATGACTAGTTTGAGTGACAGAAACATGAGTCTAGGGGATGTGCTGTTGCCACAAGGGGGAAAACAACGGTGCTTGTGCCCGCGGGTGCAAGGACTGTTTACTTTACGCAAAGTTCTTTTAATGCTGTTGTCTGTTGCTTTGAGTTTACACTATGGGTGGGACTCGCAACTTAATAGCAGCGAGATGTTCTGGATAGATATCTCAAGGTGGATGATTAGTAGTAGATGCAGATGGATTTCGGTCTACTTACCTCGGCGTACCGCCCATGCTTTGAACCTCAACCTTTCTTGCAATGTAGTCAGCATTGGTTTGCGCACATGGTCCTATCAATTGCCCAGTTGTAATTCGTTTACCTCACATAGCTGTTTTATCGTCTTTTGGGAGAGAGACATCACTAGTGAACATCATGAGACTCCGGTCCATATTACCATCATTGATCACATCCGCTATTTACTTTCCGCTTTTACTTACTATTGCATTATACCTATCACTACTATCACTTGCGTTTGATCCTTTGTAAACGACAAGGCCGGAGGGATTGACAACCTCTCTATACTCGTTGGGAGCAAAGTTATTTGTATCTGTGTGCAGGTCCACGTTGATTGCTAATATCTGGCGCCGTTAGCAGTTGACACCTTCTTGTTGAAACTGGGAGTCTCAGGGAAAACGATCCTTGGTATTGCCAAGGGAAAACTTCTACTACACTGCATCTCAAACCTTCCACTTGGGGTAACCAACGAGGGGTGAGAAGCCACCTAGCACTTCTTCTTGGCATAGACATCTAGATCATCCTCATGCTCTTCAAGGGCATTGATTAGCTTGGCCCACTCAGCAACAGTTAACTGGTACCTTGTACCTTCAGGCATCCATACAATCCTTCATCCGGATAGAAGTGGGCTGTGGAATAGAATTGCATGATGAGTTCATCATTCCACTTAGTCAACTTTTGAGCCACAAACTTGTCCAGTCCACATGCTTTAAGCTCTCATGCACATTTGGAAAATAATCTGCATTATCATCAATGAAGTCCCAGTCTATTCTTCTCATATCACAAACAATGGGCTTCTTGTCAAGCAGGACTGTTTCATAGAAGTCTTGTTGTTCCTTTGTGTGAAACATGTAGTCCACAGCAGTCCTTCTCCTTATGGCATATGGATCAGACTTTCTCCACAACCTAAGACCTCCATCCTTTCTCAGTTTCATGTCCTCGGCAACTAAATGAGAATCATTGTGATCAGGGATCTTGGGCTTCAGCTTTCTGAGCACTTGAGTCTCAGCTTCCTCAGCAACTTCAGACACTGGGGCCTTGTTCTTTTCTAAAGCTGGAATATTCCTTGTACTCCTCTTGGGTGCAGACTTGGTGGCTTGAGCAGTTTTGGGAGCAGTCTTGGGCTTAGAAGGGGCAGCCCCAGACCTGATAGCATCTCCCATAAGCTTCTGAGCTTTGGGTGCTGGTGCAGCAACCTCTTCCTCTTCTGCTTCAGCTTCATCATCATCCCTCATGGATGGCTTGCCAATCACTCTAGCTGTTGTCTTCCTAGGTCTCTTATTTGTACCTTCAGGCTCATCATCCTTGGATTCAAGCGTGAACACCATAGTCTCTTGAGTAGAGGCTCTGGTCTTAGACATGGGAGTCCTCTTGGCAGGGATCTTTCTTTTCTGCCCTGGCTTGGATGCCTCAGCTGTGCCATACTCCTTCCTGAGTACTTTCTTCTTGGAAGTGGCCTCATCCGCCACAAAGTCCTCATCCTCAGAATATGAAGTTTCCTTCTTTCTGGTCTTGGTGGCAGCCTTTGGAAGGTCACTGGGAGTGCTTCTGCTGCTCTCATAATAGCTGGAGTTGTTGGGACTAGAGCCCTCCCTCAAATATACCTGCTCCTCAGACATGTTCTGACTGTCACTGCCCTTAGACATCTCTGACTCTGCAAACAGATCCTGTGAATAGATGTAGATGAGGTAGAGTGGATGAGCATCACAAAGCACATAATTTTTGCAAAACAGATGACAAGAAAAACTTAGTTTTAGTTCTCTACAAAAAGCATTTCGGAGCTACCGATTGTTAAACTCGGTGACACCAAAGCAATTCTGGAGCCTGAACTAGTAAATTCGGTTAGACCGAGTCACCGTTCGGTGTCACCAATATTGCTAGCGTTTCACAGAGAATCGAACTCGGTCACACCGATTTGCAACTTTCGGTCAGACCGAAAATCACTTGTGCAATGGCCTAAGCCAAATCGGTGGGACCGATTTCTACAACTCGGTCGGTCCGAGATGAGTTCGGCAGAGAACTAACCCTAAACTTTTCGAATCAAATCTACTTTCTACGGAGTTTTTGCTGGTTAGGAAGATCTCGTACGTGGAAAAGAAACATGGCAATGCATTGTGCTAAGAATCGGAGTTGAGGAATAGCACAAAGAGTCAAGTCCATGCCCTAACTTGGTGGTGGACTTGCTATGGTGGCAACGGCGGTGAGGATTTCCATTGACGGCGGCGGAGTCCAACGGCGGGAGGTCGCTGGCGGCGAGGAGATGATCCGGAGACCCGAAGAGGCAGAGCAGGTCATGCGCGGGCTAAGGAGTTTGGAAAGTTTTCCGAAATTTTGCCCGTGAGTATATATAACCTGACACTGTCGGTGTGACCGAGTGGAACAACTCGGTGGCACCGAGATGCAAA
Organism: Secale cereale; assembly: GCA_902687465.1. Lineage (NCBI taxonomy): Eukaryota > Viridiplantae > Streptophyta > Magnoliopsida > Poales > Poaceae > Secale > Secale cereale. Next base: position 95,300,522 of record LR738715.1, read on the forward strand.
ACTGCTAGCAGTTGCTGCAACTCGGTGGGACCGAAAATTTCAAATCGGTTGCACCGAGATTGAAAACCTAGATCAACTTAGTGAACTCGGTGCGAACAGGCCTGTAGCCTAGTGGTTGCAGCGACCTTAGTAGCACCCTAGGTCCTGGGTTCGACTCTCGGTGGGAGCGGTTTTAAACAGGCATGGGCAAAAAAATTCTGGAATAAAAAAGACTGTGGGGTTGTTACTCTGCAGTAAATAGTCAAAAAAACTTAGTGAACTCGGTGTGAACGAAGTGGATGACTCGGTCATACCGAAATGCACAAAGAGGTTTTGGATGTTTAAGCCTATGACGAATCGGGAACTCCGAGTGCTCCTCACACAAAGTGGTTCGAATCGGACTTGATCAAGCTTTATGATGTAGCGTGAATAGAGTTTGAGACAAGAAAAGCATAGATAGCTAGAGGAGGTACTTAGGCATTCTTGTCCATCCACTTGGCAAAAGAAAAGGAGCTAAACAATCAAAGCAACAAATGGATGTCCTCGAATGAGAAAAATATGCATTCAACATGCTCACACAATAAGATGGCAAATAAAAGATGTGGCAAAGCATGCACAACCATTCTAGCATCTATCAAGCAATTGGCGATGACTAGGTCATCTATATATGAGTATATTGACTTAGAATTCAAATGAGAACATTTGATCATAGGTCATACTCATCGTTTAAGCGCAAGTGGGGTTACCACTTTTACATAATGCATTGTTGTGTTCACATCATTAGAGTTGCTTTAGCTCAATTGTTAGAGTAAAGCTCCCCCTAGATGTGATATCCCCCCTAAGAGGGATGAACTAACCTTGGGTTTTGTCGATGATGACTTCATGTAGGTGTTGAAGATGTAGACGCTCAATGTTGATGTAGACCATTTGGAGCAATCCATTGGAGTGAGTTGCACTTTCAATACCTACACGGGTTAGTCCCACAAGGAACAAACAAGGATATCCATAGACATGGAGTGAATTGCACACAAGATGATGTCCATGAAAGCATTAGGTTACCTTGTCCCTTGTCTTACCAACAAGAGGGGTTGTGACTCCTTGAACTAGTGCAAGATGTGAAAGTTGTTTGCACTTGTCCTTTGCCAAAATGATATGAGTGAAGTATGTTGGCGGAGTCACCCTCAAGAACTTCCTACTTCTTCTTCTTCGTGATCCACACCATCTTGATGGGGATCCTTGGAGTTGTAGTCGTACTTGATGAGGTAGAACTTGATGTAGTCTTGGGGACCCACTTGACCAAGGCCTTAGGAGCTTCTTCAAATGCATCAATCTCTTCTTGAAGCTTATCCTTGCCCTTTAGCTTGTGGTCTTGTGGTGGAAGATCATCTTGTGCTTGTGTCCCTTGAAAAGAAGTAGGATCATACTTCTCTTGTTGAGGAACAAACTTCGTCTTGGGGTATTGATCTTCCTCCCATTCAACTCCATTGGCATTGAACTTTCGTTCAAAACCAACACCTTGATTCTTCCGGTGCCTTCCTTGCTTGCGTACAATCTCCTCAAATTGCTTACTCCCGGCAAGACTCTTGTAAACACCTTTCTCTCCTAATTCCCTTCAATAAGCTATTTTCTTGCTCAAGTGTAACTTGGCTAAGAGAGTCATTAGTGGAATCAAGAGAACTACTAGAAGTAACATCATTGGACTTAGCATGATTATTGTTACTACTAGAGGAAGAATCTTTCTTGTTCTTGTTGCTAGATTTTACTTGTGGCATGTAGGTAGACAAGAGTAAACACTTGGCAATGTAAGAAGAACTTTTCTTGCGAAGATCATCATTGATTGCCTTTAAGAACTCATGCTCTTGCTCAAGGTTGAGCTTTTCAAAGCGTAACTTCTCATGAGTCTTTAAAAGTTCTCGATGATCTTCCAAGGTGGTTTCATGAGCTAATGTAAGAGTGTTTGGTTCTTTAGTCAGACGCTCAATCTTCTCCTTATCATTGTCATTCGTTTTATCTTGATTAGCATGATTAATAGCAATTTCATCATAGTTTTCATCAAAAGTTTCATCACTATTGCTACCAACAAGTAAATCATCATCTCTTAGCAAGTCATCTTCATCACTATTGAAATCAAGATACTCGGGGTGTGATACCTTAGGGCCTTTAGCCATAAAGCATCTTACAATTCCTTCATTTGGTGAGTCAAATATGTCGTAGGAGTTGGTTGACACAAGAGCAATTTCGGCAACACCTTCATCTTGAGTACCTTCGGAGTCGGAGTAGTAGCTTCTCTCGGAGTGGTTATCGGAGTCGAAACCGGATGCCCATTCACCAACATGAGCTTGATGTCCTCGTCTTGTATAGCTCCTTGATGATTTGTCCTTCCTTTCCGAATCTTTGCTTCTCCGAGAAGGTCTTCGTTCATAACGATCATCTCTACTCCTTCTCTCTCTTGGTGGTGAATCTTCTCTTCTACTTCTCCTTTTAGGTGAGTCTTCTCTTCTCTTGTGGGGAGCCGTACACTCATTGGAGTAGTGTTCGGGTTTTCCACAATTGTAGCAATTCCGATCACGACTTGAAGATCTCTTATCATTGTAGGACCTTGACTTAGAACTTCTCTCTTTGCTTCTACTCTTGTAGAACTTGTTGAAGTTCTTCACCATTAAGCTCAATTCTTCATTGAATTCTTGTTTCTCACTTGATGATGTAGGAGCGTCACATGAAGCTTTGTAAGCACCACTAGACTTGTTGTGAAGATCTTCTTTATCTTTGAGTGACATCTCATGAGCAACAATTCTTCGAATAACATCCGTTGGCTTGAGATCTTTGTAATTTGGCATCATTTGGATCAATGTACACATGGTATCGTATTTTCCATCCAAGGCTCTTAGGATCTTCTTGATGATGAATTTGTCGGTCATCTCTTTGCTTCCTAAGCCGGCAATCTCATTTGTGATGAGAGCAAGCCTAGAGTACATTTCAGCAACACCTTCACCATCCTTCATCTTGAACTTGTCAAGTTTACTTTGGAGCACATCCAACTTGAATTCCTTGAGGGAGTCGGTACCTTCGTGCATATCAATCAAAGTATCCCAAATTTCCTTTGCATTATCAAGACGGCTGATTTTGTTGAATTCTTCGGGGCACAATCTATTGAAGAGGATATCGCAAGCTTGAGCATTGTATTGCAGCATCTTCAACTCTTCCACGGTAGCTTCACGGTTCGGTTCCTTCCCATCAAAGAATTCACCTTGCAAACCAACACATACAATAACCCAAATGCCGGGGTTATGTCAAAGAATATGCATTTTCATCTTATGCTTCCAACTAGCAAAATTAGTACCATTAAAATAAGGACCTCTACGGGGTAACTTCCCTCGCTAGACGCCATACTCTCCTAGGTTGTGAAACTGAGGCTGTGATCACCAATGATATGGAAATCACGGCAAATGGAGACCAAAGCTCTGATACCACTTGTAGGATCGAAAGTATGTCTAAAGGGGGGGGGGGGGTTAGACTACTTGACCAAATAAAAATCTATCCTTTTCCCAATTTTAATTCTTGGCAGATTTTAGCAACTTAGTACAAGTCAAGCAATCAACCTACACATGCAATTCTAAGAGTATAGCTGATACGTCTCCAACGTATCTATAATTTTTTATTGTTCCATGCTATTATTTATGAAGTCTTGGATGTTTAATGGGCTTTATCATTCATTTTTATATCATTTTTGGGACTAACCTACTAACCCAAAGGCCCAGTCTAGATTGTTGTTTTTTGCCTGTTTCAGGGTTTTGCAGAAAAAGAATATCAAACGGAGTCCAACCGGAATGAAACCTTCGCGAGAGATATTTTTGGAGAAAATCACACACGCGGAGCTTGAGAACCAAGTCAGGGGACAGAGGGTTGGCCCACGAGGGTGGGGGGGCGCGCCCCCTTCCCAGGGCGTGCCCCCTCCCTTGTGGCCCCCTCGAGCGTCCCCCGGTGCCCTCCTTCTTATTTAAGTCTACGTACCCCAGAAACTCTGTGAACAGAGAGAAAACCCTAATTCCACCGTCGTACCTTCTGTTCCCGTGGAGATCCCATCTTGGAGCTATTCCGGAGCTCCACCAGAGGGGGATCCATCACGGAGGCCTTCATCATCATCATCATCGCCCTCACCATGAGTTGTGAGTAGTTTACCACAAACCTTTGGGTCCATAGCTAGTATCTAGATGCCTTCTTCTCTCTCTCTCTCTCTCTGGATCTCAATACAAAGTTCTCCTCGGTCTTCGAGGAGATCTATTCGATGTAATCTCTTTTTGCAGTGTGTTTGTCGAGATCCGATGAATTGTGAGTTTATGATCAAGGTTATCTATGAAAGATATTTGGTTCTTCTCTGAACTTTTTATGTGTGCTCATAATATCCTTTCAAGTCTCTTCGAATTATTGGTTTGGTTTGGCCTACTAGATCTATAGTTCTTGCAATGGGAGAAGTGCTTGGCTTTGGGTTCATCTTGCAGTGTCCTTTCCCAGTGACAGTAGGGGCAGCAAGGCACATATTGTATTGTTGCCATCGAGGATAAAAATATGGGGTTTATATCATATTGCTTGAGTTTATCCCTCTACATCATGTCATCTTGCTTAAGGCATTACTCTGTTCTTATGAACTCAATACACTAGATGCATGCTGGATGGCGGTCGATGTGTGGAGTAATAGTAGTAGATGCAGGCAGGATTCGGTCTACTTGTCTCGGACGTGATGCCTATATACAATGATCATGCCTAGATAGTCTCATAATTATTCGCTTTTCTATCAATTGCTCGACAGTAATTTGTTTGCCCGCCGTAGAATATCACTATCATGAGAGAAGCCACTAGAGAACACTATGACCCCCGGGTCTATTCTCAACATATCAATCTACATCTACTTTATTTTTACCACTTTTATTTGCTGTTCTTATAAACTAAAAATACCAAAAATATAAACTATCATCTCTACCAGATCTCACTTTCGTAAGTGACCGTAAAGGGATTGACAACCCCTTATCGCTTTGGCTGCGAAGTTCTTATTTGTTTGTGCAGGTGTGAGGGACTCGCGCGTGGTCTCCTACTGGATTGATACCTTGGTTCTGAAAAACTGAGGGAAATACTTACGCTACTGTGCTGCATCTCCCTTTCCTCTTTGAGGGAATACAACGCAAGCTCAAGAGGTAGCAAGAAGAATTTCTAGCGCCGTTGCCGGGGAGGCTTACGCAAAAGTCATATACCAAGTACCTATCACAAACCCATATCCTTCGCATTACATTTATTTGCCTCTCATTTTCCTCTCCCCCACTTCACCCTTGCCGTTTTATTTGCCCTTCTTCCTCCGTGTGTTTATCGTTCGCTTGCCGCTTGTTTGCTTGTGTGTGTTTGATTGCTTGCTTGTCATTATGGCTAGCCCCTTAACCGCTCCTTTGTCTCCCGAGTTTGAAGTGCTTCACTTCAAGCAAAAGCAAGGAGAAAATTTAAAAGATGCTTGGTTTAGGATGATGGAATCTTATCGTAAGTGCACCTTAGAGGTGAATTTTAGAATCTTGCTTCGCAATTTTTATGTTGGGTTAAATATGTCTCACAGACAACTCTTGGATTGCGTTGCCAAAGGGAATTTTATCAAAGTTGATCCTAGTATCGTGCATGAAATTATAGAGGGAATAGTGGGAACACTACCTCCCCAAAAAGGGTCAAATTCAACCCCAGAAGGGACGCAAGTTTTTGAGAAAATTTGCAAAGTAACAAAAATATTACAAAAGTCTCTTGAACCTCTTAAAAGTGTTAGTGGGAATCTCCACCGCATGAATATGTTGATTACTCTTTGTAATAAGCGGTTGGATGCTTTAGATCTAGATTTACGAATATGATGGGAAACGTAAAGAACCTCCCGGATTCGAGCTTGACACCATTAAAAGGGTGAAGATCAAAATGACAATACCTAGATTTATCTTGTATCGTGCCTAGCTAGGGGCGTAAAACAATAGCGCTTGTTGGGAGGCAACCCAATTTTATGTTTTATGTTTTTGTTGCTGTTAGGGAATAAATATTTCATCTAGCCTCTGATTGGATGTGGTTTCATGTTTTGTTTAGTGTTTGTGCCAAGTAGAACCTTTGGGAAGACTTGTATGAAGTTTATATGATCTTGCTGTGAAAAACAGAATCGTTAGTGCTGGCTAAAGTAGTCTTCAGATTTTACTGGAGCACGATTTTTAGTTAATTCTTTTTGAAGATGATTGGTAGAAAAATTCTGCAAATTTACCAATTTAGTTTGAATTTTTTAGAGTTCCAGAAGTAGGCGAAACCTGCAGATTACTACAGACTGTTCTGTTTTTGACAGATTCTGTTTTTCGTGTGTTGTTTGCTTATTCCGATGCATCTATGAGTAGTATTGGAGGATATGAACCATAGATAAGTTGGAATACAGTAGGTTTAACACCAATATAAACAAATAATGAATTCATTGCCGCACCTTTGAGTAGTGGTTTACTTTCTTATACTAACAAAGCTCACCAGAATTTTTGTCTAATTTTGTGTTGTGAAGTTTTCAAGTTTTGAGTATTGCTTTGATAGACTATGGAACAAGGAGTAGCAAAGGCCTAAGCTTGGGGATGCCCATGGAACCCCAAGTAAATTCAATATAATCAAAAGCCTAAGCTTGGAGATGCCCCGGGAAGGCATCCCCTCTTTCGTCTTCATCCATCGGTAACTATACTTGGAGCTATATTTTTATTCGCAACATGATATGTGTTTTGCTTGGAGCGTCTTTTATAATTTGAGTCTTTGCTTGTTAGTTTGCCACAATCATCCTTGCTGGACACACCTATTTGAGAGAGTTAAATATGGCCTAGGAATTGATAGAACACTCTATGTGCTTCACTTATATCTTTTGAGTTGAATAGTTTTTGCTCTAGTGCTTCACTTATATCTGTTAGAGCACGATGGTGGTAATATTTTGTAGAAATCGTTGAACTCTCATGCTTCACTTATATCTATTTGAGAGTCTATTAAAACAGCATGGTAATGTGTTTAGGCTAAAAGAACTAGTCTTCACATGATAGACATCCAATGTCAATGTAGTAAAAAAATCACACCAAGTGCATTGAATAGAATGAGATGTTGGATGCTTGATAATTGTTTTGAGACATGAGGATAGTGATATTAGAGTCATGCTAGTGGAGTTATTATGAAATTGAGAAATACTTGTGTTAAGGTTAGTGATTCCCGTAGCATGCACGTATGGTGAACCGCTATGTGACGAAGTTAGACCATGAGGTATTTGTAGAGTGCCAACCTTTGTGTGGAGGTCGGGGGCACGCGATGGTTAACTCCTACCAACCTCCCCCCTAGGAGCATGCTTTGATTTCTTTGTTTTGATGACTCGTAGATTTTTGCAATAAGTATATGAGTTCTTATGACTAATGTTGAGTCCATAGATTATACTCACTCTCACCCTTCCACCATTGGTAGCCTCTCTTGTACCGCGCAACTTTCGCCGGTACCATAAACCCACTATATATCCTTCCTCAAAATAGACACCATATTGTTCCTCAAAACAGCCACCATACCTACCTATCATGGCATTTCCATAGCCATTCCGAGGTATATTGCCATGCAACTTTCCACCGTTCCGTTCATATGACACGCATCATATTGTCATATTGCCATTGCATGATCATGTACTTGACATCATATTTGTGGCAAGGCCACCATGCATAATTTTTATACATGTCACTCTTGTTCCGTTGCACATACCGGTACACCGCCGGAGGCATTCATATAGAGTCATACTTTGTTGTTGTAGTATCGAGTTGTAATCTTGTGTTGTAATGAAAGTGTGATGATCATCATTTATAGAGCATTGTCCCATGGGAGGAAAGGCTAAATCTATAAAGCCCCTCCGAAAAAAAAGAAAAAAAAGGAAAGGCCAAAGAAAAAAGAAAGGCCCCAAAAAAAGGGGAAAAAGAAAAAGAAAAGAAAAAGGGACAATTGCTACTATCTTTTTTCCACACTTTTGCTTCAAGGTAGCACCATGTTCTTCATTGTAGAGAGTCTCATGTTTAGTCACTTTCATATACTAGTGGGAATTTTCATTATAGAACTTGGCTTGTATATTCCAACGATGGGCTTCCTCAAATGCCCTAGGTCTTCGTGATCAAGCAAGTTGGATGCACACCCACTAGTTTCTTTTGTTGAGCTTTCATTCATATTTAGCTCTAGTGCATCCGTTGCATGGCAATCCCTACTCACTCACGTTGATATCTATTGATGGGCATCTCCATAGCCCGTTGATACGCCTAGTCGATGTGAGACTATCTCCCTCCTCTTTGTCTTCTCCACAACCACCTCTATTCCACCCATAGTGCTATGTCCATGGCTCACGCTCATGTATTGCGTGAAAGTTGAAAAGTTTGAAAAGATAGAGTATGAAAACAAATGCTTGGCTGAAATCGGGGTTGTGCATGATATGAATATTTTTGTGTGATAACAAGGGAGCATAGCCAACACTATATGATTAGCCATAGTATTTTGAGAAGACATGATTGCTTTGTTAGTATGCTTGAAGTATTTTTATTTCTTATGTCAATGTAGACTTTTATCTTGAATCTTTCAAATCTGAACGTTCATGCCACAATTAAGAGAATTACATTGAAAAACTATATTGGTTAGCATTCCACATAAATAGCAGAGGAAAGTAAATAATTGCATATGAAGGTAAAGGGAGGAGTTTAGAGGGATCAAACGCAAGTGAAGACAACGATGTTTTTTGTCTTGGTTCTGATAGGTGGTGCTATCGTACATCCAAGTTGATGGAGACTTCAACCCACGAAGGGTAACATCTGCGCGAGTCCACGGAGGGCTCCACCCATGAAGGGTCCACGAAGAAGCAACCTTGTCTATCCCACCATGGCCATCGCCCACGAAGGACTTGCCTCACTAGCGGTAGATCTTCACGAAGTAGGCGATCTCCTTGCCCTTACAAACTCCTTGGTTCAACTCCACAATCTTGTCGGAGGATCCCAAGTGACACCTAACCAATCTAGGAGACACCACTCTCCAAAAGGTAATAAAAGGTGTGTTGATGATGAACTCCTTGCTCAAATGCTTCAAGTGATAGTCTCCCCAACACTCAAACAGCTCCTCACAGATTTGGATATGGTGGAGGAAGAATTTGAGTGGAAAGCAACTTGGGGAAGGCTAGAGAACAAGATTCATATGGTAGGAATGGAATATCTTGATCTCAACACTTGAGTAGGTGGTTCTCTCTCACAACATGAATGATGGAAGTGTAGATATGTTCTAATGGCTCTCTCTCCGAGTGAAGAGTGGGTGGAGGGGCATATATAGCCTCCACACAAAATCTAACCTTTACACACAATTTACCTAACTCGGTGGGACCGATTCAAAGAACTCGGTCATACCGATTTAGTTCATAATGTGACCGTTAGGTATTTCGGTGGGACCGATACGATCAACTTGGTGGGACCAAATTCATTAGGGTTAGGTCATAACGTAATCTCGGTGGGACCGATTACACAAACTCGGTGCGACCGATTTTGGTAATAAGCACACAAAGAGTTGGTCAGGCAAACTCGATGGGACCGATTCGCTCATTTTGGTGAGACCGAAATGTTACGAAGAGGCAACATAGAGTTTGCATTACAGATTCGGTGGGACCGATTGCACATCTCGGTTAGACCAAAAATATTGCTACAGGCAACAGAGAGTTTGCAATCCCATCTCGATAAGACCGAAATGATTAGGTTTTCTAGCAGTGGCTATGTCAAATGAACTCGATGGTGTGGGATAGATATTTTTGGTGGGGCCGAGTTTGACTTTTGGTTTGGGACATATGTGGATGTGAGAAAGTGGTTGAGGGTTTTTGGAGCATATCACTAAGCATCATGAGCAAGCAAGCCATTAAGCAACACCTTATCCCCTTTTAATAGTATTGGCATTCCTATGGACTCAATGTGATCTTGGATCACTAAGATGGAAAATGTAGAGTCCTTAGCTTTGAGCTTGATCCAATCCTTTAACCTTTGCATTTTGAGGGATCCATAATCCTAATCCATGCCATGTCAATCATTGAACTTTCCTGAAATATTATCTTGAGATAGCATTAGTTCAATGAGCTATATGTTGTTAGTAATTACCAAAACCACCCGGAGATAGTTGCACTTTCACCCACCACTGCCCTGTTAAATAAAATAAAATAATAATATATAAATAGTAATTAATTAATTAACTAATTACGTAATTAGTCAAGTTAATTAACTCTCATTAGTTAACCTAATTAGTTAGTTAGTGGTTAATCTGATTAGTTAAGTTAGAGACAATGACATGTGGACCCCGCTGGTCCTGTTGACCAGTCAACAGTCAAGGTTGACTGCTGATGTCACCATGACATCTTTGTTGATTCAGTAAATGTTTTCTGTTTTAAATTAATCCAAAATTATATCTAAAACTTCAGAATTTAATATAAAATAATATGTAACTCGGATGAAAATGTTTTATATATGAAAATTGCTTAGAATGACGAGACGAATCCGAATACGCGGTCCGTTCATCTGCCACATGCACGTAGCATAGCGAACATGCAACCGTCCCCTCTCTTCAATCTGTCTGAAAATGCCTAACTCCGGGATAACGTTCCCGGATGTTATTCCCCTTCTCCGGTATCGTGAAGCACCGCCTTAGAGCACCCTAGCACTGTGTGTCGATATGTCGTGCTTTCTTGTTGCCTCTGTATGCTTTGTATTTATTGTTTCTTCCCCTTGCTACCTCTTGAGCAACGTTGTATTCCCTCGAAGAGGAAAGGCACATGCAGCACAGTAGCATAAGTATTTCCCTCAGTTTTTTAGAACCAAGGTATCAATCCAATAGGAGACCGCGCGCCAGTCCCTCGCACATGCACAAACAAATAAGAACATCGCAGCCAACGCGATAAGGGGTTGTCAATCCCTTTACGGTCACTTATGATAGTGAGATCTGATATAAATGATAATTATATTTTTGGTATTTTTGGTATAGAACAGAAAGTAAAGAAAGCAAATAAATAACGATGGCAGAAATTGACAAGAAAGTAATATGATAAAGATAGACCCGGGGGCCATAGTTTTATCTAGTGGCTTCTCTCACGATAGCGATATTCTACGGCGGGTAAACAAATTACTGTCGAGCAATTGATAGAAAAGCGAATAATTATGAGATTATCTAGGCATGATTATTGTATATAGGCATCACGCCCGAGACAAGTAGACCGAAACGATTCTGCATCTACTACTATTACTCCACACATCGACCGCTATCCACATGCATCTAGTGTATTAAGTTCATACGAACAGAGTAACGCCTTAAGCAAGATGACATGATGTAGAGGGATAAACTCAAGCAATATGATGAAAACCCCATCTTTTTATCCTCGATGGCAACAATACAATACGTGCCTTGCTGCCCCTACTGTCACTGGGAAAGGACACCGCAAGATTGAACCCAAAGCCAAGCACTTCTCCCATTGCAAGAACTATAGATCTAGTAGGCCAAACCAAACCAATAATTCGAAGAGACTTGCAAGGATATTATGAGCACACATAAAAAGTTCAGAGAAGAACCAAATATCTTTCATAGATAACCTTGAGCATAAACTCACAATTCATCGGATCTCGGCAAACACACCGCAAAAAGAGATTACATCGAATAGATCTCCTCAAAGACCGAGGAGAACTTTGTATTGAGATTTGGAGAGAGAGAAGAAGCCATCTAGATACTAGCTATGGACCCAAAGGTCTGTGGTAAACTACTCACAACTCATGGTGAGGGCGATGATAATGATGATGAAGGCCTCCGTGATGGATCCCCCTCCCGGAACAGGCTCCAAGATGGGATCTCCACGGGAACAGCAGCTACGACGGTGGAATTAGGGTTTTCTCTCTACGTATGGAGTTTCTGGGGTACGTAGGCACATATAGGAGGAAGAGGGGCACCAGGGGCCATGGGGCCAGCCCTCGAGGCAGGGGGGCGCCCCCCACCCTCGAGGGTGGCCCCCCTGTCCTCTGGCTTGGCCCCGAAGTCTATCTCGCGCGATTTTCTCCAAAAATATCTCCTACGAAGGTTTCATTCCGTTTGGACTCCGTTTGATATTCCTTTTCTGCAAAACCCTGAAATAGGCAAAAAACAGCAATCTGGACTGGGCCTTTGGGTTAGTAGGTTAATCCCAAAAATGATATAAAAGTGAAGGATAAAGCCCATTAAATATCAAAGACTTCATAAATAATAGCATGGAACAATAAAAAATTATAGATACGTTGGAGACGTATCAAGCATCCCTAAGCTTAATTCCTGCTCGTCCTCGAGTAGGTAAATGATAAAGAAAGAATTTTTGATTTGGAATGCTAACCAAAATAGTTTTTCAATGTAATTCTCTTAATTGTGGCATGAATGTTCAGATCTGAAGGATTCAAGATAAAAGTCTATATTGACATAAGAAATAACAATACTTCAAGCAATACTAACAAAGTAATCACGTCTTCTCAAAATACTACGGCTAAAGAAAGTTATCCCTACAAAATCATATAGTGTTGGCTATGCTCCCTTGCCATCACACAAAATATTCATATCATGCACAACCCCGATTTGAGCCAAGCATTTGTTTTCATGCTCTATCTTTTCAAACCTTTCAACTTTCACGCAATACATGAATGTGAGCCATGGACATATCACCATGGGTGGAATAGAGGTGGTTGTGGAGAAGACAAAAAGAGGGAGATAGTCTCACATCGACTAGGCATATCAACGGGCTATGGAGATGCCCATCAATAGATATCAATGTGAGTGAGTAGGGATTGCCATGCAACGGATGCACTAGAGCTAAATATGAATGAAAGCTCAACAAAAGAAACTAGTGGGTGTGCATCCAACTTGCTTGCTCACGAAGACCTAGGGCATTTGAGGAAGCCCATCGTTGGAATATACAAGCCAAGTTCTATAACGAAAATTCCCACTAGTATATGAAAGTGACTAAGCATGAGACTCTCTACAATGAAGAACATGGTGCTACTTTGAAGCACAAGTGTGGAAAAAGATAGTAGCAGTTGTCCCTTTTTTTCTTTTCTTTTTCTTTTCCTTTTCTTTTTTTGGGCCTTTCTTTTTTTCTTTGGCCTTTCTCTTTTTTTTTGCGGAGGGGCTTTATAGATTCAGCCTTTCCTCCCATGGGACAATGCTCTATAAATGATGATCATCACACTTTCATTACAACACAAGATTATAACTCGATACTACAACAACAAAGTATGACTCTTTATGAATGTCTCCGGCGGTGTACCGGTATGTGCAATGAAACAAGAGTGACATGTATAAAAATTATGCATGGTGGCCTTGCCACAAATACGATGTCAACTACATGATCATGCAATGGCAATATGACAATATGACGCGTGTCATATAAACAGAACGGTGGAAAGTTGCATGGAAATATATCTTAGAATGGCTATGGAAATGCCATGATAGGTAGGTATGGTGGCTGTTTTGAGGAACAATATGGTGGCTGTTTTGAGGAAGGATATATAGTGGGTTTATGGCACCGGCGAAAGTTGCGCGGTACAAGAGAGGCTAGCAATGGTGGAAGGGTGAGAGTGCGTATAATCCATGGACTCAACATTAGTCATAAGAACTCGTATACTTATTGCAAAAATCTACGAGTCATCAAAACAAAGCAATCAACGCATGCCCCTAGGGGGAGGTTGGTAGGAGTGAACCATCGCGCACCCCCGACCTCCACACAAAGATTGACACTCTACAAATACCTCATGCTTTAACTTAGTCACACAACGGTCCACCATACGTACATGCTACGGGAATCACCAACCTTAACACAAATATTTCTAAATTTCATAATTACTCCACTAGCATGACTCTAATATCACTATCCTCATGTCTCAAAACATTTATCAAGCATCCAACATCTCTTTCTACTCAATGCACTTTATGTGATTTTTTTACTACATTGACATTGGATGTCTATCATGTGAAGACTAGTTCCTTTAGCCTAAACACTTTACCATGCTGTTATAATAGACTCTCAAATAGATCTAAGTTAAGCATGAGAGTTCAACAATTTCTACAAAATATTACCACCACCGTGCTCTAAAAGATATAAGTGAAGCACTAGAGCAAAAGCTATTCAACTCAAAAGATATAAGTGAAGCATATAGAGTGTTCTAACAATTTCTAGGGCATATTTAACTCTCTCAAATTGGTGTGTCCTGCAAGGATGATTGTGGAAAACTAACAAGCAAAAACTCAAATTATACAAGACGCTCCAAGCCAAACACATAGCATGTTGCGAATAAAAATATAGCCCCAAGTATAGTTACCGATGGATGAAGACGAAAGAGGGGATGCCTTCCCGGGGAATCCCCAAGCTTAGGATTTTGATTATATTGAATTTACTTGGGGTGCCTTGGGCATCCCCAAGCTTAGTCCTTTGCTACTCCTTGTTCCATAGTTTATCAAAGCAATACTCAAAACTTGAAAACTTCACAACACAAAACTTAGACAAAAATTCTCGTGAGCTCCGTTAGTAAGAGAAAGCAAACCACCACTCAAAGTTAAAGCAAGGAATTCATTCATTGTTTATATTGGTGTTATACCTACTGTGCTCCAAGTTCTCTATGGTTCATATTCTCCAATATTACTCATAGATGCATCGGAATAAGCAAACAACACACGAAAAACAGAATCTGTCAAAAACAGAACAGTCTGTAGTAATCTGCTGGGTTCGCCTACTTATGGAACTCCAAAAAATTCAAACTAAATTGGTAAATTTGCGCAATTTTTCTACCAATCATCAGCAAAAATAATCAACTAAAAATGACGCTCCAGTAAAATCTGAAGACTAATTTAGCGAGCGCTAACGATTCTGTTATTCACAGCAAGATCATATAAACTTCACACAAGTCTTACCAAAGGTTCTACTTGGCACAAACACTAAACAAAACATGAAAACACATATAATCATAGGCTAAATGCAATATTTATTCCCTAACAGCAACAAAAGCAAAAAAACATAAAATTGGGTTGCCTCCCAACAAGCGCTATCGTTTTACGCCCCTAGCTAGGCACGGTACAAGATAGATCTAGGTATTGCCATCTTTGGAAGGCAATCCATAAGTGTCTCTCATGATAGATTCGTATGGTAACTTGATTTTATTTCTAGGAAAGTGTTACATGCCTTTCCTTAACAGAAATTGGAATCTAATATTTCCTTCCTTCATATCAATAATTGCACCAATCGTTCTAAGGAAAGGTCTACCAAGAATAATTGGACATGAAGGATTACAATCTATATCAAGAACAATGAAATCTACGGGCAAATAATTCCTATTGGCAACAATAAGAACATCATTAATTCTTCCCATAGGTTTCTTAATAGTGGAATCCGCAAGATGCAAATTTAAAGAACAATCATCAAGTTCATGGAACCCTAGCAAATCACACAAAGCTTTTGGGATAGTGGAGACACTAGCACCCAAATCACACAAAGCATAGCATTCATGATCTTTTATTTTTATTTTGATAGTGGGTTCCCATTCATCATAAAGCTTTCTAGGTATAGAAACTTCCAACTCAAGTTTTTCTTCATAAGATTGCATCAAAGCATCAAGTATATGTTTAGTGAAAGCTTTATTTTGACTATAAGCATGCGGAGAATTTAGCACGGATTGCATCAAGGAAATACAATCAATCAAAGAGCAATTATCATGATTGAATTCCTTGAAATCAAAAGTAGTGGGTTCATCACTATGCAAGGTTTTAATCTCTTCAATCCCACTTTTAGCAATTTTAGCATCAAGATCTAAAAACTCCGAATCATTGGGACACCTTAAAGCAGAATCATCTCCAATCCTATTCTCATCGAGATTAATACTAGAAAACAAGGATCTATTAGGAGACACATCAATAACTTTCAGATCTTCATCTTTATTTTCACGATAACCCAAAGAGCACGATTTAATATAATCTTCTCTTTTAGCACGCATTCTAGCGGTTCTTTCTTTGCATTCATCAATGGAAATTCTCATGTCTTTGAGAGACTCATTGATATCATGCTTAGGTGGGATAGATCTAAGTTTCAAAGCATCAACATCAAGAGTAATTCTATCAACACTTCTAGCCAATTCATCAACCTTAAGCAATTTCTCTTCAAGCATAGCATTGAAATTCTTTTGCGAGATCATAAACTCCTTAGCACTAGTTTCAAATTCAGAAGGCATCTTTCCATAAGAGTTGTTGTAGGAATTACCAAAATTATTAGAGGAATTACTAGGAAAAGGCCTAGGATTAAAATTACCTCTATAAGCATTGTTACCAAAATTATTCCTACCAACAAAGTTCACGTCCAAAGATTCATTGTTATTCTCAATCAAAGTGGACAAAGGCATATCATTAGGATCAGAAAAAGCACTCTTAGCAGCAAACAATTTCATAAGTTCATCCATCTTCCCACTCAAAACACTAATTTCTTCGATAGCATGCACTTTTTTACTAGTAGATCTTTCGGTGTGCCATTGAGAATAATTAACCATAATATTATCTAGGAGTTTGGTAGCTTCTCCTAAGGTACTTTCCATGAAAGTGCCTCCGGCGGCCGAATCTAAAAGATTTCTAGAAGCAAAATTCAAGCCAGCATAAAAGTTCTGAATAATCATCCATAGATTCAAACCATGTGTAGGGCAATTACGTATCATTAATTTCATTCTCTCCCAAGCTTGTGCAACATGCTCATGATCTAGTTGCTTAAAATTCATAATATCGTTTCTAAGAGAGATGATCTTAGCAGGAGGGAAATACTTAGAGATAAAAGCATCTTTGCACTTATTCCACGAATCAATACTATTTCTAGGCAAAGAGGAAAACCAAGTTTTAGCACGATCTCTAAGTGAAAACGGAAATAACTTCAATTTAACAATATCGTTATCCGTATCCCTTTTCTTTTGCATATCACACAAATCTACAAAGTTGTTTAGATGGGTAGCGACATCTTCACTAGGAAGGCCGCAGAATTGATCTTTCATGACAAGATTCAACAAAGCAACATTGATCTCACAAGATTCAACATCGGTAATAGGAGCAATCGGAGTGCTAATAAAATCATTGTTATTGGTATTGGAGAAGTAACACGATTTGGTATTGTTCTGAGCCATAGTGACAAGCAAGCAATCCAACACACACAAGCAAACAAGAAGCAAGCGAACGAGAAACACACGTCGGAAGAAAGGTGAATAAAACGGCAAGGGTGAAGTGGGGGAGAGGAAAACGAGAGGCAAATAAATGTAATGCGAAGGATAAGGGTTTGTGATAGGTACTTGGTATATGACTTTTGCGTAAGCCTCCCCGGCAACGGCGCCAGAAATTCTTCTTGCTACCTCTTGAGCTTGCGTTGTATTCCCTCGAAGAGGAAAGAGAGATGTAGCACAGTAGCGTAAGTATTTCCCTCAGTTTTTGAGAACCAAGGTATCAATCCAGTAGGAGACCATGCGCCAGTCCCTCGCACCTGCACAAACAAATAAGAACTTCGCAGCCAACGCGATAAGGGGTTGTCAATCCCTTTACGGTCACTTACGATAGTGAGATCTGATAGAGATGATAATTATATTTTTGGTATTTTTGGTATTTTTGGTATAGAAACAGAAAGTAAAGAAAGCAAATAAATAACGGTGGCAGAAATTGACGGGAAAGTAATATGATAAAGATAGACCCGGGGGCCATAGTTTTCTCTAGTGGCTTCTCTCATGATAGCGATATTCTACGGCGGGTAAACAAATTACTGTCGAGCAATTGATAGAAAAGCGAATAATTATGAGATTATCTAGGCATGATCATTGTATATAGGCATCATGTCCGAGACAAGTAGACCGAAACGATTCTGCATCTACTACTATTACTCCACACATCAACCGCTATCCAGCATGCATCTAGTGTATTAAGTTCATACGAACAGAGTAACGCCTTAAGCAAGATGACATGATGTAGCGGGATAAACTCAAGCAATATGATGAAAACCCCATCTTTTTATCCTCGATGGCAACAATACAATACGTGCCTTGCTGCCCCTACTGTCACTGGGAAAGGACACCGCAAGATTGAACCCAAAGCCAAGCACTTCTCCCATTGCAAGAACTATAGATCTAGTAGGCCAAACCAAACCAATAATTCGAAGAGACTTGCAAGGATATTATGGGCACACATAAAAAGTTCAGAGAAGAACCTAATATCTTTCATAGATAACCTTGATCATAAACTCACAATTCATCGGATCTCGACAAACACACTGCAAAAAGAGATTACATCGAATAGATCTCCTCGAAGACCGAGGAGAACTTTGTATTGAGATCCGGAGAGAGAGAAGAAGCCATCTAGATACTAGCTATGGACCCGAAGGTCTGTGGTAAACTACTCACAACTCATGGCGAGGACGATGATGATGATGATGATGATGAACGCCTCCGTGATGGATCCCCCTCCCGGAACAGGCTCCAAGATGGGATCTCCACGGGAACAGCAGCTACGGCGGTGGAATTAGGGTTTTCTCTTTGCGTATGGAGTTTCTGGGGTACATAGGCATATATAGGAGGAAGAGGGGCACCATGGGCCGTGGGGCCAGCCCTCGAGGCAGGGGTCGCGCCCTGGGAAGGGGGCGCGCCCCCCACCCTCGAGGGTGGGCCCCATGTCCTCTGGCTTGGCCCCGAAGTCTATCTCGCGTGATTTTCTCCAAAAATACTCCTACGAAGGTTTCATTCCGTTTGGACTCCGTTTGATATTCCTTTTCTGCAAAACCCTGAAATAGGCAAAAAACAGCAATCTGGAATGGGCCTTTGGGTTAGTAGGTTAGTCCAAAAAATGATATAAAAGTGAAAGATAAAGCCCATTAAACATCCAAGACTTCATAAATAATAGCATGGAACAATCAAAAATTATAGATACGTTGGAGTCGTATCACCCCTCTTCTTTCTAGTAGACCTCGAGACTGATGCTATCTCGGTGATCGACTGCATCGACGACGACCCCTCCTTCTCGTCTGAGCAACCAGGCAAGCCAACCCCCTTCGATCATTCCGATATCGCCCATTCCCTTCTCTCTTGTGCTTGCATTAGAACTGCTACTGCTTTTTGTATGATCCTATTCTGATGCATAGCCTGTTGTTGATACCTACTTTCATACCTTACATGTTTGTACTAAACTGCTTAGTTTAGGCTGGTTAGAGATCCATCAGAGACCCCCCACTTTGTCCCTGATGCCCCCGCTAGATTATCAGAAGACCCGATCAACGGGATCGAAGACCAGGCCCCGGCACCGCACATCACTTTCCCCTTAGTTGCTCGACACTACTGGGTTACTATCGAGTGCCGAGGGTGAGATCTCACCAACACTTCTGAAGTTAACCTTGTAGGTTAGTTCATCGGTTATGGTCATCAAGGGTGATCCCTCCTTCTCCACTCTCGATAACGACACTGTCGTGCAACTCCTCAAGAGTGGACCTGGGGAAGCTATGGGCCTTAATGGGCCGTAGAAGAAAGAGGGAAGGAGGGCCAGGGCTGGGCCGTGCGCCCCCCACCCCTTGGTCCGAATTGGACAAGGAGGGAGGGGGGCCGGCGCCCCTTTCCTTCTCCTTCTCCCTCTCCTTCCTTTCCCCCTTCTCCCTTTTGGTAGTTCCTACTAGGAATAGGATTGCAATCCTATTCCTAATAGGATTGCTCCTCCTTGGTGTGCCACTAGGGGCCAACCGGCCTCCCCCCTTGCTCCTTTATATACGGGGGCACGGGGCACCCAAAGACACACAAGTTGAATTGTTTTAGCCGTGTGCGGTGCCCCCCTCCACAGAAACACACCTCGGTCATACTGTCACAGCGCTTAGGCGAAGCCCTGTGCCAGTAACATCATCTCCATCACCACACCGTCGTGCTGACGAAACTCTCCCATGAAACTCAACTGGATCAAGAGCTCGTGGGACGTCATCAAGCTGAACGTGTGCTGAACGCAGAGGTGCCGTACGTTCGGTGCTTGATCGGTTGGATCACGAAGAAGTTCGACTACATCAACCGCGTAACTTGACGCTTCCGCTCACGGTCTACGAGGGTACGTAGATACACTCTCCCTCTCATTGCTATGCATCTGGTAGATAGATCTTGCGTGATCGTAGGAAAATTTTAAAATACTACGTTCCCCAACAGTGGCATCATGAGCCAGGTCTATGCATAGATGATATGCACAAGTAGACCACAATGAGTTGTGGGCGATACTAGTCAAACTGCTTACTAGCATGTCATACTTTGCTTCGGCGGTATTGTGAGATGAAGCGGCCCAGACCGACATTACACGTACGCTTACGCGAGACTGGTTTCACCGTTATGAGCACTCGTTGCTTAAAGGTGACTGGCGGGTGTCTGTCTCTCTCACTTTAGCTGAATCGAGTGTGGCTACGCCCGGTCCTTGTGAAGGTTAAAACAACACATACTTGAGGAAACATCGTTGTGGTTTTTGTATGCGTAGGTAAGAACGGTTCTTGCTAAGCCCGTAGCAGCCATGTAAAACTTGCAACAACAAAGTAGAGGACATCTAACTTGTTTTTGCAGGGCATGTTGTGATGTGATATGGTCAAGACATGATGGGATATACGGTTTTGTATGAGATGATCATGTTTTGTAAAGTTATCGGCAACTGGCAGGAGCCATATGGTTGTCGCTTTATTGTATGAAATGCAATCGCCATGTAATTGCTTTACTTTATCACTAAGCGGTAGCGATAGTCGTAGAAGCAATAGTTGGCGAGACGACAACGATGCTACGATGGAGATCAAGGTGTCGCGCCGGTGACGAAGGTGATCATGACGGTGCTTTGGAGATGGAGATCAAAAGCACAAGATGATGATGGCCATATCATGTCACATATTTTGATTGCATGTGATGTTTAT
This sequence comes from Secale cereale, assembly GCA_902687465.1. Taxonomy (NCBI): domain Eukaryota; kingdom Viridiplantae; phylum Streptophyta; class Magnoliopsida; order Poales; family Poaceae; genus Secale; species Secale cereale. The sequence continues at coordinate 95,321,481 of LR738715.1, forward strand.
CTTATTATGCTTCTTATTTTGCTTAGAATGACGGTATCATTATAAGATGATCCCTTACTAAATTTCAAGGCATAAGTGTTCTCCCTGAGTATGCACCGTTGCGAAAGTTCGTCGTGCCGAGACACCACGTGATGATCGGGTGTGATAAGCTCTACGTTCAAATACAACGGCTGTAAGCCAGTTTTGCACACGCAGAATACTCAGGTTAAACTTGACGAGCCTAGCATATGCAGATATGGCCTCGGAACATTGGAGACCGAAAGGTCGAGCGTGAATCATATAGTAGATATGATCAACATAAGATGTTCACCATTGAAACTACTCCATCTCACGTGATGATCGGACATGGTTTAGTTGATTTGGATCACGTGATCATTTAGATGACCGGAGGGATGTCTATCTAAGTGGGAGTTCTTTAAGTAATATGATTAATTGAACTTCAATTTATCATGAACTTAGTCCTGATAGTTTTTGCATATCTATGTTGTTGTAGATCAATGGCCCGTGCTACCGTTCCTTTGAATTTTAATGCATTCCTAGAGAAAGCTAAGTTGAAAGATGATGGTAGCAATTACACGGACTGGGTCCATAACTTGAGGATTATCCTCATTGCTGCACAAAAGAATTATGTCCTTGAAGCATAGCTAGGTGACAAGCCCCCTCCCGCTAATGTAGACGCTTTGAACGTCTGGCAGACGCGGTCTGATGACTACACGATAGTTCAGTGTGCCATGCTTTACGGCTTAGAACCGGGACTTCAACGACATTTTGAACGTCATGGACCATATGAGATGTTCCAGGAGTTGAAGTTAATATTTCAAGCAAATGCCCGGATTGAGAAATATGAGATTTCCAATAAATTCTACAGCTGCAAGATGGAGGAGAATAGTCCTATCAGTGAACACTTGCTCAGAATGTCTGGGTACTACAATCATATGACTCAACTTGGTTGCAAAGTTGACGAGGATAGTATTATTGATAGAGTTCTTCAATCACTGCCACCAAGCCATAAAGGCTTCGTGATGAACTATAATATGCAAGGGATGCAGAAGACAATTCCCGAGCTCTTCGCTATGCTCAAAGCTGCAGAGGTAGAAATCAAAAAGGAGCATCAAGTGTTGATGGTTAACAAGACCACTAGTTTCAAGAAAAAGGGCAAGGGAAAGAAGGGGAACTTCAAGAAGAATAGCAAGACAGTTGCTACTCCCACGAAGAAACCCAAGTCTGGAGCCAAGCCTGAAACTGAGTGCTTCTACTACAAAGGGACTGGACACTGGAAGCGGAACTGCCCCAAGTATTTGGCGGATAAGAAGGATGGCAAGGTGAACAAAGGTATATGTGATATACATGTTATTGATGTGTACCTTACTAATGCTCGTAGTAGTACCTGGGTATTTGATACCGGTTCGGTTGCTAATATTTGTAACTCGAAACAGGGACTATGGATTAAACGAAGATTGGCTAAGGACGAGGTGACGATGCGCGTGGGAAATGGTTCCAAAGTCGATGTGATCGCCGTCGGCACGCTACCTCTACATCTACCTTCGAGATTAGTTTTAGACCTAAATAATTGTTATTTGGTGCCAGCGTTGAGCATGAACATTATATCTGGATCTTGTTTGTTGTGAGACGGTTATTCATTTAAATCAGAGAATAATGGTTGTTCTATTTTTATGAATAATATCTTTTATGGTCATGCACCCTTGAAGAGTGGTTTATTCTTGTTGGATCTCGATTGTAGTAATACACATATTCATAATATTGAAGCCAAAAGATGCAAGGTTAATAATGATAGTGCAACTTATTTGTGGCACTGCCGTTTAGGTCATATTGGTGTAAAGCGCATGAAGAAACTCCATAGTGATGGACTTTTGGAATCACTTGATTATGAATCACTTGGTGCTTGCGAACCATGCCTCATGGGCAGGATGACTAAAACTCCGTTCTCCGGAACTTTGGAGCGAGCAACAGAGTTGTTGGAAATCATACATACTGATGTATGCGGACCAATGAGTGTCGAAGCTCGCGGCGGGTATCGTTATTTTTTGACCTTCACTGATGATTTGAGTAGATATGGGTATATCTACTTAATGAAGCACAAGTCTGAAACATTTGAAAAGTTCAAAGAATTTCAGAGTGAAGTAGAGAATCATCGTAACAAGAAAATAAAATTTCTGCGATCTGATCATGGAGGAGAATATTTGAGTTACGAGTTTGGTCTTCATTTGAAACAATGTGGAATAGTTTCACAACTCACGCCACCCGGAACACCACAGCGTAATGGTGTCTCCGAACATCGTAACCGTACTTTATTAGATATGGTGCGATCTATGATGTTTCTTACTGATTTACCACTATCGTTTTGGGGATATGCTTTAGAGACAGCTGCATTCACGTTAAATAGGGCACCATCTAAATCCGTTGAGACGACACCTTATGAACTATGGTTTGGCAAGAAACCAAAGTTGTCGTTTCTTAAAGTTTGGGGCTGCGATGCTTATGTGAAAAAGCTTCAACCTGATAAGCTCGAACCCAAGTCGGAGAAATGTGTCTTCATAGGATACCCAAAAGAGACTGTTGGGTACACCTTCTATTACAGATCCGAAGGCAAGATATTCATTGCTAAGAATGGATCCTTTCTAGAGAAGGAGTTTCACTCGAAAGAAGTGAGTGGGAGGAAAGTAGAACTTGATGAGGTAATTGTACCTTCTCCTGAATTGGAAAGTAGTACATCACAGAAAATTTTTCCAGTGATTCCTACACCGATTAGTGAGGAAGCTAATGATGATGATCATGAAACTTTAGATCAAGTTTCTGCTGAACATCGTAGATCAACTAGAGTACGTTCCGCACCAGAGTGGTACGGCAACCCAGTTCTGGAAGTCATGTTACTAGACCATGATGAACCTACGAACTATGAGGAAGCGATGATCAGCCCAGATTCTGCAAAATGGCTTGAGGCCATGAAATCTGAGATGGGATCCATGTATGAGAACAAAGTGTGGACTTTGGTTGACTTGCCCGATGATCGGCAAGCCATCGAAAATAAATGGATCTTCAAGAGGAAGAACGACGCAGACGGTAATGTTACTGTTTACAAAGCTTGACTTGTTGCGAAAGGGTTTCGACAAGTTCAAGGAGTTGACTATGATGAGACTTTCTCACCTATAGCGATGCTTAAGTCTGTCCGAATCATGTTAGCAATTGCTGCATTTTATGATTATGAAATCTGGCAAATGGATGTCAAAACTGCATTCCTGAATGGATATCTCAAAGAAGAGTTGTATATGATGCAACCAGAAGGTTTTGTCGATCCAAAAGGTGCTAACAAAGTGTGCAAGCTCCAGCGATCCATCTATGGACTGGTGCAAGCATCTCGGAGTTGGAATATACGCTTTGATGAGGTGATCAAAGCATATAGTTTTATACAGACTTTTGGAGAAGCCTGTATTTACAAGAAAGTGAGTGGGAGCTCTGTAGCATTTCTGATATTATATGTGGATGACATATTGTTGATTGGAAATGATATAGAATTTCTGGATAGCATAAAAGGATACTTGAATAAGAGTTTTTCAATGAAAGACCTCGGTGAAGCTGCTTACATATTAGGCATCAAGATCTATAGAGATAGATCAAGACGCTTGATTGGCCTTTCACAAAGCACATACCTTGATAAAGTTTTGAAGAAGTTCAAAATGGATCAGTCAAAGAAAGGGTTCTTGCCTGTGTTACAAGGTGTGAAGTTGAGTAAGACTCAATGCCTGACCACTGCAGAAGATAGAGAGAAAACGAAAGTCATTCCCTATGCCTCAGCCATAGGATCTATCATGTATGCAATGCTGTGTACCAGACCTGATGTGTGCCTTGCTATAAGTCTAGCAGGGAGGTACCAAAGTAATCCAGGAGTGGATCACTGGACAGCGGTCAAGAACATCCTGAAATACCTAAAAAGGACAAAGGATATGTTTCTCGTGTATGGAGGTGACAAAGAGCTCGTCGTAAACGGTTACGTCGATTCTAGCTTTGACACTGATCCGGATGACTCTAAGTCACAAACCGGATATGTATTTTTATTGAACGGTGGAGCTGTCAGTTGGTGCAGTTCCAAGCAGAGCGTCGTGGCGGGATCTACGTGTGAAGCGGAATACATAGCTGCTTCGTGTTGGGGAACGTAGTATTTTAAAATTTTCTTACGATCACGCAAGATCTATCTACCAGATGCATAGCAACGAGAGGGGAGAGTGAGTCTACGTACCCTCGTAGACCGAAAGCGGAAGCGTTAGAACAACGCGGTTGATGTAGTCGTACGTCTTCACGGCCCGACCGATCAAGCACCGAAACTACGGCACCTCCGAGTTCTAACACACGTTCAGCTCGATGACGTCCCTCGAACTCCGATCCAGCCGAGTGTCGAGGGAGAGTTTCGTCAGCACGACGGTGTGGTGACGATCTTGATGTTCTACCGTCGCAGGGCTTCGCCTAAGCACCGCTACAATATTATCGAGGAGAACTATGGTGGAGGGGGGCACCGCACACGGCTAAGAGATCAAGAGATCAATCGTTGTGTCTAGAGGTGCCCCCTGCCCCCGTATATAAAGGAGGGAGGGAGAGGGCGGCCCTAGAGGGGGCGCGTGATACGTCCAAAACGTATCTATAATTTCTGCTTGCTCCATGCCTCTTTTGTGTGATATTGCTATGATATTTATACACTTCCATACACTTTTGATCATATTTGGACTAACCTATTAACTCAGTGCACCCCAGTGCCAGTTTCTGTTTTCTGCTGTTTTTGTATTTCAGGTTTTCCCATCACGTAAACTGCCAGAAAAATCCCGGAAAATTATATAAAAAATCAGCGTTCCGGAAGCTTCCACACGGCCGAAGTAGGGCCGGAGGGGGGCCACCAGGGCTCCAGGCGCCCTGGTGGCGCGGCCCCCCTCCTAGCCGCGCCGGGGGGGGGGGGCGCCTGGGCCCCCCAGGTCTCCGCTGATGCCCCCCTTTGGCATATATTTAACACGCATCCCGAAACCCTCGAGGACGGAACCCTTTTTTGCGATCTCATCTCTGTTCCGCCGCTGCCGCGCTTCCAAGATCGGGAGCACCAGGAGAACTCTTCCCGGCACCCTGCCAGAGGGGAGGATCACCAACGGGAGCCTCTCCACCACCATGGACGCCTCCCGGATGAGTTGTGAGTAGTCTCCCTTGGACCATGGGTCCATGACCAGTAGCTATGTGATGTTCTCCTCCCCTTCTTGTGCTTCACTAATTAGACCTCGTGAGCTGCCCTACATGATCGAGGCACATATGTAATCCTTATGATGTTGCTATGATGAGTTTGCTGGGATCCGATGGATTGTGAGATTATGTTCAGATTGTGTTTGAGTAATATATTTGATTTACCTCTTTTATATTTATGTTCTTAAGTAATTCTTGCATGTTCTCCGTTGCTATTTATTGCTTTGGCCAAGTAGTAGGTAGTGACTCCAAGAGGGAACGTTATGCTTGATTGTGGGTTCATGCCCCTCGATGACTAGCTTGAGTGACAGAAACATGAGTCTAGGGGATGTGCTGTTGCCACAAGGGGGAAAACAACGGTGCTTGTACTCGCGGGTGCAAGGATTGTTTACTTTACGCAAAGTTCTTTTAATGCAGTTGTCTGTTGCTTTGAGTTTACACTATGGGTGGGACTCGCAACTTAATACCAGCGAGATGTTCTGGATAGCAGGGCCGGGCCCACAGTGGTTCAAAAGGTGCAGCCTGCACAGGGCCCAAAATTCTGGGGGGCCCCAATTTTTTTACATAAGCCTAGTATTAAAAAAATGAACTACTGGGCTGGGCGCTGGAGTGGCTTTGCCGCTCTGGGTCGGAGTCGAAGCGAAGCGACGAGCCTAAAAAAATCCATCGAGGCATCGAGCGACAACGTTTTTCTCCAAAAACAAAACGAGCGATAGCGACAAGCGCTCCGGTGAAATAGGATCGGCACGACCAATTGTTCTCCAGCTTGATCTAATCTCCTCGACTCCACGCTGAAACGGCGGCAGCGACGAGCGCTGAAACCACGACAGCGACTATAACGGGATGATCAAGCCTGTAATCAATGTCTCGATTGCTACAGCCTAAAGGGATCTTGAATTCAAGATCGTGAAAACTTCAAACACTCATCCTGGGGCGACGGCCGTGGGCTCGTGGCTACAGGTGCTTACTACTCCCTCCGTCCCAAAATTCTTGTCTTAGATTTGTCTAGATAGGGAAGTATCTAACACTAAAACATGACTAGATACATCCGTATTTAGACAAATCAAAGACAATAATTTTGGGATGGAGGGAGTACTTGGCAAGTCCTTTTCGATTAACTTCGATTCCTACACCTAATTCGTAATTTTGTAATTAACTATTGGCAGGAACCGTTACTTCGTTCGTTAGAGATTCGTTCTTACTTCTTACATCCTTGGCAACCTGGAGTTAGATAGGTATGACTTTTTTATATCCAGTTGTTATGTAAGACATCATATTATATATATTACGATTTTTTTGCCAGTTATATGTACTATAATTGCTCATTAGTCTATTTTTTAGATAGGACCCCATTTTTTAGTTTCGCACAGGGCCCCAAATTTTGTCGGCCCGGCTCTGCTGGATAGATATCTCAAGGTGGATGATTAGTAGTAGATGCAGATGGATTTCGGTCTACTTGCCTTGGCATACCGCCCATGCTTTGAACCTCTACCTTTCTTGCAACATAGTTTGCATTGGTTTGCGCACATAATTCTGTCAATTGCCCAGCTGTAATTCGTTTACCTCACATAGCTGTTTTATCGTCTTTTGGGAGAGAGACATCACTAGTGAACATCATGGGACCCCGGTCCATATTACCATCACTGATCACATCCGCTATTTACTTTCTGCTTTTACTTACTATTTGCAATTATACCTATCACTATTATCTCTTGAGTTTGATCCTTTGTAAATGACAAGGCCGGAGGGATTGACAACCTCTCTGTACTCGTTGGGAGCAAAGTTATTTGTATCTGTGTGCAGGTCCAAGTTGATTGCTAATATCTGGCGCCGTTAGCAGTTGACACCTTGTTGAACCTAGGAGTCTCAGGGGAAATTGATCCTTGGTATCTTGCCAAGGGAAAACTACCGCTACACTGCATCTCAAACCTTCCACTTGGGGTAACCAACGAGGGGCGAGAAGCCATCAAGCAAAGTTTTCTGGCGCCGTTGCCGGGGACTCCACTCTTCAAGATAGGGGAGTTGCATACTATCTTTTACGTTTGCTTTTTAGTCTTGTTAGTTTACCTTTCAGTTTTGCTTTAGTGTCTTCTATCAAAAATTACAAAAAAAAAATTATTTGCTTTTCTACTAATAGTCCTTTCTGTTTAGTCAAGCATGTTTGGATTTGGTGCTTTGAGGGAATCAGAAGTTCTAGATTTCCATCAAAGGGATGGAGAAAATATGAAGAAGGCATGGGACAGAATTTCTGATGCACATAGGAGAATTATGCCTTGGATACCTATAAAAATTGTGCTTAGAAATTTTTACCATGGTCTTTTTAAATGGTGTAAACACTCTCTTGATATTATAGCTGAAGGAGATTTCCTAGAGTTTGATGAAGCTAGAGCTCTTGAAATTATACATGGTCTATCTAGTTACTTTGTTTATGATCATAATTTTGATACTGTCATAGATAGACTTGCTACTATTGAGAAAAGAATGGATGGTCTAGACTTGATGAAGGTAGAGAAACCCAAACCCAATAAGAGAGATATTTTGGAAATAGACAATGATTGGGAGCCTTTTGTTAGGATTAGCATCTCTAATCAAGACTTCCTTGCTTATTGTGATATTGGATCTATGGTTTCTACTATGCCAAAAATTGTTCATGATTCTTTAAAATTTAACATGGATAGGTTATCATCTCATCATGAACACACTAATGGAGATATTTCTGAGATCCAGGGAAGAATAAAAGACGTGCCAGTTAAATTCCTTAAAGGGATTGCAATGGTTGATTTCTTCATCATGGAGCCAAACCAAGAAAATATAGTGCTTGGAAGGGACTTCCTCCGAGCAGTAAAAGGCTTCATCGATATAGGTAAGGGACAAATCCGCCTACGCGGAAAGGCAAAAGGTGTGTACCCCTTTCCTAGAAGGAACAAGAGTGAACTTGTTGAGGAACCATTTGAAGCAATTTATAACTCCAATTATTATGATGATTATTGATTCCTCTTTGCATTATGCCTAGCTTAAAGGCATAAAAGAAAGCGCTTTTGGGAGGCAGGCCACAATGAATAAATTTTTATTTTGCTTTTGTTGTGTCTTGATGTTGTTACTACAATAGCATCATCATTGTATCTTTACTTTTCAACTTTGTGCCAAGTGTAGCCTCTGATTGCAAGAAAGTTCAAAAGTTGTGACGTGCTGTCCAGGAAACAGATTCTGTCCTTGGACAGAAAAATTCGTATAAAATCACCAGATCATCTTTTTGGTCTGAATTTTTTCGACAGCGTGCTCTATACAATTGTCTTTCGGGTGTCTGTTCTGAGTTTTTTGATTAGAGTTGCAGAAGTGCCCCGAAAAAATCATTTACTACCTGCTTGTCTGTTTTTCACAGATTCTGTCCTGTTTTGCCTTTCCTTCATTTTGCAAACCTTGAGCTTGCTTTTTCTTTGCAAAAACCTTTTGGCAATCTTGAGAAATAGTAGACCTTCAAGAATATCCTTATTTCCAGCAAGGAACAATTATTTTATTAAGGGTACTAACCTCGCTAATCAGATTATGATGAGTTATGTATGAAGGGAGTTTTCAAGTGTGCGAGGGAAGATGATAAAAAGATTCAGGAGTGTCAAACGCTCAAGCTTGGGGATGCCCCCATGCACCCCCAAGAAATATTCAAGAAGACTCAAGCATCTAAGCTTGGGGATGCCCCCGTGCATCCCCTTCTCCATCAACATTATCAGTTCGTCTTTCGTTGCACTATATTTTTATCACTTCATGTGTTATGTGCTATGCTTGGAGCGTCTTGCTTTTAGTTTTCCTTTTTAGTTTTCTTTAGCTTTTCATAACGAGTTGGAACTCAGCTTTCTTTGTGTGGGAGAGAGACACGCTCCACTTCAACCTAGAACACAACATAGAATTTTCATGTCTATCTTTGCTGTGTATGTTCTTGGTCTTTCAATAGCTACTGTCATGTTCAGCTCTTAGTTTTCATGCTTATCTTTTTTAAGAGCTTTTGTTTAGTTGGTCGCTGGAACTCTCTTTATTTATCATGCTTATCTTATTAAGAGAGTTTGCTTCTGTTGCATTGGTTGATATGTCTATGATAAAATGCTACGTGCATAATGGTGCTTAGTAGTTCATGTTTTCTTATGGTTAGTCTCAAATAGCCGGGGGGTTCCCAATGTGTTATTGGAGTACCAACATGATTTGTTTGCCTATGATGTGGTATGGTTTAGTGATATCTTCCTTCGAGAATTTATTTTGATTGACTTGGCGTATGCTCACGCATATTTAAGACTGTAAAGAAAGTCTGTCAAGCCTTGATGATCTTTTATTTCTGAGTAGCGATATAACTTCCATGCCTGATTCAATGTTGCTTTGTCGCTCTGCATGATTATGACCATCATTGCTCTCTTACTTGGTCGCTCCCTGTCTTTTGCTAACCTTCGCCTGTACTAAGCGGACTGACTGCTTGTGCATCCAAATCCTTTAAACCAGTTATGCCATATGAGTCCACCATACCTTCCTATACATGGTATTTACCTGCCATTCCTAACGAAGACTTTCATGTACCATCTCGAAATTATTCAAAAAAGCATTTCTGTTTTGTGCCTCTGTTTTAGTTCATGAGGAAGTAGTAGTTAATTCATGATCTTTCTAAGTTGGACAAGCTTCACCCCGGGATTGCATGTCTAATGTGCAAACCCATAATACGAGAAGGAACTGGCATAGAGTGCGCCCGGCTCATTAAAAAATAATATAAACAAACAAACCCTCCTTCACGCTTTGTTCATGAGAAATCAGAAAACTTTGGCAGTGATAAACAAAGGAGATTAAGAGGATGTGATCGTCCTCATTCGGGAGCCGTTCCTCGAAACTTGTCCAGCTCAAGAAGTAATTGAGTTATCTGCTAGCATTCGTTGACGAAACATGCATATTCTAAATAAATAAATAATTTTTACTTCTGTTTTTAAAACCAAGAGCTCTGGTACATGCTTTGTCTTTGTTTCCGACCACGTGTTTTCAACCTTGCCAACAAAAGCCACGGTTCGAGAGTCTCCACCTTCTTTAAGCACAAACTACTGAGAGCATGATTGTCATTCTGAGTGTAATGTGCATTGTCCCAAAGTAGCATTGTCTTTTGCATGATTATGATATCGTTTATGCTGAAATCATTGTATCTAGTCGTCACTTAAACCTTGGAGGTGCACCTGCATTTATGTTTTGCTTCACTAAAGGGGGCAAGCGAGATACCACTTTATCATATTTGCACACCATGCTCATTACAAATTTATTTGATGTTTCAGTATCATATTGTAAAACTTTTAGTTCGTTGTGATTGTCTCATGAGGCAACTTAATTACTACAGATTCATTGTCTCAGTAAGCTTTTGTCATGTGACTATGAAAAGTCCTTATATGGTTAATAGCATGTCACCACAGAAATTATGCTTGTTATCATTTACCTACTCGAGGACGAGCAGGAATTAAGCTTGGGGATGTTGATACGTCCAAAACATATCTATAATTTCTGCTTGCTCCATGCCTCTTTTGTGTGATATTGCTATGATATTTATACACTTCCATACACTTTTGATCATATTTGGACTAACCTATTAACTCATTGCACCCCAGTGCCAGTTTCTGTTTTCTGCTGTTTTTGTATTTCAGGTTTTCCCATCACGTAAACTGCCAGAAAAATCCCGGAAAAATTATATAAAAAATCAGCGTTCCGGAAGCTTCCACACGGCCGAAGTAGGGCCGGAAGGGGGCCACCAGGGCTCCAGGCGCCCTGGTGGCGCGGCCCCCCTCCTGGCCGCGCCGGGGGGCGCCTGGTGTCGGGGGAAACTGTCCGCCACGAACACCTATGGGACCGGAGCCCCTTGTCTGTGCGGTACGAGGGCGGAGGGAGCACGAAGAGCAGATCGGAGCGAGCACGCGGGCAGTTTTACCCAGGTTCGGGCCGCGGTAGACGCGTAAAACCCTACTCCTGCTTGGTTGTGTATTAAGTTTGGAGAGCTCGGGAGCTTGAAGATGCAGCTACACCGAGCGTATGAGTGATCTAGGTTCCGAACCCCCTCCACGTTGTGCATGGGCCTCCTTTTATAGTGCAAGGGGTCACCGACAGGTGTCAACGTAGGAGAAAGGGGTAAAAACGTAAAAGAGGTGGTAGTTGTAACAGTGCGGGAACAGTGGAGCTACAGTGCATAAACAGTGGTCTATACCTACTTTGACAGTGGGGGACAAGGGCATTTAATGCCCGTCGCCGTCGACCCCAAAAGCTCCCGCCCTTGCGTCTCCGTCTGCCACGGCGATGGATCCACCACCGTGGAGTGCCACCGTGTCCCCCAGGCTGCACAGCCATCCGCCACGCGTCCCTGGATAGGCCCCAGGGCGACGCGTGGGCCGATGAGCTGGAGCGTGGGCACTGTCGGGGCCGGATTTCGGGAACATAATATTCCAGAAATTAACCCCTAGTGTCATCACCAGCCCAGGATTACTGTTACTGGTGGACACATACTTGTTACAGATTACCAAGCATTTACAAGAATATTGATCCAAGACCATAAAGGTCTACTGATATAACAATGACTCCGGTGGTGGATGAAGGAATTGGCTTGTGGATCTCCAACATCGATGGGTCTCCATTCCCGTAGGAACAGCTGACCTGGATAACTCCTATCCCGCGTGGTTTTACTCCTAGGCTCCGCACGGACGTCGCTGTGATACTTCTCGCAGAACTCCTAACCTGACCAAGTAAATAGCCAGGGACAAGCCTGTGAGTACGTTTGAATGTACTCGCAAACATCATGGACAAAAGATATAACAAATGCAGCAAACAATTATATGGTCATGATGAACTAAGCTATATGCATGTGCTCATGATAGACTTATATTAAATGCATGCTGACCGGAATTAAAATATGGCATGGCGAATAATATTTAGTACAGAAGGTAAATATTAGCATTAATAAAATCTAAAAGAAATGCCGATCGGATGTCAAGTGACACCATGGTCGGTCTTGAAAAGAAATGCCAGTCGGGTGTCTAAAAGAGTAATCGGACGATACCATCCGAGAACTCAGGCGACGCCACGAAAGGACTTGAAAGGAAATGCCAGTCGGGTGTCCACAAGAGCAGTGGCGTGATAAACCGCCTGACACTCGAGGGACGCCACAAAAAGGACTTGAAAAGAAATGCCATTCGGGCGTCCACAAGAGCAGTGGCGTGATAAACCGCCTGACACTCGAGGGACGCCACAGAAAGGACTTGAAAATAAAGGCGAGTGTCCGGGGTAGTCTAACCAGCCCCTGAGACACTCTGGAAAAAATAAAATAAGAGAAACGGATTAGTCCACAATAATAATCATATCATCCACATTATTTATAACAACACCAGTAGCAATAGAAAATTATCCTGCATAATATACCATGCTCAAAATTTAAATTATTTCCTCCGGAGACCGACTCTAAGACCGACACTTGACCAACCCAGACTGTAGACCTTAACCGCGGACACGGCTATTCGAATAGATACGACTCTGCAGAGGGTGTACTCTTTACCCACAAGTATAGGATTTCTTTAGTCAGTATCGTGACACCGACTAATTCCCATTACGGTCTTTGGGATGAAAACACACCTAACCAGCACACACCAGCTTAACTTTTCTGCTGCCAGGGTTCACCCAAAACAACAGTTAAGTAAAACTCTAAGTCGGAGAGGCTACAACCTCCATGAGCATGGGATCACTATTCATACGCGCGGATTACAAGGGTACACTCCCTCTCGGCATCACACAGCCGGTAACACCCATGCCCCCTGACCTGATGACAGGATTTAATCCACCGTCGTGGAAAAACCTCATCATGGTCCTCTGTACGGTGTGTGCACGGAAAGGGGTTAACAACTTACTAAACCATACCCTACCCGTGGCAGGGACAAGTGGCAGCACGATTCAAGTATGGGGGTTACCGGTACAAGACTCGATCTACGGTCGACTCAGGAGGCCTATGATTCCTGCAGTGATTAACATAACAAAATTATTATCTCAACAGTATCACCAGGACAGGGCTACAACCCTTGCCTGCTTCCACAATATTTCTCATGACACCACCGTGTCAAAAAATGGCACGTGCCCACCGGCACATCCAAAGCAGGAGTACACTCCTGGGTTCTCATAACTTATGCATGTTGTAAATTTGATGGGAAAATGCATGCAAGACAAATATAATCATGACCATGCATGCATGCAATATTTCTATCCAAATACCAAACCTATTAAAGTATCAAACATGCCCTAAATGTTCTAGCATGCAAACATTCATCATATCAAGTGTTCAAAAATGCTTGCCTTGAGTATGCAATAATATGGGGTGCACTCCAAAGTTTTTTTGAAATAAACATCTTCCCTTCATTTCCTAATTCAAAAATATTTGAATCACCACATATAGCAAAATAGTGATAAAAAGTTGATTGGAAAATTATGGAATAACTATTAAAATAAACTAGATCAAATTTTATGAATATCAGAAAAAGAATTATATTATTTGGAGTTCATGTGATTTACTATGGAATTATTACTCTGGAAGGAATAAAGAATTTGGATTATTTAATGGATCCAGTAGAGACAGAGTGTAGGAAAAATGTTCACCTAGTCTGGAAAAATATAGCATGTTTTTAGGAGTCTACAGAAATTGGAATCATCGAATTTGGATTTGATTTGGTGGCTATGGAAATATTTGAAACCGTGCTGGAAGGAAAAAAAGAGAAGGATCGAAACGCGCCCTGAGCGCTGTTTAACTTCACGGCCTCACTGGGCCGAGCCCAAACGCCCAGCCGTGCAGAGGGGCTGCGACGTCGAAAGCGTACTCGACGGAATACGCCTTCCTCGCGCGGAAACAGCTCCGAGATGAACCCGCCTCCACTCAAACAGCGGAGCCCGCGGCTTGTGCCGCTGATGAGCGGGTCCCACTTGTCGGGTTCATCTTCTCCACGCGCGCGCGCCAGAACAGAAACAGAGGCGAGGTTCCGGCGGCGTTCGCCGGAGATAGGCGGCACCTCCCGTGGATCTGAGCCCACCGTTGTGCTCAGGGGAGAGAGAGGGTCCGGCCGGTGTGTGGCACGGTCGCCGGGGAGCCCTATCTTGCCGGCGACGAGCTCACCCGAGACACTCCGGCGGCGTCGAAATGGGGCTTTCGCCCACGGGCTTCCTCCGGTGAGATTGATGGGCTGGAAAGATGCGGTGGATCGAGTGGGAGCTAGTGGTGGGGAGTTTGGAGAGGAGGATGACTGGGTGGCGTCAGCATCGACCGAACAGCGGCGGCGGTCGCCTCGGTCGGAAGTGGGGAAAACGACCACCTTCGGTCGCCGTTCTGTTTAGAGAGAGCTCAGAGAGGGAGAGGGAAGTGTGGTGAGTGATGCTTCTGATCGAGAGGAGCCGGGGCGGCTTTATGTAGCACGGGAATGTCGGTTCCCGTGGCTTCCCGATAGCGGACGCGGTGGCGACACCATTAATGGAAAAAAAAAACGCGGACGGTGGTGAGTAGGCGTGGCCGGTGCGGTTAGGTGAGGGCGGGGCCCCTGCGAGTTAGAGGCGGGGTTGTGCTGGCGGCCTCGGAGCGGAGACAGGTGCCCCGGGTGGCGCCGTCCACGGCGTGCAGCGGCGGTGGCCATTTATGGTGGCGGGTGAGGCCGGTGAGGCCGGTGGCGAGGTGGCGGGGTTCTGTGGGGACGGCGGCCGTCCACATTGATGCCCGGGGGGGGCAGTTGACTCAGGGGAGGCCGCGTGTCCCGGAGGTGGCGTGGCGGAGAAGGTTCTTGTCGGGCGGCGAGGAACGGTGGTGGTGGACGGTGGAAGGTGGCGCTAGGGGACGGGGAAAAGTGTCGGCGAGGTTCGGGGTGGTCGAGCTGATCCAGTGGTGAACTAAGGCGAGCGCGGGGAGCAATGGAGGGCAGCAGCAGGTCGATGCCAGGGCCTGCAGTCCCGGCGCTCTGGCCACGCTCTCTGCACGCACCCAGCGTGCTCGACAAAATGCCAGGGGCATCTATAATGACCCTCTGCAAGGAAAACTTGGCAGGGTGGTGTTCCTAGGCTTGAGAAGACTGATGGACATGCTGGTTTGATCATATGGGCTAGTGTGCAATGCAAGCTAGAAGGATGCCAAACTTCTGTCATGCCTGCAAGGTGTTCGACAGAATGAAAGGGGGATCTAAGTACTTTTGTTGAACATGAAAATTGGCAGGAAGTTGTCTCCTTGTATGATAGAGATGGTGGTGAAGTTATTTTGTGAAAAGAGAAAACTTGCTAATGCAAGTTTTACTGAAATTCAGTTTTGGACAGAAACTTCAGAAGGGTTTTTGGTAGACTCACAAAGTTCAAAAGGAGCTGATCTCTTGGAGTTAAGAGTTTTGTTGGAAGGGCTATAAGGTGGATAAGTATCAAGAATTTTAGAGCAAGGAAAATTGGGGTTGCAGTAGAAACCTAAAAAATGGGCAGAAATAGAAAAGAGGATGTTTCACTCAAATTTTACAAAGGACAAAGATGGATTTTTGCAGAAAGGTGATCCATAGGCATCACATGACTCCTCATAATTTTGGTGGAATTTTTAGAGAATTATTTAAAATAGCTGTAGTGCAAATAGAAGCATATGAAGGAAAGAAAAGACTATTAAAAGAATTTTCTATGGCAAAATTTTTATTATGAAATAATTCTTATTATTATTAAACAAGTAAATGAAAAGTTTTCAGATGATTAACAGAGCCCACAAATTTTCTGCAAAAATTTTTATATGGAGGGAAGTAAATAGAAACACAAGGTTCTAAAAACACTAAAGATCTTTTTGTAAATCAAAATTTTTGTTTCTAGCAAATTTTTATTTAAAGAAAAAGTAATTAAATTTTTGGGGTGTGACAAATTCTAACCCCCTTAAGAAAAATCTCGTCCTCGAGATTTGTTAGGGTAGCTATTAAAAATTTAGCCCACCCTTCCCGAGGAGATTTTGCTGAGCAAAAACAAACAATACTAAAACCTAGCTCGGCACTGTTGACGTAAGGCTACTGATAATTGGTGCAACCACAGTGTGTTCTACTGTTATGACAAATTTGGAAAAGTATAATTTCTAATCCCAAATTTGCTCGTCGCACTCCAGCGCACAGTGCTCTCTTCGGCTGACAGGTGGGTCCAGGACCCATTGTCAGTCTCTTCGCCTTCCTCTTCCTCCGGCTCTTCTTCTTCCTCTCTCTCTCGCGCGTGCTCACCGCACTATCTTCTCTTACGGCGTCTAGCGCGTAGGGTATCTAGGGTCGTACCGTGGTAGTGTGCGGCGTGCGGTCACTGGCAGCGTGCACTCACCTCGCGGGCCAGTGCCCTGTCGGCACTGCTTGCGGATTCGTCCCCGAACACCGGCGATCGAGCGACGAGCGGCGCTGGTGGACTACGCTCACCGTGCACCGGGCTCGGGCTATAAAACGGCCACGGTTTTCTTCTCCTGCCCCGCACTTCACCTCACTTCTCTTACTTCTTCTCCTTCTCCTTCTGGCTGAAAGAGCTCGAGGCAAGGCATCAATGGAGGGCGTGGGATCGGAGTTGATCACGATCCTTCTGGCCGGTATGCTGGCAGCATTGATCGGCTCCTCGCTTCTGCTGTGTGCGATGATCTATGTTGATCGCCGTGATGCTGCTGCTCGGGTGGTGGCTCTCCGAGGTGATGGTGATCATCGGGACTAGGTAGCGGTGTTTGGTGCGAGAGAGGGTGTGTGTGCTCTGTGAAAACCCACGAGTTTTTCTTCGGAAAAACTCTGGTGTGTTGGGAGTGATCGAGTCGGTGTATTGGGTGCTGTCTGTGTGTGTGTGTGTGTGTGTTGCACTTAGTGCAACTAGCAGAGCAGGTGTGGTCTTGTGCGGGATACCGTGATGGCACGTGACTTGAATTTATCGTGGAAAAAGTCTTGTGAGAAAGGTCCTTAAGAAATTTCTCCTCTAAGTGTGGGCAAAAATCATCCTGATACATAAAATATCAGATAGGTAGATCCTGGTGAAAACAAGGAGTGTGATAGTAATGGACACGGTGCTCAGGGGGTGTTAGTGGCTGGGTTGGAGCAGGGCTTTCTTTATAGGTAGCAGAGTCCTCCGTCACATGTTTGTGGATGGGACGACTCAGATATCGGCCGCAGGCACATGCCTTATAGGTCGACTGCTAGGTTTGGCACCAACCATTAAAAGTTGTCGGCTGGCCAGTGTGTAGGCTTACCGGATGAGATAGGCTTGTCTGTGGACAGGAAAAGTTATGGATGGTGTGGAAACCTAGGGATAGTGACCAGGCTAAGATAGGATTAGCCAATGGTCAGCCTGGCTCTGATACCAAGTCTTGTCGGGGCCGGATTTCGGGAACATAATATTCCAGAAATTAACCCCTAGTGTCATCACCAGCCCAGGATTACTGTTACTGGTGGACACATACTTGTTACAGATTACCAAGCATTTACAAGAATATTGATCCAAGACCATAAAGGTCTACTGATATAACAATGACTCCGGTGGTGGATGAAGGAATTGGCTTGTGGATCTCCAACATCGATGGGTCTCCATTCCCGTAGGAACAGCTGACCTGGATAACTCCTATCCCGCGTGGTTTTACTCCTAGGCTCCGCACGGACGTCGCTGTGATACTTCTCGCAGAACTCCTAACCTGACCAAGTAAATAGCCAGGGACAAGCCTGTGAGTACGTTTGAATGTACTCGCAAACATCATGGACAAAAGATATAACAAATGCAGCAAACAATTATATGGTCATGATGAACTAAGCTATATGCATGTGCTCATGATAGACTTATATTAAATGCATGCTGACCGGAATTAAAATATGGCATGGCGAATAATATTTAGTACAGAAGGTAAATATTAGCATTAATAAAATCTAAAAGAAATGCCGATCGGATGTCAAGTGACACCATGGTCGGTCTTGAAAAGAAATGCCAGTCGGGTGTCTAAAAGAGTAATCGGACGATACCATCCGAGAACTCAGGCGACGCCACGAAAGGACTTGAAAGGAAATGCCAGTCGGGTGTCCACAAGAGCAGTGGCGTGATAAACCGCCTGACACTCGAGGGACGCCACAAAAAGGACTTGAAAAGAAATGCCATTCGGGCGTCCACAAGAGCAGTGGCGTGATAAACCGCCTGACACTCGAGGGACGCCACAGAAAGGACTTGAAAATAAAGGCGAGTGTCCGGGGTAGTCTAACCAGCCCCTGAGACACTCTGGAAAAAATAAAATAAGAGAAACGGATTAGTCCACAATAATAATCATATCATCCACATTATTTATAACAACACCAGTAGCAATAGAAAATTATCCTGCATAATATACCATGCTCAAAATTTAAATTATTTCCTCCGGAGACCGACTCTAAGACCGACACTTGACCAACCCAGACTGTAGACCTTAACCGCGGACACGGCTATTCGAATAGATACGACTCTGCAGAGGGTGTACTCTTTACCCACAAGTATAGGATTTCTTTAGTCAGTATCGTGACACCGACTAATTCCCATTACGGTCTTTGGGATGAAAACACACCTAACCAGCACACACCAGCTTAACTTTTCTGCTGCCAGGGTTCACCCAAAACAACAGTTAAGTAAAACTCTAAGTCGGAGAGGCTACAACCTCCATGAGCATGGGATCACTATTCATACGCGCGGATTACAAGGGTACACTCCCTCTCGGCATCACACAGCCGGTAACACCCATGCCCCCTGACCTGATGACAGGATTTAATCCACCGTCGTGGAAAAACCTCATCATGGTCCTCTGTACGGTGTGTGCACGGAAAGGGGTTAACAACTTACTAAACCATACCCTACCCGTGGCAGGGACAAGTGGCAGCACGATTCAAGTATGGGGGTTACCGGTACAAGACTCGATCTACGGTCGACTCAGGAGGCCTATGATTCCTGCAGTGATTAACATAACAAAATTATTATCTCAACAGTATCACCAGGACAGGGCTACAACCCTTGCCTGCTTCCACAATATTTCTCATGACACCACCGTGTCAAAAAATGGCACGTGCCCACCGGCACATCCAAAGCAGGAGTACACTCCTGGGTTCTCATAACTTATGCATGTTGTAAATTTGATGGGAAAATGCATGCAAGACAAATATAATCATGACCATGCATGCATGCAATATTTCTATCCAAATACCAAACCTATTAAAGTATCAAACATGCCCTAAATGTTCTAGCATGCAAACATTCATCATATCAAGTGTTCAAAAATGCTTGCCTTGAGTATGCAATAATATGGGGTGCACTCCAAAGTTTTTTTGAAATAAACATCTTCCCTTCATTTCCTAATTCAAAAATATTTGAATCACCACATATAGCAAAATAGTGATAAAAAGTTGATTGGAAAATTATGGAATAACTATTAAAATAAACTAGATCAAATTTTATGAATATCAGAAAAAGAATTATATTATTTGGAGTTCATGTGATTTACTATGGAATTATTACTCTGGAAGGAATAAAGAATTTGGATTATTTAATGGATCCAGTAGAGACAGAGTGTAGGAAAAATGTTCACCTAGTCTGGAAAAATATAGCATGTTTTTAGGAGTCTACAGAAATTGGAATCATCGAATTTGGATTTGATTTGGTGGCTATGGAAATATTTGAAACCGTGCTGGAAGGAAAAAAAGAGAAGGATCGAAACGCGCCCTGAGCGCTGTTTAACTTCACGGCCTCACTGGGCCGAGCCCAAACGCCCAGCCGTGCAGAGGGGCTGCGACGTCGAAAGCGTACTCGACGGAATACGCCTTCCTCGCGCGGAAACAGCTCCGAGATGAACCCGCCTCCACTCAAACAGCGGAGCCCGCGGCTTGTGCCGCTGATGAGCGGGTCCCACTTGTCGGGTTCATCTTCTCCACGCGCGCGCGCCAGAACAGAAACAGAGGCGAGGTTCCGGCGGCGTTCGCCGGAGATAGGCGGCACCTCCCGTGGATCTGAGCCCACCGTTGTGCTCAGGGGAGAGAGAGGGTCCGGCCGGTGTGTGGCACGGTCGCCGGGGAGCCCTATCTTGCCGGCGACGAGCTCACCCGAGACACTCCGGCGGCGTCGAAATGGGGCTTTCGCCCACGGGCTTCCTCCGGTGAGATTGATGGGCTGGAAAGATGCGGTGGATCGAGTGGGAGCTAGTGGTGGGGAGTTTGGAGAGGAGGATGACTGGGTGGCGTCAGCATCGACCGAACAGCGGCGGCGGTCGCCTCGGTCGGAAGTGGGGAAAACGACCACCTTCGGTCGCCGTTCTGTTTAGAGAGAGCTCAGAGAGGGAGAGGGAAGTGTGGCGAGTGATGCTTCTGATCGAGAGGAGCCGGGGCGGCTTTATGTAGCACGGGAATGTCGGTTCCCGTGGCTTCCCGATAGCGGACGCGGTGGCGACACCATTAATGGAAAAAAAAAACGCGGACGGTGGTGAGTAGGCGTGGCCGGTGCGGTTAGGTGAGGGCGGGGCCCCTGCGAGTTAGAGGCGGGGTTGTGCTGGCGGCCTCGGAGCGGAGACAGGTGCCCCGGGTGGCGCCGTCCACGGCGTGCAGCGGCGGTGGCCATTTATGGTGGCGGGTGAGGCCGGTGAGGCCGGTGGCGAGGTGGCGGGGTTCTGTGGGGACGGCGGCCGTCCACATTGATGCCCGGGGGGGGCAGTTGACTCAGGGGAGGCCGCGTGTCCCGGAGGTGGCGTGGCGGAGAAGGTTCTTGTCGGGCGGCGAGGAACGGTGGTGGTGGACGGTGGAAGGTGGCGCTAGGGGACGGGGAAAAGTGTCGGCGAGGTTCGGGGTGGTCGAGCTGATCCAGTGGTGAACTAAGGCGAGCGCGGGGAGCAATGGAGGGCAGCAGCAGGTCGATGCCAGGGCCTGCAGTCCCGGCGCTCTGGCCACGCTCTCTGCACGCACCCAGCGTGCTCGACAAAATGCCAGGGGCATCTATAATGACCCTCTGCAAGGAAAACTTGGCAGGGTGGTGTTCCTAGGCTTGAGAAGACTGATGGACATGCTGGTTTGATCATATGGGCTAGTGTGCAATGCAAGCTAGAAGGATGCCAAACTTCTGTCATGCCTGCAAGGTGTTCGACAGAATGAAAGGGGGATCTAAGTACTTTTGTTGAACATGAAAATTGGCAGGAAGTTGTCTCCTTGTATGATAGAGATGGTGGTGAAGTTATTTTGTGAAAAGAGAAAACTTGCTAATGCAAGTTTTACTGAAATTCAGTTTTGGACAGAAACTTCAGAAGGGTTTTTGGTAGACTCACAAAGTTCAAAAGGAGCTGATCTCTTGGAGTTAAGAGTTTTGTTGGAAGGGCTATAAGGTGGATAAGTATCAAGAATTTTAGAGCAAGGAAAATTGGGGTTGCAGTAGAAACCTAAAAAAAATGGGCAGAAATAGAAAAGAGGATGTTTCACTCAAATTTTACAAAGGACAAAGATGGATTTTTGCAGAAAGGTGATCCATAGGCATCACATGACTCCTCATAATTTTGGTGGAATTTTTAGAGAATTATTTAAAATAGCTGTAGTGCAAATAGAAGCATATGAAGGAAAGAAAAGACTATTAAAAGAATTTTCTATGGCAAAATTTTTATTATGAAATAATTCTTATTATTATTAAACAAGTAATGAAAAGTTTTCAGATGATTAACAGAGCCCACAAATTTTCTGCAAAAATTTTTATATGGAGGGAAGTAAATAGAAACACAAGGTTCTAAAAACACTAAAGATCTTTTTGTAAATCAAAATTTTTGTTTCTAGCAAATTTTTATTTAAAGAAAAAGTAATTAAATTTTTGGGGTGTGACAGGCACACAGCGCAACCTTCCCGGCAAGCACCTTGCCGGGGCCTTGATCTTGCCGGGCCCGGGAGCTTGCCGCTCCCCGGGCCCTCGCCGGGGCGCATCTTCTATGACATAATCCTCTAGTCTTCCTGGCAAGCTCCTCTTGCCAGGGCCTTGCGCGAACGATGTAATCTTGAGCCTGGCACGGCCTTCCCGGCAAGCTCCTCTTGCCGGGGTCTCGGTCTGCTTTCTTGTATACTTTATTTTTGAATGGCTTAATAAGGAGCAGAAAGGTCTCCGGCGAGCACGCGGTAAACCCTGCCGCGGGAAGCTGCAACTGCCCGTGCACAAGTTGGGGTACTGAGGTACCCCTACCTTAGTACACCGACTTCAAGCAGCTACACCGAGCGTATGAGTGATCTAGGTTCCGAACCCCCTCCACGTTGTGCATGGGCCTCCTTTTATAGTGCAAGGGGTCACCGACAGGTGTCAACGTAGGAGAAAGGGGTAAAAACGTAAAAGAGGTGGTAGTTGTAACAGTGCGGGAACAGTGGAGCTACAGTGCATAAACAGTGGTCTATACCTACTTTGACAGTGGGGGACAAGGGCATTTAATGCCCGTCGCCGTCGACCCCAAAAGCTCCCGCCCTTGCGTCTCCGTCTGCCACGGCGATGGATCCACCACCGTGGAGTGCCACCGTGTCCCCCAGGCTGCACAGCCATCCGCCACGCGTCCCTGGATAGGCCCCAGGGCGACGCGTGGGCCGATGAGCTGGAGCGTGGGCACACAGCGCAACCTTCCCGGCAAGCACCTTGCCGGGGCCTTGATCTTGCCGGGCCCGGGAGCTTGCCGCTCCCCGGGCCCTCGCCGGGGCGCATCTTCTATGACATAATCCTCTAGTCTTCCTGGCAAGCTCCTCTTGCCAGGGCCTTGCGCGAACGATGTAATCTTGAGCCTGGCACGGCCTTCTCGGCAAGCTCCTCTTGCCGGGGTCTCGGTCTGCTTTCTTGTATACTTTGTTTTTGAATGGCTTAATAAGGAGCAGAAAGGTCTCCGGCGAGCACGCGGTAAACCCTGCCGCGGGAAGCTGCAACTGCCCGTGCACAAGTTGGGGTACTGAGGTACCCCTACCTTAGTACACCGACAGGAGCCCCCGGGCCTGGGCCACACACGGTGCCGAGCGCTGTTGGGCCAGGCCCAAAACAGTGCACGGGCACACGCGGCCCGCGGCGCGCCGAATCTACTTCCGTATCCGCCGCATCCCCCTGTAAAGGCACGCGTCGATTGCGGCGTCGTGGGATGGGACGTGCCCACGATCTCTTAATGGAAAGGGCGAAACGCCCCCCACTCCCCCATAAAAGCAGAGGAAGCAGGTGCGGTTCCCCTCCTTGCGCTTTCATTGCTTCTCCTTCTTCCTCCAGAGATCCCTTTTGCGCTCCGCTTCCACACCTCCGCCGCCGCCGTCTGCATCTCCGGCGTCGCTGAGTTCTTCGTCCCTCTTCTTCCGCCGCGTCCGCCATGGCCCCGAAGACCGACAAGGCGAAGGCGGAGAAGGCCAAGAGGGAGAAGTCGGAGCAAGCGGCGAAACTCGCCGCGTATCGGAAGCAGCATCTCGTCTTCCCGCCGAGGCTCGGCGCGCGGGAGCTCTGGAACAAGTACTACTTGTTCTGGGCCAAGGAAACCAAGGCGCACCCCCGCACGCGAGCATATCCGGCCGTCGCCAAGGACAGCTACCCCGGCGGGTACTACTTTTTCGCAGCTTTCTTTCACTGCGGTCTTTGCCCTCCTTTCTCAAATTTCTTCTGCGATGTCATGCACACCTACGGCCTCCACCTCCTTGACTTCACCCCCAATGCCATCCTCACCATGGCGGTTTTCGCACACATGTGCGAAAACTTCATAGGGATACAGCCCAACGTAGCGTTGTTTAGGCACTTTTTCACTCCTAGAGCAGAGGCCGACGCCCCCCTCTCCGGAGGAATTTCTTGGGTTTTCCGTCTGAACAAGAAGGGGTCCTACTTGCCGGGGGAGCTCCGCGGCAAGTGGGAGGAGTGGCGTGCGGAGTGGTGCTGGATCGTTGAGGACGCGCCGCAACCCTTCACCGCGCCGCGCACAACACCCATCGTGCGCGGCAGGGATTGGAGCGAGCTGGACTCGGACGACATCAAGCTCGACGTCGCCCTCGTCCGGATTCTTCGTCTTCGGACCGCCAAGCTGTCCGTTGCTGAGGTGGGCGCAGACTTCCTTCGCCGCCGCATCGCCCCTCTCCAAGACAGGAAGAGGCCGGCCTGGGAGTACGGCGGCCCGGCGGACATAATGAGGCTGCGCCCCGGGCTCAACTTCAACTTCACGACGCTGGAGCTGAAGGGGATGGTCCGGGAACTCTTCAAGTATGACCTGACACACCCTGAGTGGTTCCGAGCTCCCCGGGGAGTGGTGCCGCTCTGCAACAGCACCGTCCGGGATCGTCTCCTCGCCATGATGCCCGCATGCGATTCGCATGGCGTGGACCGCACGTGGATCGCGCCCAAGCCCATCGACGTCCTCACCTTCTTCGACAACCTCGTGGAGGTGGCGAAGAACAAGGACGACCTCAAGGAGCACACGCGGGACACCACCGAGCAGGAGCTTGCTTACATAGCTTCTCGGGCTGAAGAGGCCGCTGCGGCTGCAGCGGCAGGAGATTTTGGGTACACGCCAGCTGAGGCGGAGGCTGCGGATGCGTCCAGCCAGGCGGAAGAGGCGGAGATCCGCAGACTGCTGCAGCTCCCTCCCGACGCGCTTGCCGGGGTCCCCTCGCTGAGGCACTCCGGGATCCACGGAATCGTGGCCGAGGCCGCGGCAATGGAGGGTGCCGCCGGAGGGAACAGAGGCGCCGCGAGGAGTGGAGGCGCCGGAGGGAGCGGAGGCGCCAAGGGAAAGGAGGCCGCAACGCAGGGCGCTGGGCCCAGTGAGCCGGCCGGGGAGGAGGAGGAGGAGGAGGCCGAGGACTCCGGCGGATCTACGGAGCTCTACGCCGACGACCTCTCCTCATCGGAGAGCTCCCCGCCCCCGGCAAGCCCAGGGCAGTCCCCACCGAAGCGTCTCCGCAAGACGGCGACGGGGGAGAGGGCGCAAGCGCCCCGGCAACAGCTAGCTCGCCGGGCAGCTCCTCGGGGGAGCCAAGCTGCGCCGGGGGCGACCGGCGCACCAGCCACGGCGGAGACGGCCCGCGCGCGGGCCACGACGGAGGCGTCCCGCAAGCAGGCGTCGAGCCGACAGGGGTCTTCTCGGAGCGGAGCAGCGGCTCCGCCCGCTCCCCGGGCTCCGGCTACCACAGGGGCTGGGTCTTCGCAGCCCCCAGCCCCCGGGATCGCCAAGCGCCCGAGGGAATCTTCATCTTCCGCTCCTCGCGCCGACGCGCCCACGGTGGAGTATGACTTCTCCGCCCTGAGCGAGGACGACGAGGAGGATCAGGAGTAAGGATCCAGGATCTTACACCTTCTCGAGTTTTGTCTTGATTTTCGTCGATGCTGACTTTGTTTGTTGCTTTGATTTCAGGACCTTGGTTCAGCGCGTGGCGAAAAAGGCCAAGGCGCCCGTGGTCGAGGCCGCGGAAGACTCAGCCGCCGTGGCAACAGGAGGCGCGCCGGAGCCGAGCCTGCCGGACCCGAGCGCTGCTCCGAGGAGCAGCCCCCAGCGCAGCCCCCAGCGTAAGTCTGGGGTCCATCCTTCCGCTTGTCGGGATGCGCTTAGGGATTTCGTCTTCTTTCACCATCTTGATGTATCTTGTCTTTTCTTGCGGCTCCACCTCTGCACAAGAAAAGACAAGAAACATCAAGATGGTGAAAGAAGATGAAATCCCTAAGCGCATCCCGACAAGCGGAAGGATGGACCCCAGACTTACGCTGGGGGCTGCGCTGGGGGCTGCTCCTCGGAGCAGCGCTCGGGTCCGGCAGGCTCGGCTCCGGCGCGCCTCCTGTTGCCACGGCGGCTGAGTCTTCCGCGGCCTCGACCACGGGCGCCTTGGCCTTTTTCGCCACGCGCTGAACCAAGGTCCTGAAATCAAAGCAACAAACAAAGTCAGCATCGACGAAAATCAAGACAAAACTCGAGAAGGTGTAAGATCCTGGATCCTTACTCCTGATCCTCCTCGTCGTCCTCGCTCAGGGCGGAGAAGTCATACTCCACCGTGGGCGCGTCGGCGCGAGGAGCGGAAGATGAAGATTCCCTCGGGCGCTTGGCGATCCCGGGGGCTGGGGGCTGCGAAGACCCAGCCCCTGTGGTAGCCGGAGCCCGGGGAGCGGGCGGAGCCGCTGCTCCGCTCCGAGAAGACCCCTGTCGGCTCGACGCCTGCTTGCGGGACGCCTCCGTCGTGGCCCGCGCGCGGGCCGTCTCCGTCGTGGCTGGTGCGCCGGTCGCCCCCGGCGCAGCTTGGCTCCCCCGGGGAGCTGCCCGGCGAGCTGGCTGTTGCCGGGGCGCTTGCGCCCTCTCCCCCGTCGCCGTCTTGCGGAGACGCTTCGGTGGGGACTGCCTTGGGCTTGCCGGGGGCGGGGAGCTCTCCGATGAGGAGAGGTCGTCGGCGTAGAGCTCCGTAGATCCGCCAGAGTCCTCGGCCTCCTCCTCCTCCTCCTCCCCGGCCGGCTCACTGGGCCCAGCGCCCTGCGTTGCGGCCTCCTTTCCCTTGGCGCCTCCGCTCCCTCCGGCGCCTCCACTCCTCGCGGTGCCTCTGTTCCCTCCGGCGGCACCCTCCATTGCCGCGGCCTCGGCCACGATTCCGTGGATCCCGGAGTGCCTCAGCGAGGGGACCCCGGCAAGCGCGTCGGGAGGGAGCTGCAGCAGTCTGCGGATCTCCGCCTCTTCCGCCTGGCTGGACGCATCCGCAGCCTCCGCCTCAGCTGGCGTGTACCCAAAATCTCCTGCCGCTGCAGCCGCAGCGGCCTCTTCAGCCCGAGAAGCTATGTAAGCAAGCTCCTGCTCGGTGGTGTCCCGCGTGTGCTCCTTGAGGTCGTCCTTGTTCTTCGCCACCTCCACGAGGTTGTCGAAGAAGGTGAGGACGTCGATGGGCTTGGGCGCGATCCACGTGCGGTCCACGCCATGCGAATCGCATGCGGGCATCATGGCGAGGAGACGATCCCGGACGGTGCTGTTGCAGAGCGGCACCACTCCCCGGGGAGCTCGGAACCACTCAGGGTGTGCCGGGTCATACTTGAAGAGTTCCCGGACCATCCCCTTCAGCTCCAGCGTCGTGAAGTTGAAGTTGAGCCCGGGGCGCAGCCTCATTATGTCCGCCGGGCCGCCGTACTCCCAGGCCGGCCTCTTCCTGTCTTGGAGAGGGGCGATGCGGCGGCGAAGGAAGTCTGCGCCCACCTCAGCAACGGACAGCTTGGCGGTCCGAAGACGAAGAATCCGGACGAGGGCGACGTCGAGCTTGATGTCGTCCGAGTCCAGCTCGCTCCAATCCCTGCCGCGCATGATGGGTGTTGTGCGCGGCGCGGTGAAGGGTTGCGGCGCGTCCTCAACGATCCAGCACCACTCCGCACGCCACTCCTCCCACTTGCCGCGGAGCTCCCCCGGCAAGTAGGACCCCTTCTTGTTCAGACGGAAAACCCAAGAAATTCCTCCGGAGAGGGGGGCGTCGGCCTCTGCTCTAGGAGTGAAAAAGTGCCTAAACAACGCTACGTTGGGCTGTATCCCTATGAAGTTTTCGCACATGTGTGCGAAAACCGCCATGGTGAGGATGGCGTTGGGGGTGAAGTTAAGGAGGTGGAGGCCGTAGGTGTGCATGACATCGCAGAAGAAATTTGAGAAAGGAGGGCAAAGACCGCAGTGAAAGAAAGCTGCGAAAAAGTAGTACCGCCGGGGTAGCTGTCCTTGGCGACGACCGGATATGCTCGCGTGCGGGGGTGCGCCTTGGTTTCCTTGGCCCAGAACAAGTAGTACTTGTTCCAGAGCTCCCGCGCGCCGAGCCTCGGCGGGAAGACGAGATGCTGCTTCCGATACGCGGCGAGTTTCGCCGCTTGCTCCGACTTCTCCCTCTTGGCCTTCTCCGCCTTCGCCTTGTCGGTCTTCGGGGCCATGGCGGACGCGGCGGAAGAAGAGGGACGAAGAACTCAGCGACGCCGGAGATGCAGACGGCGGCGGCGGAGGTGTGGAAGCGGAGCGCAAAAGGGATCTCTGGAGGAAGAAGGAGAAGCAATGAAAGCGCAAGGAGGGGAACCGCACCTGCTTCCTCTGCTTTTATGGGGGAGTGGGGGGCGTTTCGCCCTTTCCATTAAGAGATCGTGGGCACGTCCCATCCCACGACGCCGCAATCGACGCGTGCCGTTACAGGGGGATGCGGCGGATACGGAAGTAGATTCGGCGCGCCGCGGGCCGCGTGTGCCCGTGCACTGTTTTGGGCCTGGCCCAACAGCGCTCGGCACCGTGTGTGGCCCAGGCCCGGGGGCTCCTGTCGGTGTAACAGTGCGGGAACAGTGGAGCTACAGTGCATCTATGGGACCGGAGCCCCTTGTCTGTGCGGTACGAGGGCGGAGGGAGCACGAAGAGCAGATCGGAGCGAGCACGCGGGCAGTTTTACCCAGGTTCGGGCCGCGGTAGACGCGTAAAACCCTACTCCTGCTTGGTTGTGTATTAAGTTTGGAGAGCTCGGGAGCTTGAAGAAGCAGCTACACCGAGCGTATGAGTGATCTAGGTTCCGAACCCCCTCCACGTTGTGCATGGGCCTCCTTTTATAGTGCAAGGGGTCACTGACAGGTGTCAACGTAGGAGAAAGGGGTAAAAACGTAAAAGAGGTGGTAGTTGTAACAGTGCGGGAACAGTGGAGCTACAGTGCATAAACAGTGGTCTATACCTACTTTGACAGTGGGGGACAAGGGCATTTAATGCCCGTCGCCGTCGACCCCAAAAGCTCCCGCCCTTGCGTCTCCGTCTGCCACGGCGATGGATCCACCACCGTGGAGTGCCACCGTGTCCCCCAGGCTGCACAGCCATCCGCCACGCGTCCCTGGATAGGCCCCAGGGCGACGCGTGGGCCGATGAGCTGGAGCGTGGGCACACAGCGCAACCTTCCCGGCAAGCACCTTGCCGGGGCCTTGATCTTGCCGGGCCCGGGAGCTTGCCGCTCCCCGGGCCCTCGCCGGGGCGCATCTTCTATGACATAATCCTCTAGTCTTCCTGGCAAGCTCCTCTTGCCAGGGCCTTGCGCGAACGATGTAATCTTGAGCCTGGCACGGCCTTCCCGGCAAGCTCCTCTTGCCGGGGTCTCGGTCTGCTTTCTTGTATACTTTGTTTTTGAATGGCTTAATAAGGAGCAGAAAGGTCTCCGGCGAGCACGCGGTAAACCCTGCCGCGGGAAGCTGCAACTGCCCGTGCACAAGTTGGGGTACTGAGGTACCCCTACCTTAGTACACCGACACCTGGGCCCCCCAGGTCTCCGCTGATGCCCTCCTTTGGCATATATTTAACACGCGTCCCGAAACCCTCGAGGACGGAACCCTGTTTCGCGATCTCATCTCTGTTCCGCCGCCGCCGCGCTTCCAAGATCGGGAGCACCAGGAGAACTCTTCCCGGCACCCTGCCGGAGGGGAGGATCACCACCGGGAGCCTCTCCACCACCATGGACGCCTCCCGGATGAGTTGTGAGTAGTCTCCCTTGGACCATGGGTCCATGACCAGTAGCTATGTGATGTTCTCCTCCCCTTCTTGTGCTTCACTAATTAGACCTTGTGAGCTGCCCTACATGATCGAGGCACATATGTAATCCTTATGCTGTTGCTATGATGAGTTTGCTGGGATCCGATGGATTGTGAGATTATGTTCAGATTGTGTTTGAGTAATATATTTGATTTACCTCTTTTATTTTTATGTTCTTAAGTAATTCTTGCATGTTCTCCGTTGCTATTTATTGCTTTGGCCAAGTAGTAGGTAGTGACTCCAAGAGGGAATGTTATGCTTGATTGTGGGTTCATGCCCCTCGATGACTAGCTTGAGTGACAGAAACATGAGTCTAGGGGATGTGTTGTTGCCACAAGGGGGAAAACAACGATGCTTGTACTCGCGGGTGCAAGGATTGTTTACTTTACGCAAAGTTCTTTTAATGCAGTTGTCTGTTGCTTTGAGTTTACACTATGGGTGAGACTCGCAACTTAATACCAGCGAGATGTTCTGGATAGATATCTCAAGGTGGATGATTAGTAGTAGATGCAGATGGATTTCGGTCTACTTGCCTTGGCGTACCGCCCATGCTTTGAACCTCTACCTTTCTTGCAACATAGTTAGCATTGGTTTGCGCACATAATTCTATCAATTGCCCAGCTGTAATTCGTTTACCTCACATAGCTGTTTTATCGTCTTTTGGGAGAGAGACATCACTAGTGAACATCATGGGATCCCGGTGCATATTACCATCACTGATCACATCTGCTATTTACTTTCTGCTTTTACTTACTATTTGCAATTATACCTATCACTATTATCTCTTGCATTTGATCCTTTGTAAATGACAAGGCCGGAGGGATTGACAACCTCTCTGTACTCGTTGGGAGCAAAGTTATTTGTATCTGTGTGCAGGTCCAAGTTGATTGCTAATATCTGGCGCCGTTAGCAGTTGACACCTTCTTGTTGAACCTAGGAGTCTCAGGGGAAATCGATCCTTGATATCTTGCCAAGGGAAAACTACCGCTACACTGCATCTCAAACCTTCCACTTGGGGTAACCAACGAGGGGCGAGAAGCCATCAGCGCGCCAAGTGTGGGGAGTCCTACTAGGACTCCCAAGTCCTAGTAGGATTCCCCTATCCTTTTCGGAGTAGGAGAGAAGGAAAGAGGGGGAGAGGGAGAAGGAAAAGGGGGCTGCATCCCTTGTCCAATTCGGACCAGAAGGGGGGCGCGCGCCTCCTTCCTTTTGGCCTCTCTCCTCTATTCCCGTAACTCCCCGGTACTCCGAAAATACCCGAATCACTCGGAACCTTTACGATGTCCGAATATAGTCGTCCAATATATCGATTTTTACGTCTCGACCATTTCGAGACTCCTCCTCATGTCCCCGATCTCATCCGGGACTCCGAACTCCTTCGGTACATCAAAACTCATAAACTCATAATAGAACTGTCATCGAAACCTTAAGCGTGCGGACCCTACGGGTTCGAGAACTATGTAGACATGACCGAGACATGTCTCCGGTCAATAGCCAATAGCGGAACCTGGATGCTCATATTGGCTCCCACATATTCTACAAAGATCTTTATCGGTCAAACCGCATAACAACATACGTTGTTCCCTTTGTCATCGGTATGTTACTTGCCCGAGATTCGATCGTCGGTATCTCAATACCTAGTTCAATCTCGTTACCGGCAAGTCTCTTTACTCGTTCCGTAATACATCATCCCGCAACTAACTCATTAGCTGCAATGCTTGCAAGGCTTATAGTGATGTGCATTACCGAGTGGGCCCAGAGATACCTCTCCGACAATTGGAGTGACAAATCCTAATCTCGAAATACGCCAACCCAACAAGTACCTTCGGAGACACCTGTAGAGTACCTTTATAATCACCCAGTTACGTTGTGACGTTTGGTAGCACACAAAGTGTTCCTCCGGTATTCGGGAATTGCATAATCTCATAGTCATAGGAACATGTATAAGTCATGAAGAAAGCAATAGCAGTAAAACTTAAACGATCATAGTGCTAAGCTAACGGATGGGTCTTGTCCATCACATCATTCTCCTAATGATGTGATCCCTTTGATCGAATGACAACTCATGTCTATGGCTAGGAAACATAACCATCTTTGATCAATGAGCTAGTCTAGTAGAGGCATACTAGGGAAACTCTGTTTTGTCTATGTATTCACACATGTATTAAGTTTCCGGTTAATACAATTCTAGCATGAATAATAAACATTTATCATGATATAAGGAAATAAATAATAACTTTATTATTGCCTCTAGGGCATATTTCCTTCAGTCTCCCACTTGTACTAGAGTCAATAATCTAGTTCACAGCGCCATGTGATTTAACACCGATAGTTCACATCGTCATGTGATTAACACCCAAAGGGTTTACTATAGTCAATAATCTAGTTCACATCGCTATGTGATTAACACCCAAAGAGTACTAAGGTGTGATCATGTTTTGCTTCGTGAGAGAAGTTTAGTCAACGGGTCTGTCACATGCAGATCCGTATGTATTTCGCAAATGTCTATGTGTATACAATGCTTTGCATGGAGTTACTCTAGCTAATTGCTCCCACTTTCAATACGCATCCAGATTGATACTTAGAGTCAGCTAGATTTAGTGTCAAAGCTTGCATCGGCGTAACCCTTTACGACGAACTCTTTATCACCTCCATAATCGAGAAGCATTTCCTTAGTCATCCAGTTACCAAGGATAATTTTGACCGCTGTACAGTGATCTACTCCTGGATCACTATTGTACCTCCTTGTCAAACTCATGGCAAGGTTCACAACATGTTTGGTACACAGCATGGCATACTTTATAGAACCTATGGCTGAGGCATTGGGAATGACTTTCATTCTCTCTGTATTTTTCTGCCGTGGTCTGGCTTTGAGTCTTACTCAACTTCACACCTTACAAGTCAGGCAAGAACTCCTTCTTTGACTGATCCATTTTGAACTACTTCAAAATCTTATCAAGGTATGTACGCATCAAAAGTCTTATCAAGCGTCTTGATCTATCTCTATAGATCTTGATGCCCAATATGTACGCAGCTTCACCGAGATCTTTCTTTGAAAAACTCCTTTCAAACACTCCTTTATGCTTTCCAGAATATTCTACATTATTTCTGATCAACAATATGTCATTCACATATACTTATCAGAAATGTTGTAGTGCTCCCACTAACTTTCTTGTAAATACATGCTTCATCGCAAGTCTGTATAAATCTATATGCTTTGATCAACTTATCAAAGCGTATATTCCAACTCCGAGATCCTTGCACCAGTCCATAGATGGATCGCTGGAGCTTGCACATTTTGTTAGCACCTTTAGGATTGACAAAACCTTATGGTTGCATCATATACAATTCTTCTTTAATAAATCCATTAAAGAATGCAGTTTTATTGTCCATTTGCCAGATTTCATAAAATGCGGCAATTGCTAACATGATTCAGACAGACTTAAGCATCGCTACGGGTGAGAAAGTCTCATCGTAGTCAACTCCTTGAACTTGTCGAAAACCTTTCACAACAAGTCGAGCTTTGTAAACAGTAACATTATTGTCAGCGTCAGTCTTCCTCTTGAAGATCCATTTATTTTCGATGGCTTGCCGACCATCGGGCAAGTCAACCAAAGTCCACACTTTGTTCTCATACATGGATCCCATCTCAGATTTCATGGTCTCAAGCCATTTTGCGGAATCTGGGCTCATCATCGCTTCCTCATAGTCCGTAGGTTCATCATGGTCCAGTAACATGACTTCCAGAACCGGGTTGCCGTACCACTCTGGTGCAGAACGTACTCTGGTTGATCTACGAAGTTCAGCAGTAACTTGATCCGAAGTTTCATGATCATCATCATTAGCTTCCTCACTAATTAGTGTAGGAATCACTAGAACCAGTTTCTGTGATGTACTACTATCCAATTTGGGAGAAGGTACAATTACCTCATCAAGTTCCACCTTCCTCCCACTCACTTCTTTCGAGAGAAACTCCTTCTCTAGAAAGGATCCACTCTTAGCAACAAAGACCTTGCCTTCGGATCTGTGATAGAAGGTGTACCCAACAGTTTCTTTTGGGTATCCTATGAAGATTTACTTCTCCAATTTGGGTTCGAGCTTATCATGTTGAAACTTTTTCACATAAGCATCGTAGTCCCAGACTTACAGAAATGACAGCTTAGGTTTCTCGTCAAACCACAGTTCATACGGTGTCATCTCCACGGATTTAGATGGTGCCCTATTTAACGTTAATGTAGCTGTGTCTAATGCATAACCCCAAAAGCGATAGTGGTAGATCGGTAAGAGACATCATTGATCGCACCATATCTAATAAAGTACGGTTATGACGTTCAGACACACCATTACACTGTGGTGTTCCAGGTGGCGTGAGTAGTGAAACTATTTCACATTGTTTTTACTGAAGGCCAAACTCGCTAACTCAAATATTTTACCTCTACGATCATATCGTAGAAACTCTAATTTTCTTGTTACGATGATTCTCCACTTCACTCTGAAATTCTTCGAACTTTTCAAATGTTTCAGACTTGTGCTTCATTAAGTAGATATACCCATATCTGCTCAAATCATCAGTGAAGGTCAGAAAACAACGATACCTGCCGCGAACTTCAACACTCATTGGTCCGCATACATCAGTATGTATGATTTCCAACAACTCTGTTGCTCGCTCCACAGTTCCGGAGAACGGAGTTTTAGTCATCTTGCCCATGAGGCATGGTTCGCAAGCACCAAGTGATTCATAATCAAGTGATTCCAAAAGTCCATCACTATGGAGTTTCTTCATGCGCTTTACACCAATATGACCTAAACGGAAGTGCCACAAATAAGTTGCACTATCATTATTAACCTTGCATCTTTTGGCTTCAATATTATGAATATGTGTGTCACACGATCGAGATCCAACAAACCATTTTCATTGGGTGTATGACCATAGAAGGTTTTATTCATGTAAACAGAACAAAAATTATTCTCTAACTTACATGAATAACCGTATTGCAATAAACATGATCAAATCATATTCATGCTTAACACAAACACCAAATAACACTTATTTATGTTCAACACTAATCCCGAAAGTATAGGGAGTGTGCGATGATGATCATATCAATCTTGGAACCACTTCCAACACACTTTCACCTTTAACTAGTTTCTATTCATTATGCAACTCCCATTTCGAGTTACTACTCTTTAGCAACTGAACCAGTATCAAATACCGAGGGGTTGCTATAAACACTAGTAAAATATACATCAATAATCTGTATATCAAATATACCTTTGTTCACTTTGCCATCCTTCTTATCCACCAAATATCTAGGGTAGTTCCACTTCCAGTGACCTTTTCCTTTGCATTCGAAGCACTTAGTTTCAGGCTTGAGTTTAGCTTTGGGTTTCTTCACGGGAGTGACAACTTGCTTGTCATTCTTTTTTTTGAAGTTCCCCTTCTATCCCTTTGCCCTTTACTTGAAACAAGTGGTCTTATTAACCATCAACACTTGATGCTCTTTCTTGATTTCTACCTTCGCCGATTTCAGGATCGCGAAGAGCTCGGGAATTACCTTCGTCATCCCTTGCATATTATAGTTCATCACGAAGTTCTACTAACTTGGTGATAGTGACTAGAGAACTTTTGTCAATTACTATCTTATCTGGAAGAATAACTCCCACTTGATTCAAGTAATTGTAGTACCCAGACAATCTGAGCACATGCTCACTGGTTGAGCTATTCTCCTCCATCTTGTAGGCAAAGTACTGTCAGAGGTCTTATACCTCTCGACACGGGCATGAGTATGAAATACTAATTTCAACTCGTGGAACATCTCATATGCTCCGTGGCGTTCAAAACATTTTTGAAGTCCCGGTTATAAGCCGTAAAGCATGGCGCACTAAACTATCAAGTAGTCATGATACCGAGCTTGTCAAACATTCATAACGTCTGTATGTGCTCCTGCAATAGGTTCGTCACCTAGCGGTGCATCAAGGACATAATACTTCTGTGCAGCAATGAGGATAATCCTCAGATCACGGACCTAGTCCGCATCATTGCTACTAACATCTTTCAACTTATATTTCTCTAGGAACATATAAAATAAACGGGGAGCTATATCGCGAGCTATTGATCTACAACACATATATGCTAATACTACCAGGACTAAGTTCATGATAAATTAAAGTTCAATTAATCATATTACTTGAAGAACTCCCACTTAGATAGACATCCCTCTGGTCATCTAAATGATCACGTGATCCAAATCAACTAAACCATGTCCGATCATCACGTGAGATGGAGTAGTTTTCAATGGTGAACATCTTATGTTGATCATATCTACTATATGATTCACGCTCGACCTTTTGGTCTCCAGTGTTCCGAGGCCATATCTGCATATGCTAGGCTCGTCAAGTTTAACCCGAGTATTCTGCGTGTGCAAAACTGGCTTACACCCGTTGTATTTGAACGTAGAGCTTATCACACCCGATCATCACGTGGTGTCTCGGCACGACGAACTTTCGCAACGGTGCATACTCAGGGAGAACACTTATACCTTGAAATTTGGTAAGGGATCATCTTATAATGCTACCGTCGTACTAAGCAAAATAAGAAGCATAATAAGATAAACATCACATGCAATCAAAATATGTGACAAGATATGGCCATCATCATCTTGTGCTTTTGATCTCCATCTCCAAAGCACCGTCATGATCACCTTCGTCACCGGCGCGACACCTTGATCTTCATCGTAGCATCGTTGTCGTCTCGCCAACTATTGCTTCTACAACTATCGCTACCGCTTAGTGATAAAGTAAAGCAATTACATGGCGATTGCATTTCATACAATAAAGCGACAACCATATGGCTCCTGCCAGTTGCCGATAACTTTACAAAACATGATCATCTCATACAAAACCGTATAACTCATCATGTCTTGACCATATCACATCACAACATGCCCTGCAAAAACAAGTTAGACGTCCTCTACTTTGTTGTTGCAAGTTTTACGTGGCTGCTACGGGCTTAGCAAGAACCGTTCTTACCTACGCATACAAAAACCACAACGATGTTTCGTCAAGTATGTGCTGTTTTAACCTTCACAAGGACCGGGCGTAGTCACACTTGATTAAGCTAAAGTGAGAGAGACAGACACCCGCCAGTCACCTTTAAGCAATGAGTGGTCATAACGGTGAAACCAGTCTCGCGTAAGCGTACGAGTAATGTCGGTCCGGGCCGCTTCATCTCACAATACCGCCGAAGCAAAGTATGACATGCTGGTAAGCAGTATGACTAGTATCGTCCACAACTCACTTGTGTTCTACTCGTGCATATCATCTATGCATAGACCTGGCTCATGATGCCACTGTTGGGGAACGTAGTATTTTAAAAT
This sequence comes from Secale cereale, assembly GCA_902687465.1. NCBI lineage: Eukaryota > Viridiplantae > Streptophyta > Magnoliopsida > Poales > Poaceae > Secale > Secale cereale. Next base: position 95,358,579 of record LR738715.1, read on the forward strand.
TTTCCTACGATCACGCAAGATCTATCTACCAGATGCATAGCAACGAGAGGGGAGAGTGAGTCTACGTACCCTCGTAGACTGAAAGCGAAAGCGTTAGAACAACACGGTTGATGTAGTCGTACGTCTTCACGGCCCGACCGATCAAGCACCGAAACTACGGCACCTCCGAGTTCTAGCACACGTTCAGCTCGATGACGTCCCTCGAACTCCGATCCAGTCGAGTGTCGAGGAAGAGTTCCGTCAGCACGACGGCGTGGTGACGATCTTGATGTTCTACCGTCGCAGGGCTTCGCCTAAGCACCGCTATAATATTATCGAGGAGAACTATGGTGGAGGGAGGGCACCGCACACGGCTAAGAGATCAAGAGATCAATCGTTGTGTCTAGAGGTGCCCCCTGCCCCCGTATATAAAGGAGGGAGGGAGAGGCCGGCCCTAGAGGGGGCGCGCCAAGTGTGGGGAATCCTACTAGGACTCCCAAGTCCTAGTAGGATTCCCCTTTCCTTTCCGGAGTAGGAGAGAAGGAAAGAGGGGGAGAGGGAGAAGGAAAAGGGGGCTGCACCCCTTGTCCAATTCGGACCAGAAGGGGGGCGCGCGCCTCCTTCCTTTTGGCCTCTCTCATCTATTCCCGTAACTCCCCGGTACTCCGAAAATACCCGAATCACTCGGAACCTTTCCGATGTCCGAATATAGTCGTCCAATATATCGATTTTTACGTCTCGACTATTTCGAGACTCCTCGTCATGTCCCCGATCTCATCCGGGACTCCGAACTCCTTCGGTACATCAAAACTCATAAACTCATAATAAAACTGTCATCGAAACCTTAAGCGTGCGGACCCTACGGGTTCGAGAACTATGTAGACATGACCGAGACACGTCTCCGGTCAATAGCCAATAGCGGAACCTGGATGCTCATATTGGCTCCCACATATTCTACGAAGATCTTTATCGGTCAAACCGCATAACAACATACGTTGTTCCCTTTGTCATCGGTATGTTACTTGCCCGAGATTCGATCGTCGGTATCTCAATACCTAGTTCAATCTCGTTACCGGCAAGTCTCTTTACTCGTTCCGTAATACATCATCCCGCAACTAACTCATTAGCTGCAATGCTTGCAAGGCTTATAGTGATGTGCATTACCGAGTGGGCCCAGAGATACCTCTCCGACAATCGGAGTGACAAATCCTAATCTCGAAATACGCCAACCCAACAAGTACCTTCGGAGACACCTATAGAGTACGTTTATAATCACCCAGTTACGTTGTGACGTTTGGTAGCACACAAAGTGTTCCTCCGGTATTCGGGAATTGCATAATCTCATAGTCATAGGAACATGTATAAGTCATGAAGAAAGCAATAGCAGTAAAACTTAAACGATCATAGTGCTAAGCTAACGGATGGGTCTTGTCCATCACATCATTCTCCTAATGATGTGATCCCGTTGATCGAACGACAACTCATGTCTATGGCTAGGAAACATAACCATCTTTGATCAATGAGCTAGTCTAGTAGAGGCATACTAGGGACACTCTGTTTTGTCTATGTATCGACACATGTATTAAGTTTCCGGTTAATACAATTCTAGCATGAATAATAAACATTTATCATGATATAAGGAAATAAATAATAACTTTATTATTGCCTCTAGGGCATATTTCCTTCACTTCGGAAGCAGCAAATGAAGGAGTCTGGATGAAGGATTTCATATCCGATCTAGGTGTAATACCTAGTGCATCGGGTCCAATGAAAATCTTTTGTGACAACACTGGAGCAATAGCCTTGGCGAAGGAATCCAGGTTTCACAAGAGAACAAAGCACATCAAAAGACGCTTCAATTCCATCCGCGATCTAGTCAAGGAGGGAGACATAGATATTTGCAAGATACATACGGATCTGAATGTTGCAGACCCGTTGACTAAGCCTCTTCCGCGGGCAAAACATGATCAACACCAGGAATCCATGGGTGTGAGGATCATTACTTTGTAATCTAGATTATTGACTCTAGTTCAAGTGGGAGACTGAAGGAAATATGCCCTAGAGGCAATAATAAAGATGTGATTTGTATTTCCTTATACCATGATAAATGTCTTTTATTCATGCTAGAATTATATTAACCGAAAACTTAGTACATGTGTGAATACATAGACAAAACAATATGTCCCTAGTATGCCTCTACTAGACTAGCTCATTGACCAGAGATGGTTATGTTTCCTAGCCATAGATATGAGTTGTCATTTGATCAACGGGGTCACATCATTAGGAGAATGATGTGATGGACTAGACCCATCCGTTAGCTTAGCACTATGATCGTTTAGTTTTACTGCTATTGCTTTCTTCATGACTTATACATGTTCCCATAACTATGAGATTATGCAACTCCCGAATACTGTAGGAACACCTTGTGTGCTATCAAACGTCACAACGTAACTGGGTGATCATAAAGATGCTCTACAGGTGTCTCCGAAAGTGTTCATGGTGTTGGCATAGATCAAGACTAGGATTTTTCACTCCGAGTGTCGGAGAGGTATCTCTGGGCCCTCTCGGTAATACACATCATAATAAGCCTTGCAAGCAAATGACTAATGAGTTAGTCACGAGATGATGTATTACGGAACGAGTAAATAGACTTACCGAACGAGATTGAACTAGGTATAGAGATATCGACGATCGAATCTCGGGCAAGTAACATACCGATGACAAAAGGAACAACGTATGTTGTTATGCGGTTTGATCGATAAAGATCTTCGTAGAATATGTAGGAGCCAATAAGAGCATCCAGGTTCCGCTATTGGTTATTGACCGGAGATGAGTCTCGGTCATGTCTACATAGTTCTCGAACCCGTAGGGTCCGCACGCTTAATGTTTGATGACGATCGGTATTATGAGTTTATGAGTTTTGATGTACCGAAGGTAGTTCGGAGTCCCGGATGGGATCACGGACATGACGAGGAGTCTCGGAATGTCCGAGACGTAAAGATTGATATATTGGACGACTATATTCGGACACCAGAAGTGTTCCGTAAAGTTTCGGAATTTACCGGAGTACCGGGGGGGGGGGGTTACCGGAACCCCTGGGGAAGCTATGGGCCTTAATGGGCCGTAGGAGAAAGAGGGAAGGAGGGCCAGGGCTGGGCCGCGCGTCCCCCCACCCCTTGGTCTGAATTGGACAAGGAGGGAGGGGGGGCTGGTGCCCCTTTCCTTCTCCTTCGCCCTCTCCTTCCTTCCCCCCTTCTCCCTTTTGGTAGTTCCTACTAGGAATAGGATTGCAATCCTATTCCTAGTAGGATTGCTCCTCCTTGACGCGCCACTAGGGGTCGGCCGGCCTTCCCCCTTGCTCCTTTATATACGGGGGCAGGGGGGCACCCAAAGACACAGAAGTTGAATTGTTTTAGCCATGTGCGGTGCCCCCCTCCACGGAAACACACCTCGGTCATACTGTCGCAGTGCTTAGGCGAAGCCCTGTGCCGGTAACATCATCTTCGTCACCACACCGTCGTGCTGACGAAACTCTCCCGTGAAGCTCAATTGGATCAAGAGCTCGTGGGACGTCATCAAGCTAAACGTGTGCTGAACGCGGAGGTGTCGTACGTTCGGTGCTTGATCGGTTGGATCGCGAAGAAGTTCGACTACATCAACCGCGTCACTTGACGCTTCCACTCCCGGTCTACGAGGGTACGTAGACACACTCTCCCTCTCGTTTCTATGCATCTGGTAGATAGATCTTGCGTGATCGTAGGAAAATTTTAAAATACTACGTTCCCCGACAGTAGCTAGGTCTGCTCACCGGCCGCGTACGCAACATGAAGGAGTTCCCGGCGAGATGGCCCATGACCCCTGGGGGCATAGGTTTAGTCCGGCGTGCATGACCTTTCTATTAAGCCTAGGTCGGGTTGCGGCGTATTGTTTGGCCGAGGCCGGGCATGACCTGATGGTGTGTCCGACCGGAGTTAAGCGAGCGTGGTGGGTAAGTTGGTCCACCCCTGCAAGGAAGAAAACATCTATCGATAGCCTGTCCTACGGTAATGGACACTTGGAGTTGTATCCCGATCGATACAACTAGAACTGGATACTTGAGGTGATGAATGGATATGTGGCACCGGGATTGCTTCCTCGCAGGGAGTCGAGGAAGGATCTCTGGGCGTTAATGCTACAACATGCTTGATAACTATAATATGTTATTCTGTACTCTCTTCTACTGCTGCAAGATTGGTGGTTTCTAGAAGATGCTAATCTTCGATAGGACTAGCTTCTCCCCCTCTTATTCTGCATTCTGAAGCTTAGTCCACATATACTACCCTTTTCATTGATACCGATGCATATGTAGTGTAGATCCTTGCTTGCGAGTACTTTGGATGAGTACTCACGGTTGCTTTGCTACCCCTCCCCCGTTCTTCCTTCTTTCTGGTTGTTGCAACCAGATGGCGGATCCCAGGAGCCATATGCCCCTAGTCGACTGCTACTACTACCCCAACAAAGCCTACTACTTCATGAAGACAACTGACGACCATGAGTAGTTAGGAGGTCCCAGGCAGGAGTCCTTGCCTTTTCGACCGTTGATGTTTTGTGCTAGCCTTCTTAAGGCAAACTTGTTTAACTTACGTCTGTACTCAGATATTATTACTTTCGCTGACTCTTGTGTATTCGAGCTTATGTATTCGAGCCCTCGAGGCCCCTGGCTTGTAATATAAAGCTTGCATTATTTTATTTGTGTCTAGAGTTGTGTTGTGATATCTTCCAGTGAGTCCTTGATCTTGGTCGTACACGTTTGTGTGCATGATTAGTGTACGGTCAAATCAGGGGCATCACAAGTTGGTATTAGAGCCGACTTCCTGTAGGAACTCCCCTTTCCAACTCCTTGGTCGAAGTTGAGTCTAGTATTTGGAAAACTTTTACTAACATTGTTGTGTGGCTTACGGGCCCACATCACAAATGGGTGGTATTAGTATCTTTTATTCCTCATCTATACTCTGGGATTCTGATCTCTCTTTTGTTCGGGTCAAATAATTTTGCTAACTCTAACATTAGGTTCTCGTAACGACTTTCCTCGGAGAGCCCCTTCATTCTGGATGGTTGCCTGCTTCACCAGAAGACTTCGAAGATATTCTCCGATGTTTCCCCGAGACCCTTGTGCCCTTCGCCATTGCAATTCCGTATCATCGATAAATCCCTAAGGATAGCTGCATACACTTGTCGTCCATACCTTCATTTCAATTGATCTTGTTCTTACAAGATACCCTGAAATACTTTAGATATTCTGAGAATCCTTTGTGCCCACTGCCTTGCAGCTCCTTTTCCGCATGAATACATGGATGAATAATTTCACACACTTACCGAGAATCCGTTCATCCTAGTTGTTCATGCGTTTCACAAATGTCTTCGAAAGGCTACTCAATCTTCCAAAATCCTCAACAACCTATTGCTCTGGAAAGTTTTACCTGCTTGCATTAGGGTTAATTCCATATGTATATCAATATTCGTTAAAATTCTTTGTGATTGACTTTCTAATCATATTGATTCAATAGGTTGCAAATACTCGCAATCATCAGTGAAACTAGAATTTGTTCTTCCAACTCAGACGTCATTCCGAATATGAGCCAGATCTCGGCCAATCAAATTGCGGTCAAGAGTACCCCTAAGCCTACTCCTCTTACCTATCCTTAATCAGAGCTTTTGATTCTGATCCCTTGATTTGGAAATCATATTTCCTTTGCATTTGAGCCTTGAATTGTTCAGATGTTTTCATAATTTGATGACTTTGCATTCTTTCTTCTTCTCGTTGAGTACCGATACTCCAATCAGATCCCTTATGGGCCACTAGACCCTGCGTTGGATTATTATTCGACAGTGTCCTTCATATTCAACAACCTTGCGAGTCTTTCCTCGGATACATAATTCCTTTGGTAAATAGTACCCTCTACTTTTGTCGACCATGATATGCTTCTAGCTGGTGTTATTTTACTCTTGAAGATTGTGGTATATGTTCCTAAAGATGCCCCTATGGGTTGAACCTATGCCTACCATAAATCTGTGTGAACCCGAAAGATTTCACGGGTCTTACTCATCTGGTATTTCTCCAGGTAAAACTTTGAACACTAATGCCATTTTTGAAACAAGAAGTGAATGAAAGGTTATGCATTGGAAAAGTGGGAGTCGACCTTGAATGTTGTGTTCATGCCCATGGACACGATGTAGATCTTATCATGGAAGCTTCTTGTATAATAATTATTTCCTTGATATAATATCATCTAGTATCTGTGAATTAATCCTTTGCAATTGTAATTCCGACCATATTGTCTCCTTAATTCCATTTCCCAGACAAGTTAAAGCACTTGTCTTGTGCAGATCAATACATCTCCGCAACCCCTATTTTGATCTTCCTTCGAGTATTACCCTCCGGTATCTCGAGAATATCAAAGCACTGTGTTGCTTCCTATGAGTCTTCATCTAGTATTTCTTCTCACAGATTTCAGATTTCTCCTGGGTTCTAAGTTATTAGTCACTCGAGAACACCAATAAGTGAATCGATTCCGCACTCTGATTCTATAACTCTGCTACTTCTCGAGCTTGCGTTGTATTCCCTCGAAGAGGAAAGGGTGATGCAGCACAATAGCGTAAGTATTTCTCTCGGTTTTTGAGAACCAAGGTATCAATCCAGTAGGAGACCACGCGCGAGTCCCTCGCACCCACACAAACAAATAAGAACTTCGCAGCCAACGCGATAACGGGTTGTCAATCCCTTTACGGTCACTTACAAAAGTGAGATCTGATAGAGATGGTAGTTTGATATTTTTGGTATTTTTGGATATAAGAACAGAAAGTAAAAGCGGAAAAGTAAAGTAGATTGTAGATTGATATGTCGAGAATAGACCCGGGGCCCATAGTTTTCTCTAGTGGCTTCTCTCATGATAGCGGTATTCTACAGCGGGTAAACAAATTACTGTCGAGCAATTGATAGAAAAGTGAATAATTATGAGACTATCTAGGCATGATCGTTATATATAGGCATCACGTCCGAGACAAGTAGACTGAAACAATTCTGCATCTACTGCTATTACTCCACACATCGACCGCTATCCAGAATGCATCGAGAGTATTAAGTTCGTAAGAACAGAGTAACGCCTTAAGCAAGATGACATGATGTAGAGGGATAAACTCAAACATAGTGATATAAACCCCATCTTTTTATCCTCGATGGCAACAATACAATACGTGCCTTGCTGCCCCTACTGTCACTGGGAAAGGACACCGCAAGATTGAACCCAAAGCCAAGCAATTCTCCCATTGCAAGAACTATAGATCTAGTAGGCCAAACCAAACCAATAATTCAAAGAGACTTGCAAGGATATTATAATCATACATAAAGAGTTCAGAAAAGAACCAAATATTTCTCATAGATAATCTTGATCATAAACCCACAATTCATCGGATCTCGACAAACACACCGCAAAAAGAGATTACATCGAATAGATCTCCTCGAAGACCGAGGAGAACTTGGTATTGAGATCCAAAGAGAGAGAAGAAGCCATATATATAGTAACTATGGACCCGAAGGTCTGTGGTAAACTACTCACAACTCATGGTGAGGTGATGATGATGATGTAGAAGCACTCCGTGGAAGATCCCCCCTCCGGCAGAGCTCCGGAACAAGCCCCAAGATGGGATCTCACGGGAATAGAAGGTTGCGGCGGTGGAACTAGGGTTTTCTTTGTTGTTCTGATGGTTTCGGGGTACGTAGATATGTATAGGAAGAAGGGGGGCACCGAGAGCCAGACGTGATGCCCACGAGGCAGGGGCGTGCCCTATAGGGGGGGGCGCCCCCACCCTCGTGGACGCCACGTCAGCCCTACTTCGTGGTTCTCAAGTCTCCCGTGCGTATTTTGCTCCAAAAATATCTCTCCCGAAGGTTTCATTCTGTTTGGACTCCATTTGATATTCCTTTTCTGTAAAACCCTGAAATAGGCAAAAAAACAGCAATCTGGAATGGGCCTTTGGGTTTATAGGTTAGTCCCATAAATAATATAAAAGTGTATAACAAAGCCCATTAAACATCAAAAACATTATAAATAATAGCATGGAACAATAAAAAATTATAGATACGTTGGAGACGTATCAAACTCTAAGTAATTTACGTTGCTTACGAGTTTAAATAATCCTTCAGGTCATACCTAGCATGTTCGGCTATATCATTATCGTTCTAGATTGTAACTGTGCTACCAGGTCCTTCCCGGAGCACAATTTGCGACGATGAGCTAAGCTTACGTCGATCTTCCTCATCATATCATTTTTGCCTCGAACAACAAGCTTGATTTCAAGTTTGTTTTGTACTAGTGGTTTTAATAACCTTTTGCTCCATCATTCATTTGACTTGACGTCATCGCCGATCGATTACATCTTAATGAAATCTCTCGACAAATGTGTCATGATCAACATCAACAATTATTTGCCTTCTTCCAAGTTGTGACTCGAACTCATGATGGGAAATACCATTTTTCCCTCGATGATTTGTATTAACCTCGACAACATTCATGCATTACCTCCAACACAAAACTTGTTCAAATTTGGTGTTATACCTTAAGTTCCTTGTTATCCGACTTAGGATATGCTCCTATTAATTGTGTTCAAACAATTTTTCCTTTCCATTGGGTTGTTAAAACCGATAATTATATTTTCCTTTCCATTGGTTTGTTTAACTTTCTTGTGATCTATATGATCTAAGCAGTAATAATTCACTGCTTATGTAAACACCTCGGTGTACAAATCTGTCAATGAGACCCTGTATCTACTATGGATGACATTCCGGTAACCGCCGATGGATGAGAATTTTGCCTATTGGTCCACCTCGTTCAATGAGCAGGAAAATGGTTCTCTTCGTCCCGCGCCCTTGGTACCAACGTTGTTGCCAACATAATTGATAGACTATCCTCTGACCTGCCTTGCCATCATGACCGTGCATGATGTTAGCGCCTTCCTGCTTTTAACCCACATGGTGGGCCCATAACCCACAGTTCCACAGGATCAAAACCTGACTCTCCTATACAACCTTAATTCCAAAATATTCTTTGCACTTGGCTACGTATGTAAATCACGAGCCACCTTCCTAGTGATATATTATGGTATAAGACGCTATACTTATTCCCATTGCTCTGAACCCCTTTCAACCTCTGTTTCAGACATCGAACGATTGTCTATCCGCTTGAAACCTAGATATCTTCTTAGTTTGCTCTATATGGGCTTCATTTATTCTACTCAAGAGATACTCATGTGTTCATTCTTGGGTAACCCCAGATGATGTTCCCTTGTAACATTCTATCGTTGTAGAGTTGCCCTTACCTATTCGTAACTGCAATGTAGTTCCCGAAGAAAGGATGGCAACTTCATCATGAAGCATTGGAATAAAGGATTGAAGACATCAATAAAAGGGATTAACTTCCTCGAGAAGATCCGTTAGAATATCGTAATCAGACCTTCTCCCTACTCTACCTCTTAAATCTTGGGACGCGATTTCTTGTAGTAGAGGAGAATTGTGACGCCCGGGTAATAAAGCTACAGTAACCCTCTGCTAATGACGCCACGTCACCATGATGACTGTTAATAAATTCGCGTTGTTTCAAACCATGTTCAAATTCTTTTTTAAAATCAAGTCAAACTTTAAAAGTTTGAAAAATGTCAAATCTAAAATGTTCATCATGTGGCAAATAGTTCCTAATTAATTATGGTGGAGACACCAACATTTAATAAAGTGTCTAAGTGCCCCAAGATAATTAATTCAGTGGCTAAAACAATAATTTAGATGCTTTTTAAATTGTAAAAATTCCAAACCTTTTTATTTAAGTGTCCAGCTTTTTGTGACAGTGCTATTTAATGTAATGTTTTTTTATGGAACTAGTTACATATTTTCACAAAAGCCAACTAGTGACTAAAGGAGTTACAAAACATAATTCATCAAAGAAAAACAGTTTTGTAATAAAAAGAAAGGTACAAAAGTGAAACGGCCACATGCCACTTTGCACTTAGGCCGTCACAGTGCGAGTGCAGCCCAGCAGGCCCAGCCTGCCACCCCCACTCATTGTCTTCCCCCCTCCTGTTCCCTAATGCGATGGACGCCTGTGCGTCGTCCATGGCGCAGGATGCCGCACACGTCGGCCATCCACCGCTCCCCCGTCGCCTTTTAGGTCGCCCCGTGATAACCCACAAGTGTAGGGGATCAGTTGTAGCCTCTTTCGATAAGTAAGAGTGTTGAACCCAACGAGGAGCTAAAGGCAGAACAAATATTCCCTCAAGTTCTATCGATCACCGATACAACTCTACGCACGCTTGATGTTTACTTTACCTAGAACAAGTATGAAACTAGAAGTAGTTTGTAGTTTTTGTGGGATAGGTTTGCAAGATAATAAAGAGCGCGTAAATAAAAGGTAGGGGCTGTTAAGATAAAGACACAACTAAATTAGATTTAGTAGAGAGCTTTTTGTCACAAGAAAGTTATTTGTCCCTAGGCAATCGATAACTAGACCGGTAATCAACATTGCAATCTTATTTGAGGGAGAGGCATAAGCTAACATACTTTCTCTTCTTGGATCATATGCACTTATGATTGGAACTCTAGCAAGCATCCGCAACTAATAAAGATCATTAAGGTAAAACCCAACCATAGCATTAAAGTATCAAGTCCTCTTATTCCCATACACAAACAACCTACTTACTCGGTGAAAGAACATGCGGTGCCCCCATGTTTGGTTTTGGTAATTGATGACAATCTCTATGGACTAATGGTTGCCTTGAGTTATATTTGAAGGGTTTGTCCATATGCTTTTCTTGGAGTTCATTTGTTGGTTTCAAGGAGAGTTTGTGATGACCAAGGTGCTATTAAGGAATTATCCAAAGATTGGTCTTGTGGGTGTTGAGCTTATTGCAAGCATGTCTTGAAGAAGAAGAGTTTGTGATCATTCTTGTTTACCTTCAAGACATCATCCAAATGAAGAGAGTTGGAAAGATTCAAGGTTGATCAAAACTAAGTCAAAGAATGAATCAAGTTGATCAACACACAAAGTGTAGAAGATGTACCGAGAGGGTTCAAGCAATCCTATGGTATGGTAAGCATTGTCAATCACGCTTTGTGTACTAACTCATGGTCTTCGTGAGAGTTCTTTGTGGGGTTAGGTTACGGTGTGCAAGTTCAAGTGGAGCATCACGAAGAAATCAAGTGCTTGAAGCTTGCCGTCCATTGTCGTGACAATGGACTTGTGAAGATATGCCGAAAAGTGGCTCACCCATAGAGGAGTATGGGGGAGCAATCTACTAGTCTTCACCGAGACAACGCAATCAAGAAAGATGGTCCAACTTGAGGAAGTCAAGATCGTCTACATCTAGCTCAAGTGGAGTTTGTTCAAAGCAAAGGTTTGCCCTTGATAGGTTTTCTATTTTACCGGTCTCGTGGTGGTAGTTGGGAGACCGGGTTATAGGATCATTTGCCGTACTATCAAGGGGGGCTCTCAAGTTGGTAGCTTGATCATATCGTTAGTAGAGAGCTCAAACCATTGCATCCTTGCATCATGTTTCTTGGTTCTTGTTTGGTTCTCTTTGTGAGTCTTAGAGCTTATGGTCATCTTGATGACAAGCTTGAGTTCATCGAAAACGGAGTTCACATGTGTCTTCTATGATGTTTTCGGTGCTGGGTGTTTTACCGGTCTTATCCGAGGAAGGGTTCTCACCATTTTATTTTGGGACTTTTGTAATTTGCTTCTTATTGATATTTCTATCAAGATTGTGTTAGCCCTTGTCGCTAGCTTTCCAACAAACTTGGTTTCATCGAATTCGGAGTCCGTATGCAAAAGTTATTGTCGTTTTGGTGTACTAAAAAGGCTGCAGCGGTACTACCGCGGGTTGGAGCGGAAGTAATTTTTTACTACCTCTTTCGGGAGCGGTACTACCGCTTTCGGGAGCGGTACTACCGCTTGGAGCAGTACTACCGCGGCTACTTCCGTGGCTACTTCCGTGGCTACTTCCGCTCGGGACCAAAAACTCGTCACAAGTCCAGCGGTGGTAGGCACGGATGTAATTTTTTAGTACCGCTCGCAAGCAGTAGTACCGCTACCCTTAGCAGTAGTACCGCTACCCCTAGCGGTAGTACCGTGAGGTCAAGCGGTACTACCGCTCCGACGGTTCTTCTGGCCTTTTTGCCTCCTCGCTGTTGTTTTTCTAAGGGGTACTAATGCCCTAGCGGTAGTACCGCTCTGTGCGGGCTGTGAGCATAACGGTTGGATTTTTCCCCACCTATAAAAGGGGCTCTTCTTCCCCAATGAACCTTATCCTTTGAGCTCGTGTTCTTCCCCCATTGTTGACCTTCTTCGAGCTTGCTATCTCTCAATCCCTCCATGGATTCTTGCTAGTTTTTGGGGGAAAGAGAGAGGAGATCTAGATCCACATTTCCACCAATCACTTTCTCCTCTAAGTGAGGGGAACCCCTTGGATCTTGATCTTGGAGTTCTTGGCGTTCTCCTTCTTGTTCTTCCTCTCATTTCCCTCCCTAGCATTAGTTGCTTTGGTGGGATTTGGGAGAGAAGGACTTGGGCACTCCGTGTGCCCTTGCCATTGCATTTGGTGCATCGGTTTGAGTTCTCCACAATGATACGTGGAAGTGAAGTTTGAGAAGCTTATTACTCTTGGGTGCTTGGTACCCTTGAGCTTGTTCCTCTTGGGTGCTTGGGCGCCCTAGACGGTTGGTGGTGTTCGGAGCTCAATCATTGTGGTGTAAAGCTCCGGGCAAGCGTCGGGGTCTCCAATTAGGTTGTGGAGATCGCCCCGAGCAATTTGACGGGTACCGGTGACCGCCCCCAAGGGTTGCCAAAGTGTACGGGTTCGGTGACCCCCCCCCCCCAAGGGTTGCCATTTGTTCGGGTTCGGTGACCGCCCTCAAGGGTCCCTTAGTGGAATCACGGCATCTTGCATTGTGCGAGGGCGTGAGGAGATTACGGTGGCCCTAGTGGCTTCTTGGGGAGCATTGTGCTTCCACACCGCTCCAAACGGAGATTAGCATCCGCAAGGGTGTGAACTTCGGGATACATCGTCGTCTCCGCGTGCCTCGGTTATCTCTTACCCGAGCCCTTTACTTATGCACTATACTTTGTGATAGCCATATTGTTTCTTGTCATATATCTTGCTATCACCTAGTTGTTTATCTTGCTTAGCATAAGTTTTTGGTGCACATAGGTGAGCCTCGTTGTTGTAGGTTTTGTGCTTGACAAATTAACCGCTAGGTTTATTCTGCATTTGTTCAAGCCTAAACCGTAAATATTTTAAAGCGCCTATTCACCCCCCCCCTCTAGGCGACATCCACGATCTTTCAATTGGTATCAGAGCCTCGTCTCTCTTTATAGGGCTTAACCGCCTAGAGAGTAAGGATGTCTACTAGGGGCTTAGGATTCTCTGACACTCTTAGTTTCAATGGCACAAATTTTGATGTTTGGGTAATTCGCATGCTTAATCTCTTTAGGGTCATGGACCCAAATTTAGAGCGAATTGTAGATATGGGTTTTTCTCCTCCAAAGGATCCACAAAGATTATCTTTAGAGGATGAGTAAAACTCTTATCTCAATGCTCAAGCTTCTAATGTGCTTTTTGATGCTTTGAGCAATGTATTTATATTTCAACTCATGCCATTCCGGGATGCTCATGAGTTGTGGACAAAGCTTCAAGATAAATATGGCGTGTCCAACAATTGTAGGAATGATTGTTCTCCCTCCACCTTCGGCCGTGTTGTCTTCTCAACTTGTTCTACTTCACCTACATGTGGTTTGCCACAAGGTAATGATGTGGTGAGTAGTGTTGGTCATTGCAATGATGATAGTATGCTTATTATGGATGATCCTTCATCACCATCTTACTGCAATGCATCTTCTTTGGACTTTAACACTTCGAGCACCCTAAATGTTTCACATGCTTGTGTTGATAGTCCTTGCATATCATGTAGAAATTGCTTGACTAAAACTCATGATGATATGCTTGCTATGTCTTGTTGCCATGATAAAAATGCATCTATTTCCTCGAATTGTTGTGCTAACAATGTAGAGGAAACCCAACACCCCATGGAACAAGATGTAGTCTTGAATGGTGCTTCAAGGGATCCTACATCATCATCTATTGCGTTTTGACTTATGGCTAAGGCTTCAAAGGTATCTCCCACTTTGAACCCCAATATATCTTGTCATGATAGTGATGATAACAATGATGATGATGTAGAAAATGATGAAGAAAATGATAATGTTGCCTCCTTAAAAATTAAGGGGGAAATGATTTTTAATGCTTTCATAAGAATAAAATTGCTCGTTCCAACTTCATGGAAATCATGTCTATTGCCATTGAGGGCAAGAAATATATAGAGGAGTTGGAATCTCATCTGGAGGAGCATGAGGTCACCATTGAGAAAATGGAAGGTCATGAGCGTGATTACGCTAATGAGATCGCCGACCTCTCGCAAGCTCTTGAACTTGAACAAACCACCAAGGAATCTCTTGAGGAGACTTTTGCTCTAGAACTATCTAGAATAAAGGAATCCTGTGATAGAGCTCTCGAGGTGGTTAATGATTTTGAAACTAAAAATGAGAAGCTTGAAGTTGCACATGCTAAACTCCTTGAGGATTTTGAGCACCTCAAAAATGGCTCAAGGGTCATTAAGGGTGAGCTCGTAAAACTCACCGAGTCTCATGCTCAACTTAAAGCTTCATATTCTAAGGAGCTTGCCAAGTTGCCTTCTCCTCTTGCTATTATTGATGATGCTTGTGCTACTAACTCTATTTCTAGTGAAGCATCCATTTTGAAGGAGAATGTTGAGCTAAGGGCTCAACTTGAGTTGCTATCTGGCAATTATGGGAAATTGGAAGAAAGTCATGTAAAGCTCACAAGCTCTCATGATGATCTTCTAGTATCCCATAATGTGCTAAAGATAGCTCATGAGGCTATGAGTATCAAGGTAACATCTAGTGAGCCTCATGTGGATACTAGCACTACTTCAAGTCAAAATGATATCTTGCCATGTGATAGTCCTCGTAATTCATTTACTCACAATGTTAGTACATCTTGTGATGAATTGCTCTCCTTGCCTTGTTGCTCTAACAATGAAGCTTATACTTCCTCTAGTACTTTTGTTGATACTAACCATGTAGAGGAAATCAAAGAGCTCAAGGCCCAAGTCACTTCTTTGAAGAAAGACTTGGAAAAGTGTCATGAAGGGAAGTCCACACTCAACAATATCTTGAGTGTGCAAAAATCCCCCAATGACAAAGGTGGACTTGGATTCAACTCCAACAAGAAGAAAAGGTCCAAGATCATTAACAACAATAAGGGCCAAGAACAACTCAAGAATTCGGCCAAGATTATTTGCTTCAAGTGCAAAATTGAAGGGCATCATGTTAGATCTTGCCCATTGAAGAAGAAGGCCATTAGTGACAAGCAACAAGGGAAGAGGCCACAAGTTCATTCTCGTGCTCAACCGCAAGTTGGAGAAAGGCTGCTTCCCAAGAAGACTCATGGTAATACTTCTCGTTTTGAGAAATCAAATGAGAAGAAAGTGAAGAGTAGTTGTTGCTACCTATGCCGTGAGAAGGGTCACCTTGCTTCTTCATGCACCAGTGGTAACTTATCCAACCCAATTATTATTGATGATGTCTATTCTCTTGGGAAGGATAAGGTTGGCAATGTGTTTGGCAAGTTTCTTGGGACTCAAAGTGGTGTCAAGAAAAGAACCATTTGGGTAGCCAAGCCTATTGTGACTAACCTCTTAGGACCCAAGTTGGTTGGGGATCAACTAGCTCAAACTTGATCAATAGGTGATGTTGGAGGGCATTGGAGACTTGGCTACATTATGAAGATTTGAGGGGTCTTCATCATTCATATTGTCTCAAGCCAAGTCATTCGGATTATCTTTCTATGGTATATCCAATGTTCCTCCTTGCGGTAACTCGTGCTTAAATTGTTTACATTGAAAGTTACTTGGCCCTTAGCATGTTGTGGTTTTGTACCTTGCATGTGCTTGTATATGTTGTGCTTCCAATTTGCTTATCTTGAGAAATCAAGTATGTGTATGTTGGTTTGTACATCATGTACGCGTGTGTCTTGTGTTGAGCCTTTTTGCATCTTGTTTATATCTTAGTTAGCTCTTGTGAGAGATTAATGGAACATCCCATTTTGGGGGAGTGATGTGCTTTGTGCACCTCACAATCCTAAAAATGTGTGTACATGAGGAATACCATCTAGTTTTGATATTACAAGATTATCTAGTCACTATGTGGTATATCTTCTCATGAGAAATTCAAATTCTAAAGTGTCCATTAATTATCTCTTGTTGGTTCCTCTTATTGCCTCTGTTTTAAGTTTTCTTTGGTATCACATTATGGGGGAGTAATATTCTATGTGCATATTACAAGCCTAGAAAATGTGTAAATTTGAGATATTGTCACCTAGAGTTGATAGTATAAATTATGTTGTTCCTAGGTGGCATGTTAGCTCTATTGTTTGCATTTTTCTTGTGTTTGGTGTGAAGATGATGTTGGATATCATTGCTATCTATCACCGGGAATTATTTCCAAATACCTCTTGTCTTTGACAATTGGTAATCATTTATGTGGTGGAAATTATTGATCATCTTTACATTGTCTTTTGGTCTTATTTGTCTTATCTCTTGCCAAGTTTGTGTCAACTCCCATTTCCTTCCATGCCACTTCTGGATCTCGTGTTTTATTGTTTTTGTCGAGTGTTTTCTAGATATAGTGAAAGTGGTGATCCCACCCTGTGCATTTTGTACTCGAATGCAAAATCTCTCTAAATGCACAATTCGTGGGGGAGCTATCCTATTTTCGATAGAACACTCATCTTGTGATCCATATCAAGTGTGTGTTGATGGAAGGAAAGCCATTTCTTTTTGGTACTTGTGCCATCATGAAACTTTGTAGATGGGTTGGTTTGTTTGGAACCATCCTCTCTTTTGGGAGTCTGATATCTTTCCTTTTGCGTGTATCAATGGATATCTCATTCCTTGATGTATCTTCTAATAGATATCTTCCAAGTGATGATTTCTCCATTTGGTATCCTATTTTCACTTGGTATTTCTTTTTATTTTGTTTCGTTTCTTGAAAGTCTTGAGCATGCATATTTACTTCATGTATTTTCTTTGGCATGCTTTCTTTCTTTAACCCAATATATAAGGGAAACTCCACTTAGTCTCAATTTGGATTAGATGTGCATGAAATTCATTTTCATATATAAATGCACATATGTTTGTGGAGTTTTTCCTATGTATTGGTGTTTCTAACTCTTTGGTCCCAATGAGTTTGGGTACCATTTTGTTTGTGTTGGTGTTCTAGGAACAATTGGATATGCATTGGATGCTCGGCTCATTCAAAAGGAAGGTGGTGTCACCATGTGCTTATTGGAGTCAAATTAGGATGATCAATGAACTACTATCTACCTTCATTTGGTATCTACTACATCCTTCCAATGGTATCTCAGTAACAAGTATCATCATCTACTTCATGCACACATTTCTTGCACCAACCTTGTGTAGGTTGCATCATGGCATGTTAGTCATTCCTTCTTGTGATATTTGTTTCCTTTCTCAAAGCATCCCAACAATGATGCCTTGTTGCTAGTTGTGATGTCTTTGATGTTTGCTATTTGTTTACCGGTTTGCTATTTGTTTTCCCTTTCTACATCCAGCTCAAGTGGACTTTGTTCAAAGCAAAGGTTTGCCCTTGATAGGTTTTCTATTTTACCGGTCTCGTGGTGGTAGTTGGGAGACCGGGTTATAGGATCATTTGCCGTACTATCAAGGGGGGCTCTCAAGTTGGTAGCTTGATCGTATCGTTAGTAGAGAGCTCAAACCATTGCATCCTTGCATCATGTTTCTTGGTTCTTGTTTGGTTCTCTTTGTGAGTCTTAGAGCTTATGGTCATCTTGATGACAAGCTTGAGTTCATCGAAAACGGAGTTCACATGTGTCTTCTATGATGTTTTCGGTGTTGGGTGTTTTACCGGTCTTATCCGAGGAAGGGTTCTCACCATTTTCTTTTGGGACTTTTTTAATTTGCTTCTTATTGATATTTCTATCAAGATTGTGTTAGCCCTTGTCGCTAGCTTTCCAACAAACTTGGTTTCATCGAATTCGGAGTCCGTATGCAAAAGTTATTATCGTTTTGGTGTACTAAAAAGGCTGCAGCGGTACTACCGCGGGTTGGAGCGGAAGTAATTTTTTACTACCTCTTTCGGGAGCGGTACTACCGTTTTCGGGAGCGGTACTACCGCTTGGAGCAGTACTACCGCGGCTACTTCCGTGGCTACTTCCGCTCGGGACCAAAAACTCGTCACAAGTCCAGCGGTGGTAGGCACGGATGTAATTTTTTAGTACCGCTCGCAAGCAGTAGTACCGCTACCCTTAGCAGTAGTACCGCTACCCCTAGCGGTAGTACCGTGAGGTCAAGCGGTACTACCGCTCTGATGGTTCTTCTGGCCTTTTTGCCTCCTCGCTGTTGTTTTTCTAAGGCTTACTAATGCCCTAGCGGTAGTACCGCTCTGTGCGGGCTGTGAGCATAATGGTTGGATTTTTCCCCACCTATAAAAGGGGCTCTTCTTCCCCAATGAACCTTATCCTTTGAGCTCGTGTTCTTCCCCCATTGTTGACCTTCTTCGAGCTTGCTATCTCTCAATCCCTCCATGGATTCTTGCTAGTTTTGGGGGGAAAGAGAGAGGAGATCTAGATCCACATTTCCACCAATCACTTTCTCCTCTAAGTGAGGGGAACCCCTTGGATCTTGATCTTGGAGTTCTTGGCGTTCTCCTTCTTGTTCTTCCTCTCATTTCCCTCCCTAGCATTAGTTGCTTTGGTGGGATTTGGGAGAGAAGGACTTGGGCACTCCGTGTGCCCTTGCCATTGCATTTGGTGCATCGGTTTGAGTTCTCCACGATGATACGTGGAAGTGAAGTTTGAGAAGCTTATTACTCTTGGGTGCTTGGTACCCTTGAGCTTGTTCCTCTTGGGTGCTTGGGCGCCCTAGACGGTTGGTGGTGTTCGGAGCTCAATCATTGTGGTGTAAAGCTCCGGGCAAGCGTCGGGGTCTCCAATTAGGTTGTGGAGATCGCCCCGAGCAATTTGACGGGTACCGGTGACCGCCCCCAAGGGTTGCCAAAGTGTACGGGTTCGGTGACCGCCCCCAAGGGTCGCCATTTGTTCGGGTTCGGTGACCGCCCTCAAGGGTCCCTTAGTGGAATCACGGCATCTTGCATTGTGCGAGGGCGTGAGGAGATTACGGTGGCCCTAGTGGCTTCTTGGGGAGCATTGTGCCTCCACACCGCTCCAAACGGAGATTAGCATCCGCAAGGGTGTGAACTTCGGGATACATCGTCGTCTCCGCGTGCCTCGGTTATCTCTTACCCGAGCCCTTTACTTATGCACTATACTTTGTGATAGCCATATTGTTTCTTGTCATATATCTTGCTATCACTTAGTTGTTTATCTTGCTTAGCATAAGTTGTTGGTGCACATAGGTGAGCCTAGTTGTTGTAGGTTTTGTGCTTGACAAATTAACCGCTAGGTTTATTCCGCATTTGTTCAAGCCTAAACCGTAAATATTTTAAAGCGCCTATTCACCCCCCCTTCTAGGCGACATCCACGATCTTTCACTCGGGTTTGTGTTTCTGTCACTCACGCCACCCAACATAAGCAAATCATGAACATATTGCAAACCCTACAACGGGGTTCCCTCACGCTTGCGCGACACGGAGAGCACCATAGGACATCACCAATAATAAAACATGCAACTCAAACCAATCACGGTCATCAATTAACCCATAGGACAAACCGGATCTATTCAAACATCATAGGATAGCCATACATCATTGGGAAATAATATATAGTGTTGAGCACCATGTTTAAGTAGAGATTACAGCGGGTAGAAGAGGGGTTACACCGCTGCATAGAGGGGGGAAGAGTTGGTGATGACGGCGGTGAAGTTGTTGGTGTAGATTGCGATGACGATGATGGCCCCGGCGGCACTCCGGTGCCACCAGAAGCGAGGGGGAGAGAGCCCCCCTCCTTCTCCTTCTTCCTTGACCTTCTCCCTAGTTGGGAGAAGGGTTTCCCCTCTGGTCCATGGTCTCCATGGCGTGGGAGGGGCGAGAGCCCCTCCGAGATTGGATCTGTCTCTCTGTCTCTCTCTGTTTTTGCGTTCCCAAATTCTGGCCCTTCACCGTTTCTTAAATTCCCGGAGATCCGTAACTCCGATTGGGCTGATTTCTGGACACGATTTTATCTGGATATTATCTTTCTTGCAGCGAAAGAAGGGCATCAACCGCCTTACGGAGTGGCCACAAGGGCCCATGGCACGCCTGCCCCCCTGGGCGCGCCGCTCACCCTCGTGGGCCACTCGTGCATCGTCGCACATTAGTTCCGCTTCCCAAAATTCACATATATTCCAAAAAAAATCTCCGTCCGTTTTTATCCCGTTTGGACTCCGTTTGATATGGATATTCTGCGAAACAAAAAAATGAAACAAACAGGAACTGACACTGGGCACTGGATCAATATGTTAGTCCCAAAAATAGTATAAAAAGTTGCCAAAAGTATATGAAAGTTGTAGAATATTGGCATGGAACAATCAAAAATTATAGATACGACGGAGACGTATCAGCATCCCCAAGCTTAATTCCTGCTCGTCCTCGAGTAGGTAAATGATAAAAATGATAATTTTTTATGTGGATTGCTACCTAGCATAATCTTGATCATGTAATCTAATCATGGCATGAATATTAAGACACGAGTGATTCAAAGCAATAGTCTATCATTTGACATAAAAGAATTTAATACTCGGGCATCCCGCCAAACAATCAAGTCTTTCAAAATATCAATGCTAAAGAATGTTGTCCCTACAAAATCATATAGTCTTTTATGCTCCCTTTTCTTAACACAAGGTACCCCTCATGCCTATCCCGGTGTCAGCCAAGCAATTGTTTTCATACTTTACTTTTTCGAACCTTTTCAACTCTTCACGCAATACATGAGCATGAGCCATGGACATAGCACTATGGGTGGAATAGAAGGTGGTAGTAGACAGAAGGAGGGAGAAAGTCTCACATCAACTAGGCATATCAATGGGCTATGGAGATGCCCATCAATAGATATCAATGTGAGTGAGTAGGGATTTCCATCTAACGGATGCACTAGAGCTATAAGTGTATGAAAGCTCACAAGAAAACTAGTGGGTGTGCATCAACTTGCGTGCTCATGAAGACCTAGGGCATTTGAGGAAGCCCATCGTTGGAATATACAAGTCAAGTTCTATAATGAAAATTCCCACTAGTATATGGAAGTGACGACATAGGAGACTCTCTATCATGAAGATCATGGTGCTACTTTCAAGCACAAGTGTGGAAAAAAAGATAGTAGCATTGTCCCCTTTTTCTTTTTCTTTTTTCCTTTTTTCTTTTTTTGGGCCTTCCTTTTTTTTATTTGGTCGTTCTCTTTTTTTATTTGGCCTTTCTTTCTTTTTTTCTTTTGGCCTTTTTTTTCAAGGGACAATGCTCTAATAATGATGATCATCACACTTCTATTTACTTACAACTCGATACTAGAACAAAAATATGACTCTATATGAATGCCTCTGGCGGTGTACCGGGATGTGCAATGATCTAGCGTAGCAATGACATCAAAAAACGGACAAGCCATGGAAACATCATGCTAGCTATCTTACGATCATGCAAGGCAATATGACAATGATGGTGTGTGTCATAATAAACGGAACGGTGGAGTTACATGGCAATATATCTCGGAATGGCTATGGAAATGCCATAATAGGTAGGTATGGTGGCTGTTTTGAGGAAGTATATAAGGTGGTTTGATGCACCGTTGAAAATTGCGCGGTACTAGAGGGGTTAGCAAGGTGGAAGGGTGAGAGTGCGTATAATCCATGGACTCAACATTAGTCATAAAGAACTCACATACTTATTGCGAAAAATCTATTAGCCCTCGAAGCAAAAATACTACGACGCATGCTCCTAGGGGGAGGTTGGTAGGAGTTAACCATCGCGCGCCCCCGACCTTCACGCAAAGATAAACAATCAAAATACAATGCGCTCCAATTTGGTTACATAGTTAGGAGACCATACGTGCATGCTTCGGGAATCACAAACCTTAACACCAATATTTTTACTAAACCACAATCATTCACTAGTACCTCCCTCATATTAGCATCTCTATATCGCAAAACTATTGCAAGGAATCAAACATATCATATTCAGCGATCTACAAGTTTATGTAGGATTTTATGACTAACCATGTGAATGACCAATTCCTGTCAACTCTCTAAATAGATATAAGTGATGCAAGAGAGTTTTTATTCTTTCTACAAAAGATATGCCCATGCTCTAACAAATATAAGTGAAGCAAAAGAGCATTCTACAAATGGCGGTTTTCTATGTGAAGAGAAACAGGCAATCCACACTTCAAATGATATAAGTGAAGCACATGAAGCATTCTATAAAGCCATACTCAAAAGATATAAGTGAAGTGCAAAGAGCATTCTATAAATCAACCAAGGACTATCTCATACTAGCATGGTGCATTTATTAAAAGGAAAAATAAAAAGCACACGACGCTCCAAGAGTTTACGCATAACATGTGAACGAAACGAATCCGAAAACATACCGATACTTGTTGAAGAAAGATGGGATGCTTTCCGGGGCATCCCCAAGCTTAGACACTTAAGTCTCCTTGAATATTTACTTGGGGTGCCTTGGGCATCCCCAAGCTCGAGCTCTTTCCTCTCCTCCTTCTCCTCATATCGAGACCTCCTCGATCTTCAAACACTTCATCCACACAAAACTTAACCGAACTTTTAGTGGCGGGGTTAGTGCATATGATCAATAAAATCCTATCATGTACTGCCCTAACCATTATTGTATACTTATGAACAAACATTACCCACAGTATTCTATCACAATTATATGGCCCGAAGTCAAGGAGGCTTCAACAAGAATTCAAACATATGCAAATAATGAAGCTATAACATCAATCTGTGAAAACAGGACAGTCTGTAGTAATCTGAACATTAACTATACTTCTGTAACTCTAAAAATTATGGAAAAAATAGGAAAAATCAACAATTTGTATAGCAAGACTTTGCAAAAAGTTTCAGATCCTTTCGACGTCCAGTAAAAAATGTAAAATCGCGCACTACAGCCAAAGTTTCTGTTTTTGCACCGCACAAACCAACAAGCAGTTTAATCATCCTAAATGAAACTCTTGGCACATTACTTTTATAATACAATGTAATTGTACAAGGGGATAATTATTTTTATTGAAATTTTTATGTAATTAAGATTTGCAAAGTTCCATGGGCATTAACAAAGTTCAAGGAGCTCCGCCATTTCAACGATGCTCGTCCTTCTTACTTTCACTTTTCTTTTTGAAAAAATTTTAGGTTCCCCTCTTTATTTTTTTATTTTTAAACTTTATAAAAGCACACAACAGAAATAAATGACTCTATAAAACTTCCGGGTTGTCTCCCTGGCAGCGCTTTCTTTAAAGCCATTAAGGTAGGCATATAGTGCTCAAGTAATGGATCCACCCGGATCCCAAGGTATATCGAAGCCAATTTTAATTAACAATGATTTGGCATTTAGTAGTGAGCACAAAGTGATATGTGTCATGCAAAAACTAAGTCTAACTCTCTTCCTATGCATAGGCATGTCATACAAGAACAATTCATGCACATCAAGTAAAGGCCAATGCATAGTATAAGCAGTTTCTTGCAATTTTATCGTGTTGGAAACATAGAGAGGTGGAGGTGTAGTTCCTCTCTCATAATAATTGCAAGTAGGAGCAGAAAGCACATGCATATTATATCTATTAAAATCATCATGTGTGGTAGTAAAACGCAACCCATCAATATGATCCTTAATATGGGCAAACTTTTCAGATATAGTGTAGTCGGGAGAATTCAAAAAGATAAGGGACATTTACATTTATGCCCCTAATTTGCGCCCACTCTCAGATTTACCCCTAAAAAAATTGTGTGCTCAAATTTGCCCCTCTTCTGTTAAGTGCGCTTCCAGAAATGCCCTTCCGTACATTTTCCGTCCAGTCAAAGGCCTTTGACCGTTAAGTGCGCATATAGAAAAATATAACGGTCAAAGGCCTTTGACTGGACGGAAAATGTACGGAAGGGCATTTCTATAACCACACTTAACGGAAGAGGGGCAAATTTGAGCACATGATTTTATTAGGGGTAAATGTGAGTGGGTGGTTCGAGTTAGGGGCTGAAATGCAAATGGCCCAAAAGATAATAGGACTATCATGCGTGGGTGCAATAGCAACAATTTCATGTTTAACATAAGGAACTATAGAAAGTTCATATCCATAAGCATAATTCATATTGGCATCATGGCCACAAGCATAGCAAGCATTAATTTCATCAAAAAGGGATATTTCAAACGAATTCAAGGGGTCATAGCATTCATCCTTTGGTAAGCATGAAGGGAAATTAAACAATGTATGAGTTGAAGAGTTACTCTCATTAGAAGGTGGGCATGGGTAGCTAATCCGCTCTTCCTCCTTTTGTTCTTCGCTCTCCTCGTCATCTTTTTCATCTAATGAGCTCACAATGTCATCAATTTCTTCTTCCATAGTTTCCTGCAAAATATTAGTCTCTTCTTGGACAGCGGAGACTTCCTCAATAAACGCATCAATATCGGAGTTATATTCATAATTCAAATAGCAATATTTCAATATAGCAAGATTTTCAGGCCTATAAACATCATCATCAAAAGCATCATTCTTTTTAAACAGAGATTCAATTTCATATGCACCCTTAAAAGCAACAAATTCTTCTATTTGTTCCACATCATAATAATCATATATACCATTAGCATAAGAAGCTAAGGTTTCATTACCATTAAATTTGCATGAAAAGGGAAGGTGTGGAGCCTTCATCCTAGAGCAACAAGTATAATCATATCCCAAGCATAGTTGTTGAGCATACTAATGCAATGTATAAATTTGATCCCATAATAGTTTCCCTTTTTGTGTCAAGTGATAATCCCTAAAGTATTCACGTTGATCCAATGTTACTCCCATTATATAGTTGAATGGGGTTTTCTCGGGATTATCAAAGTAGTACATAATATCTTCTCAAAATAACATGGCCATAGAAAGTTCATCCCTACAAAATCATATAGTTAGGCTATGCTCCATCTTCGTCACACAAAATATTCCAATCATGCACAACCCCGGTTTCAGCCAAGCACTTGTTTCATACTTAGTTTTTTTCAAACTCTTTCAACTTTCACGCAATACATGAGCGTGAGCCGTGGACATAACATTATGTGGAATAGAGTGGTGGTTGTGGAGAAGACAAAGAGGAAGATGGTCTCACATCAACTAGGCGTATCAATGGGCTATGGAGATGCCCATCAATAGATATCAATGTGAGTGTGTAGGGATTGCCATGCAACGGATGCACTACAGCTATAAATGTATGAAAGCTCAACAAAAGAAACTAAGTGGGTGTGCATCCAACTTGCTTGCTCACGAAGACCTAGGGCATTTGAGGAAGCCCATCGTTGGAATATACAAGCCAAGTTCCATAATGAAAATTCCAACTAGTATATGAAAGTGACTAAACAAGAGACTCTCTATCATCAAGATCATGGTGCTACTTTGAAGCACAAGTGTGGAAAAAGATAGTAGCATTGTCCCTTTTTTCTTTTTTTTCTTTTTTTTGGGCCTTTCTTTTTTCTTTGGCTTTTCCTTTTTTTTCTTTTTTTTCTTTGGGACAATGCTCTAATAATGACGATCATCACACTTATATTTATTTACAACTCGATACTAGAACAAAGTACGACTCTATATGAATGCCTCCGACGGTGTACCTGGATGTGCAATGAATCAAGAGTGACATTTATGAAAAATTATGCATGGTGGCCTAGCCATAAATACGATGTCAACTACATGATCATGCATGGCAATATGACAATGATGAAGCGTGTCATATGAACGGAACAGTGGAAAGTTGCATGGCAATATATCTCGGAATGGCTATGGAAATGTCATGATAGGTAGGTATGGTGGCTGTTTTGAGGAAGGTATATGGTGGGTGTATGATACCAGCGAGAGTTGCGCGGTACAAGAGAGGCTAGCAATGGTGGAAGGGTGAGAGTGCGTATAATCCATCGACTCAACATTAGTTATAAAGAACTCAAATACTTATTGCAAAAATCTACAAGTCATCAAAACAAAGTACTACGCGCATGCTCCTAGGGGAAGGGTTGGTAGGAGTTAACCATCGCGCTATCCCGACCTCCACACAAAGGATGACACTCAATGAAATACTTCATGCTTCAAATTTGTCACACAACTGTTACCATACGTGCATGCTATGGGACTTGCAAACCTCAACACAAGTATTTCTCAAATTCACAACTACTCCACTAGCATGACTCTAATATCACCATCCTCATATATCAAAACAATCATCAAGCATCAAACTTCTCCTAGTATTCAATGCACTTTACATGAAAGTTTTTATTATATCCCTCTTGGATGCCCATCATATTAGGACTAAATTCATAACCTAAGCAAATTACCATGTTGTTCTAAAAGACTCTCAAAATAATATAAGTGAAGCATGAGAGTTCATCTATTTTTTCAAAATAAAACCACCGCCGTGCTCTAAAAAGATATAAGTGAAGCACTAGAGCAAATGACACTACTACTCCGAAAGATATAAGTGAAGATCAACGAGTAGTTGAATAATTATGTAACTATGTGAAGACTCTCTAACATTTAAGAATTTCATATCTTGGGATATTATTCAAACAGCAAGCAAAACAAAATAAAACGAATTGACGCTCCAAGCAAAACACATATCATGTGGTGAATAAAAATATAGCCTTAAGTAAAGTTACTGATGAACGAAGACGAAAGAGGAGATGCCTTCCGGGGCATCCCCAAGCTTAGGCTCTTGGTTGTCCTTGAATATTACCTTGGGGTGCCTTGGGCATCCCCAATCTTAGTCTCTTGCCACTCCTTATTCCATATTCCATCAAATCTTTACCCAAAACTTGAAAACTTCACAACACAAAACTCAACAGAAAATGTGTAAGCTCCGTTAGTATAAGAAAATAAAATCACCACTTAGGTACTGTTGTGAACTCATTCTAAATTCATATTGGTGTGATATCTACTGTATTCCAACTTCTCTATGGTTCATACCCTCCGATACTACTCATAGATTCATCAAAATAAGCAAACGACACATAAAAAACATAATCTGTCAAAAACAGAATAGCATGTAGCAATCTATAACTTTCAAATACTTCTGTAACTCTAAAAATTCTGAAATAAATTGGTGGACATGAGGATTTTTTTCTATTAATCATCTGCAAAAAGAATCTACTAAAAAACACTCTCCAGTAAAAAATGACAGCCAATCTCGTGAGCGCTAAAGTTTCTGTTTTTTACAGCATGATCATATAAACTTCACACAAGTCTTCCCAAAGGTTCTACTTGGCACAAACACTAATTAAAACACAAAACCACATCTAAACAGAAGCTAGATGCAATATTTATTCCTAAATAGAATCTAAAAGCAAAGAACAAAAATAAAGTTTGGTTGCCACCCAACAAGCGTTATCGTCTAACGCCCCTAGCTAGGCATGATGATTTCAATGATGCTCGCATAAAAGATAAGAATTGAAACATAAAGAGAGCATCATGAAGAATATTACTAGCAAATTTAAGCCTAACCCCACTTCCTATGCATAGGGATTCTGTGAGCAAACAACTTATAGGAACGATAATCAACTAGCATAGGAAGGCAAAACAATCACAACTTCAAAACTTTAAGCACATAGAGAGGAAACTTGATATTATTGCAATATGTAGAAGCATATGTTCCTCCCTCATAATAATTTTCAGTAGCATCATGAATGAATTCAACAATATAACCAGCACATAAAGCATTCTTTTCATGATCTACTTGCATAGAAATTTTACTACTCTCCACATAAGCAAATTTATTCTCATCAATAGTAGTGGGAGCAAACTCAACAAAATAATTATCATGTGAGGCATAATCCAACTGAAAATTAAAATCATGATGACAAGTTGCATGGTTCTCTTTATTCTTTATAGCATATGTGTCATCACAATAATCATCATAAATAGGAGGCATGCTTTCATCATAATAAATTTTCTCATCAAAACTTGGGGGACTAAAAATATCATCATCATCAAACATAGCTTCCCCAAGATTGTGGCTTTGCATATCATTAGCATCATGGATATTCAAAGGATTCACACTAACAGCATTGCAATCATGCTCATCATTCAAGTATTTAGTGCCAAACTTTTTAATGCATTCTTCCTCTAGTACTTGGGCACAATTTTCCTTTCCATCATTTTCACGAAAGATATTGAAAAGATGAAGCATATGAGGTAACCTTAATTCCATTTTTTTGTAGTTTTCTTTTATAGACCAAACTAGTGATAAAACAAGAAACTAAAATATTCGATTGCAAGATCTAAAGATATACCTTCAAGCACTCACCTCCCCGGCAACGGCGCCAGAAAAGAGCTTGATGTCTACTACGCAACCTTCTTCTTGTAGACGTTGTTGGACCTCCAAGTGCAGAGGTTTGTAGGACAGTAGAAAATTTCCCTCAAGTGGATCGCCTAAGGTTTATCAATATGTGGGAGGCGTAGGATGAAGATGGTCTCTCTCAAGCAAGCCTGCAACCAAATAACAAAGAGTCTCTTGTGTCCCCAACACACCCAATACAATGGTAAATTGTATAGGTGCACTAGTTTGGCGAAGAGATGGTGATACAAGTGTAATATGGATGGTAGATATAGGTTTTTGGAATATGAAAATATAAAAACAACAAGGTAACTAATGATAAAAGTGGGCATAAACGGTATTGCAATGCTTTGAAACAAGGCCTAGGGTTCATACTTTCACTAGTGCAAGTTCTCTCAATAAGGATAACATGATTGGATCATATTACTAGCCCTCAACATGCAACAAAGAGTCACTCCAAAGTCACTAATAGCGGAGAACAAACGAAGAGATTATTGTACGGTACGAAACCACCTCAAAGTTATTATTTTTGATCGATCTATTCAAGAGTCCGTAGTAAAATAGCACAAAGCTATTCTTTCCATTTGATCTATCTTAGAGTGCGTACTAGAATAATACCTTAAGATGCAAATCAACCAAAACCCTAATGTCACCTAGATACTCCATTGTCACCTCAAGTATCCATGGGCATGATTATACGATATGCATCACACAATCTCATATTCATCTATTCAACCAACACAAAGAACTTCAAAGAGTGACCCAAAGTTTCTACCGGAGAGTCAAGACGAAAACGTGTGCCAACCCCTATGAATAGATTCCCAAGGTCACGGAACCCGCAAGTTGATCACCAAAACATACATCAAGTAGATCACGTGATATCCCATTGTCACCACAGATAAGCACATGAAAGACATACATCAAGTGTTCTCAAATCCTTAAAGACTCAATCCGATAAGATAACTTCAAAGGGAAAACTCAATTCATCACAAGAGAGTAGAGGGGGAGAAACATCATAAGATCCAACTATAGTAGCAAAGCTCGCGATACATCAAGATCGTGCCATCTCAAGAACACGAGAGAGAGAGAGAGAGAGAGATCAAACACATAGCTACTGGTACATACCCTCAGCCCGGAGGGTGAACTACTCCTCCCTCGTCATGGAGAGCGTCGGGATGATGAAGATGGCCATTGGAGAGGGATTCCCCCGCTCCGGCAGGGTGCCAGAACGGGTCTAGATTGGTTTTCGGTGGCAACAGAGCCTTTCAGCAGCGGAACTCCCGATCTAGGTTATTTTTCGGAGGTTTCAGTATATATAGGAGGTGTTGGAGTCAAGGGCAAGTAAAGGGGGTCTCCGGGCTGTCCACGAGGCAGGGGGCGCGCCCCTATCCTCGTGGGCAGCCCGGGAACCTTCTGATCCCCCTCTGGCACTTCCTGGGCTTCTTCTGGTCCAAAAATAACCTCCGTTGAGTTTCAGGTCAATTGGGCTCCGTTTGATATTCCTTTTCTGCGATACTCTAAAACAAGAGAAAAACAGAAACTGGCACTGGGCTCTGGGTTAATAGGTTAGTCCCAAAAATCATATAAAAGTGTGTATAAAAGCCCATAAAACGTCCTAGAAGGATAATATAATAGCATGGAACAATAAAAAAAATATAGATACGTTGGAGACGTATCACCATTGCATGGCAATCCCTACTCACTCACATTGATATCTATTGATGGGCATCTCCATAGCCCACTGATACGCCTAGTTGATGTGAGCTTATCTTCCTCCTTTTTGTCTTCTCCACAACCACCACTCCATTCCACCTATAGTGCTATGTCCATGGCTCACGCCCATGTATTGCGTGAAAGTTAAATTTAAAAAAAAAAATTAAAGTATGAAACAATTGCTTGGCTGAAACCGGGGTTGTGCATGATTCAAATATTTTTTTGTGATGAAGATAGAGCATAGCCAGACTATATGATTTTGTAGGGATAGCTTTCTTTGGCCATGCTATTTTGAGAAGACATGATTACTTTGTTATTATGCTTGAAGTACTATTATTTTTATGTCAATATTAAACTTTTGTCTTGAATCTTATGGATCTGAACATTCATGCCACAATAAAGAAAATTGCATTGATAAATATGTTAGGTAGCATTCCACATCAAAAATTATGTTTTTATCATTTACCTACTCGAGGACGAGCAGGAATTAAGCTTGGGGATGCTTGATACGTCTCCAACGTATCTATAATTTTTTATTGTTCCATGCTATTATATTATCCATCTTGGATGTTTTATATGCATTTATATGATTTTTGGTACTAACCTATTAACCTAGAGCCCAGTGCCAGTTTCTGTTTTTTCCTTGTTTTTGAGTTTTACAGAAAAGGAATACTAAACGGAGTCCAATTGACATGCCAATTTTTGATGATTTTTTATGCACCAAAAGAAGCCCCCGGAGTAAAAGAGTTGGGCCAGAAGAGTCCCGGGCTGCCCACGAGGGTGGGGCCCGCCCACCCCCCTGGGCGCGCCCCCCTATCTCGTGGACAGCCCGGAGACCCCCTAACTTGTGCCCTACGCCAAAAAATCCTATAAATACCCAAACCTCCAGTAAATAACCTAGATCGGGAGTTCCGCCGCCGCAAGCCTCTGTAGCCACCAAAAACCAATCGGGACCCTGTTCCGGCACCCTGCCGGAGGGGGGATCCCTCACCGGTGGCCATCTTCATCATCCCGGCGTTCTCCATGACGAGGAGGGAGTAGATCACCCTCGGGGCTGAGGGTATGTACCAGTAGCTATGTGTTTGATCTCTCTCTCTCTCTCTCTCTCTCTCGTGTTCTTGATATGGCATGATCTTGATGTATCGCGAGCTTTCCTACTATAGTTGGATCTTATGATGTTTCTCCCCCTCTACTTTCTTGTGATGGATTGAGTTTTCCCTTTGAAGTTATCTTATCGGATTGAGTCTTTAAGGATTTGAGAACACTTGATATATGTCTTGCATGTGCTTATCTGTGGTGACAATGGGATATTCACGTGATCTACTTGATGTATGTTTTGGTGATCAACTTGCGGGTTCAGTGACCTTGTGAACTTATGCATAGGGGTTGGCACACGTTTTCGTCTTGACTCTCCGATAGAAACTTTGGGGCACTCTTTGAAGTTCTTTGTGTTGGTTGAATAGATGAATCTGAGATTGTGTGATGCATATCGTATAATCATGCCCACGGATACTTGAGGTGACAATGGAGTATCTAGATGACATTAGGGTTTTGGTTGATGTGTGTCTTAAGGTGTTATTCTAGTACGAACTCTGGGATAGATCGAACGGAAAGAATAGCTTCATGTTATTTTACTATGGACTCTTGAATTGATCGACCAGAAAGAATAACTTTGCGGTAGTTTCGTACCCTACAATAATCTCTTCGTTTGTTCTCCGCTATTAGTGACTTTGGAGTGACTCTTTGTTGCATGTCGAGGGATAGTTATATGGTCCAGTTATGTTATTATTGTTGAAAGAACTTGCACTAGTGAAAGTATGAACCCTAGGCCTTGTTTCCTAGCATTGCAATACCGTTTACGCTCACTTTTACCACTTGCTACCTTGTTGTTTTTATATTTTCATATTACAAAAACCTATATCTACCATCCATATTGCACTTGTATCACCATCTCTTCGCCGAACTAGTGCACCTATACAATTTGCCGTTGTATTGGGTGTGTTGGGGACACAAGAGACTCTTTGTTATTTGGTTGCAGGGTTTTTTGAGAGAGACCATCTTCATCCTACGCCTCCCACGGATTGATAAACCTTAGGTCATCCACTTGAGGGAAATTTTCTACTATCCTACAAACCTCTGCACTTGGAGGCCCAACAACGTCTACAAGAAGAAGGTTGCATAGTAGACATCACTAATGGGCTTGGCTCTGATCGGTGCGCTCTTTGCAATGATCTGGACGACAGTAATCACATGTTCTTTGGATGCGTCTTGGCCAAGCTGGCTTGGTGTTGTATCCGTTCCTGGATTAGTGTCTCTTGGGCACCGATTCCTTTGCCGAGTTGTGGTTGATCTCTTCTGGGCTTCCGGGCCAATCTGGGCGGCTATTTTGGGTTGGCTTTGGAGCATTGTGTTGGGCTCTCTGGACTACTAGGAACAAGTTCACTACTGAAAGCATTTACCCTAACAAACCTGCCGATTTCCTATTCAAAATGTCTATCTTCTTGTAGCAGTGGAGATTATTGACTAAACCCAACGACTCGAATGTGCTGGATGGGCTGATTGGCAAAGTGAAGGCGTCCGCTATTTCTCTATCTCATCGTGATGATGGCATCTGAACTCTGGCTGATCCTCCTAGCACTGTAGGGGTAGGTTGTTGGCATGCGTGCCCTAGTTATGCTTTTTGTGTCGGCCCGCGTGTCGCTTGGTTGGTGTGAAGATTATGTCTGGTAGTAGGCCATTCGTGTGGGCTTTCCTTCTATTTGTTGCGTCGCTATGTCTCCTCGTACTCTGCTTCGTGGCTTTATTTATAAAGTCGGGCGTATGCCTTTCCTCTAAAAAAGAGTAAGGTTCCAAGCAAGCAATCAAACCTGTCGCTCTGAACATTTTTTCTTTTAGCTTTAGTAGGCTAATCAAGCACCAAGAATTTGTCATTAACATGTTTGTGCAGATGATTCTATTGATTACTGACTCACTTTGCTCCATTATTTGTCAGATCCACATGCATTTAAATGATAACAATGGAAATTAGAACTTAATTGGCAAAAGGAATAAGAGAGAGAGGGGGACAATTTACCAGTTGAAAGAGACACAAGAGTGAGGGATGGCAGAGACGCATGAATAGACGCACCACAAGTCGGTAGTACCTCGAAGACTGAAGCCCAATTAATGCCTGGACTCTCGATCTCCGCCCGACCACAATTGATCCTCTTCCCGGGACACCTGTAGGAGGCACCACCGGATAGGGAGATCCCAGGCCCGTTGACGCTGGTCATGGCATGCAGGTCGTGAGAATAACATGTAGGGTTTGGGAAAGAAGAAATGGAGAGAATGAGAGATGGGGAGAAAGATCTCTGCGTCTCTACCTCGAGATATGTAGGCGCTACTGACCATTTCATGGAAAGCTTCACCATATCACCCCCGTCCTTTGCCACCACCATCGCAGTTGGGTGGAGCGACACACCTTCGCTGCGAAGAGGAGAACGTTAGGGATCGGCATGCCCATGCCTTAGTGGCTAGCGCTGGAGGATTCGGGTTGGGGCGGCCGTGATGACGGCAGCGGGAACTCTGGCCGCCAGCCTAAGGTGGAAAGAAGGCGGGAGAGGAGGAGAAAACATAGTGCTCCCTCACT
>LR738715.1:95392603-95417670 GCA_902687465.1 Secale cereale
CTCTCTCTCTCTCTCTCTCTCTCTCTCCCTCCCTCTATCTCTCCCCCCTCTCTCTCTTAACATGTTTTCCTCTCATACTAGAACATGAAGGCGCGCGTTGCCGCGCCCGTTAATTTTATGAGAAAAGATAGAATATTGAAGGACTATGTAAGGAGTAATCTACATGGCATGACATATTTGTTCAAAGTGTCATATCAATCATATCGGAGACAAATGACATACAAGTGGTCAATAACAACGGCGAATCTATATTCTGTATACAAAACAACATGACAATGGTTTGCACACTCTAGCAAGGAATTGTAAAATGAAGATATATCAAGAGATTTGTGTAGGAAATAATAAATATGATTTCACGTCAATACATTAAGCTCCACATCAAACCCAGATAGGTTCATCAATTTGTGTGGAGTGGACTTTCGCATCGTACATGAAATGAAAAGAATGTGCTCCAAAAGTAGTCAACCTTTGGTCCCATCCTTAAACGACTTATACCAGAAGGGATACCACAACATGCACTCAACCTTTGGTCCCATCCTCATTCTGTAATGCCAAAACAGTAATGAATGTCATTTCACACTTGCAAGAAGTGTACCAGCGACATAATCTAAACGTAGAATTTGACACTAAAGAAAATGACAATAAAATTATACGGTTGAATCTAAACTGGTTTAGTAATTTCTTATCTATTTTACACTAACAGTAGGAGAAAACAATTAGCATGAACTGCAGCATGTAAGCAACGCAAGAATCCGATAAGCACAAAGCAGGCGAAGAAAGACAAGGGACCCACTGAACTAAACACCTTTGAGAACATGAGAAACCAGGAAAGCATACACACCCAACAACGCAAAAGTTTACCATGACTCGGTTTTAGCCCGTTTTTGCGTCGATTAACTCGGAAATTCTCACTCTCTCTTCTTAATCAATGAAAATGGCAAGTCTTTTGCCTCGTTTCAAAAAAAACTTTACCATGACAGAGACAATTATGATGGTTTTCGGCTCCGTTCAAATGCCAACACTTGCAAATGCAGAAGATCCATTGTCACACATCATGTTATTGAACGGAAAATGCATGTGGTAATTATATAAGCACAACGGCTCCTTTTCTAGGAGATGCATCAAATAGATTTCGAAGGAAACTTGCCCAGCTAAGAAAGGTAAATTTGATAGGAGGATAACTATATTTGAAATCCAAAATTAACATGACATTACCTTCAATCTTATGTATGAAAAACATCTACCTTGGTGATAAACTCCAAAATTAATTTATTTACTTGAAAAAGCAAAACTATAGGCTATCCAACAATAAACAAGTTTGATGCGGAACTTGCTAACATTTTGCAAGATCGTGAAGCCTTGCATAGTATTTCGATTATACTACATGAACGCTACCTTGTTTCATGACTTAGAGCTGATCCTAAGGCTAGATGAAGGTATTGGTGCCCGAGGAAATCCTGGACAAATTAGCTTGCTTCATATAATTCTCTGCAGTATAACTTCATGTTTAAGGGTTTAGTCCTTACAATCAATATCTGAGTCAACCCTCTGGACCAAATGTGAGAAATTAAGGAGAGAGGTTATCATCACCCTTAAGCCTTAAAAGAGCAATGACGTGAAGCAAAAAAAACGGTAGAGTATCCAAATAATCCACCTATTGTGAATTCAAGCTGCGCAGATAAAAAACAGTGGGCTAACAATCACAATCAATGAACACGCTGAATAGCAAGGGAGGATTTTACAAAATGAAATGAACACCTATCCATGAGACACGAGGCGAGAGCAAAGAGAAGTGTCCAGTACCTGTTCGATATGGATGTGGGAAAAGAAACAGAAGAGCAGGAGATTGGGACGAATTGGACCCGAGTTCTCCAAGATGAACCATCTGGCCATCCTTTCCTCCTCCGCGACATCTCGCTTTATAGTTGTGTGTCCTCCTCGTACTTCTCTTCCATCATCGAGCCTCTGCCCTGAAAGGGGAGGGCGTCACCGTGCCGCTGATCCAGAACGTCGAAAAGGTGGAGCCGCGGAGGGGAAGGAGAAGTAATCCTCTCCGCTACCACAATACATGAAGGGAGGCGAAAGAGGGAGAAACGGTCGAACCAGGAGCTCCATCGCTATGATTTCGCCGGTGTCAGCGGCACGGAGCGAGACATTTCGGCTTCGGTGGAAAATCAAAGTGATAACTACATACGGAAGGCCCGCTAAATGAGTCATCCCCTCATGACCGCGTGGCCCAAGGCGTCTCGGCCCGATTAATCACAGTGCTCCCCGGTCGGTCCGAGGAGCAGCAACCCGGTTACATTGGCCTCGGTCGTAAAGACAGACGTACGCTATGACACGAAGGGCCAGTGCGGGATGCTCACAGGATGTGGGACGTTGAAAAGTCTAATCCGACGGCAATATACATCAAATCGCTGTGGGGAGTCGTAGCTAGCTCAGTCAAGTTCTGTTGCTTGTGATGACGTGACATAGCCCAACATACGACCCTTCTTTCAAGCTTATTGGGTTTGATAAGGCACCCCGCCTCAAACACGGGTGGGTGAGCTCATCGGCGTGTGCTCTAACCAAACGACCACCGCTCGATCCTCGTATCACCGCCGTTAGAAATCACTTCTGCGCGTACGCTAAATCACATTGGCCACCAAGGATTCGGGACTAGGAATCTGGGAGTGAGATTTGAGGATTTGGGGAGCACGTAGCATTTTCGAGGGGGGCAATTTTTGTTTGGCATTAGCCGTTTTTATTCGCCATGGTAACGTGTCACTCAACCTCTCACCACATGCAAAGGTTAGAGAGAAATGCCGGAGGAAACGATGAGCTCCATCCCGTCTCCATCCCGCTCAACCAAACGTCTGATGACTCGCACCAGCTCCCCGTCGGCCTCCGAAGCAGGATCCGCGCCGAAAAACCCGTGCTCCTGGCGGGCGAACACGACGAGCTCCACGTCCTTCCCCATCGCCTTCATCCGCCCGGCGTACTCCACATTCCTGTCCCTGAAGAGGTCGCGCTCCGCGGCGACGACGAGCATGCGGCCCACGCAGGTTGGCTCCAAGCTCGGACTGCCCGGGCCAAACGGGTTCACCAGCGGGTGATCCCTGCTCGCTCCGGCGGGCATCCCGAGCCGGATGAACCGGTCGAACCTCTCCCGCGTCAGCCATGCGGTGTCCGGCGTGTCCAACTCTGACTGCGTTGGCGCAGCCGAGAACAGCCCCGGCATGAGGAGGATGTACCCGGCGATGCTTGCGGCCGGCTCGAGCCCCGACGTGCCGAACCGGACGGCCATGTGGTGCGCTAGGCTGCCGCCGGCGGACACGCCCGAGACGAACACCCGGCAGGAGTCGGCCGAGCCTGCGAGCCACGGGTTGTCGGAGCCGGAGGTGAACTGGTCGCGGAGCCACAGGAGGGCCGCGGCGGCGTCCTCGTGAGCGGCGGGGAGGCGGTGCTCTGGCGCGAGGCGGTAGTCGAAGGAGAGCACGACGGCGGGAAGCTCGGCGGCCAGGCGGAGGCAGACGGCGTGGTCCTTGGGCGAGGAGTAGGAGCCGAGGCAGAAGCCGCCGCCGTGAAAGTACACAAGCACGGGGTGCTTCCCGTCCTCTCCGTCGTCGGCCACGTCACGGCGGTGCGGCCTGTACATGCGCAGCCCGAGGCCGCGGCCGGCGTCGTACACGGCGTCCATCCACTGGACGCGGCCGTCGTTCACGTCAGCTGGTGGGAACGGCGGCGGCGGGGAGCGGATGACGGTGCCGTCGCTGAGCACCTGAAGTGCGCTCCCAAAGTCATCGACAACGTACGGTGCCGCCGTGTCCGGAGGAGAGGACGACGACATTAATGTATCCGTGGCGCCCTCTCTGAACGCTCTCTCCTGGCCAATGTGGATGACTAGGCAATGGAGCTCTACCGTAGGATTTATAACGTAGCACTGTAGGCACATTGATCTTTTCACTCATTAAAAAGATGTTTAATTATTAATTTTGAAATTATGCTTTTCAGTCAGATTAATTCACACCATCCAATATGCGTGAAGTTTATGCTTTGATTCCATTTAATTTTAAATGTGTCAACTATGAGCATTTTCTGGGCAAAAAAATGCTATGGGCATCTGTCCAATCTAGCTGGTATGTATATCTTTTTCTTTCTTTCAGTGCATTGTAGAACCTTGCCGCGCTCTCTTTGGTCATACATGCACTGAAATATCAATCAATCTTTGTCTCTCTCTCTGGATAGCAATGGCTCGTGTCAATGACAAATCAATGGAGCTCTACAGTAGGATTTTACTACCTCCGTTCCTGAATATTTGTCTTTCTAGACATTTCAAATGGATTACACATACGGATGTATGTAGACATATTTTATAGCGTAGATTCACTTATTTTGTTTCGTATGTAGTCACTTGTTGAAATCTCTAAAAAGACAAATATTTAGGAACGGAGGGAGTATAATTTAGCATTGTAGATACATTTTCCTTTTCACACATTTAAAAAGTGGTTAATTATTAATTTAGACCCTGCAAATTTTAATGCAAATTTCAAATAAATACTTTTCAACCAGATTAACTCACGCCATCCATTTGCATGAAGTTTGTGCTGTAATTCCATTTAAATTTAAGTGTGTGCACTATGAGCTTCTCTTAGGAAAAAATACTATGGCATCTAACCAGTTTAGTCAGCATGGGTGTTTTTTTTTGAACCAACCTATGGTTGAGATGGTTAGGTGAATAGTGGTATCCCCAACCCACCAGGGTTCGAATCCTGGTGCTCGCATTATTCCTGGATTTATTTCAGGATTTCCGACGATGCGCTTTCAGTGTATATAATCGCTTGTGTCTGTACTGATGCTAAAAAAAAGCATGGGTGATTTTTTTCCACATGTTTCAGACCCGTGTCAAGCTCACTTTGGACATACACATGCAGTGAACTCTCTCTCTCTCTCTCTATCGATGACTAATCAATGGAGTAGCATTGTAGGCACATTGGTCTTTTTCACACATTAAAAAATGCTTAATTATTAATATTGAATATATGCTTTTCAATCTGATTAATTCACCCATCCAATTTTTGTGAAGCTTATTATGTTTTTTTCCATTTGAGTTCAAATTTGTCAACTATGAGCATTTCCCGGGCAAAAAAAAAGTTGTGGGCATCTAACCAATTTAACCGACATGCGTGATTGTTTCCGGATCCATGTTCACTTTGGGCAATTCTCTTTTTCTTAATTAATCGACGAGGCAAATCTTTTGCCTCAGTTTCGAAAAAAATACCCATCTCTCTCTTAGGATAGCAATGGCCAATGTCAATGACGAATCAATGGAACTCTATCGTAGGATTCATAATATAGCATTGTAGGCACATTGGTCTTTTCACACATTAAAAAGTTGCCAATTATTAATTTTGAATATTTGGTATTCAACTAGATTAATTCACACCATCCAACGTGAAGTTTACGCTTTGATTCCATTAAATTTAAATGAGTGAACTATGAGCATCTCCCGGGCAAAAGAAAAAGCTATTGGGCATGAAACCAATTTAGCAGGTATGTGTGATTCTTTTTGTGTGTGTTCCAGACCCGTGTTGCACTTCGTTGGCCATACATGCACTGAAATATCAATCTCTCTCTCTCTCTGTGGGGATAGCAACGGCCAATGTTGATGACTAATCAATGGAATAGCATTGTAGGCCCATTGGTCCTTTTCACACATTAAAAAAATGCTTAATTATTAATTTGGAATATGTGCTTTTCAATCAGATTACTTCACCCCATCTAATTTGTGTGCAGCTTAATTGTATGCTTTGTTCCATTTAAGTTCCAATTTATCAATATGAGCATCTCCCGGGCAAAAAAAAAAATGTGGGCATCTAACCAATTTAACCGCTATGCGTGATTTTTTTTCCCCACGCAGACCCATGTTGTGTTCACTTTGGTCATACATGCACTAAATGTCCATCTCTTAGGATAGCAATGACCAATGTCAATGACTAATCAATGGAACTCGATCGTAGTAATCTTTTTTCGCGAGAAAACTCCCAATCTATTCATCTTCAAACATGGCAGTACAGCGAACACAAGAAATAATAAAAATTATATCCAGATCCATAGACCACCTAGTGGCGACTACAAGCACTGAAGCGAGCCGAAGGCGCGCCGCCGTCATCGTCCCTCCCTCACAGGAGTCGGGCACAACTTGTTGTAGTAGACAGTCGGGAAGTCGTCGTGCTAAGGCCCCATAGAACCAGCGCTCCAGGACAGCAACCGCCGCCGATGAAGAATAACGTAGATCCAAAGGATCCAACCCGAAGACACACAAATATAGACGAAAAACAACCAGATTCGAGCAAATTCACCGATAATAGATCCGCCGGAGACACACCTCCACACGCCCACCAATGATGCTAGACGCACCACCAGAACGGAGGCTAGGCGGGGAGACCTTTATTCCATCTTCAAAGAGCCGCCGCCGTCTCGTCTTTCTGAACAGGACACAAACCCTAACAAAACTCGAAGGAACGACTAACAACGAAGGCCCCCCGTCGGCCCTTGCCAAGATCCACCGCGCCCCCATGGCCCTAGGGCCACTAGAGACGAGGCTGATGTATGGCAGCGCCGGCGAGAGGCACAAATCTAGATTTGTTTTGGATGAGGAGGAAGCGGTGGCTGCTCTATCGTAGTATAAAAGTGTACTTTTCGTCCCTCAACTATTGGCGGAATCTAGATTTGACCCCTAAACTTTGAAACCGGACAACTTGCACTTCCTGAAGGAAATATGCCCTAGAGGCAATAATAAAGTTGTTATTTATATTTCCTTATATCATGATAAATGTTTATTATTCATGCTAGAATTGTATTAACCGGAAACTTAGTACATGTGTGAATACATAGACAAAACAGAGTGTCCCTAGTATGCCTCTACTAGACTAGCTCATTGATCAAAGATGGTTATGTTTCCTAACCATAGACATGAGTTGTCATTTGATCAACAGGATCACATCATTAGGAGAATGATGTGATGGACAAGACCCATCCGTTAGCTTAGCACTATGATCGTTTAGTTTTACTGCTATTGCTTTCTTCATGACTTATACATGTTCCTATGACTATGAGATTATGCAACTCCCGAATACCGTAGGAACACCTTGTGTGCTATCAAACGTCACAACGTAACTGGGTGATCATAAAGATGCTCTACAGGTGTCTCCGAAAGTGTTCATGGTGTTGGCATAGATCAAGACTAGGATTTGTCACTCCAAGTGTCGGAGAGGTATCTCTGGGCCCTCTCGGTAATGCACATCATAATAAGCCTTGCAAGCAAAAGACTAATGAGTTAGTCACGAGATGATGTATTACGGAACGAGTAAAGAGACTTGCCGGTAACGAGATTGAACTAGGTATAGAGATACCGACAATCGAATCTCGGACAAGTAACATACCAATGACAAAAGGAACAACGTATGTTGTTATGCGGTTTGACCAATAAAGACCTTCGTAGAATATGTAGGAGCCAATTTGAGCATCCAGGTTCCGCTATTGGTTATTGACCGGAGATGAGTCTCGGTCATGTCTACATAGTTCTCGAACCCGTAGGGTCCGCACGCTTAACGTTTGATGACGATCGGTATTATGAGTTTATGAGTTTTGATGTACCGAAGGAGTTCGGAGTCCCGGATGAGACCGGGGACATGATGAGGAGTCTCGAAATGATCAAGACGTAAAGATCGATATATTGGACGACTATATTCGGACATCGGAAAGGTTCCGAGTGATTCGGGTATTTTTT
Organism: Secale cereale; assembly: GCA_902687465.1. Classification (NCBI taxonomy): domain Eukaryota; kingdom Viridiplantae; phylum Streptophyta; class Magnoliopsida; order Poales; family Poaceae; genus Secale; species Secale cereale. Next base: position 95,400,375 of record LR738715.1, read on the forward strand.
GGAGTATATGGGCCTTATTGGGCCATACGGGAATAGAGGAGAAAGGCCAAAAGGTAGGAGGCGCGCGCCCCCCCTCTGGTCCGAATTGGACAAGGCGTGCAGCCCCCTTTTCCTTATCCCTCTCCACCTCTTTCCTTCTCTCATACTCCGGAAAGCAAAGGGGAATCCTACTAGGACTTGGGAGTCCTAGTAGACTAGGACTCCCCACACTTGGCGCGCCCCTCTAGGGTCGGCCTCTCCCTTGCTCCTTTATATACGGGGGCAGGGGGGCACCCTAGGACACATAAGTTGATCAGTTGATCTCTCTCAACTGTGTGCGGTGCTCCCCTCCCCAGAAACACACCTCGGTTATACCGTTGCAGTGCTTAGGCGAAGCCCTGCGCTGGTAACTTCATCATATCCGTCACCACGCCGTCGTGCTGACGAAACTCTCCCGTGAAGCTCAACTGGATCAAGAGCTCGTGGGACGTCATCAAGCTGAACGTGTGCTGAACGCGGAGGTGCCGTACGTTTGGTACTTGATCGGTTGGATCGCGAAGAAGTTCGACTACATCAACCGCGTCACTAGACGCTTCCGCTCCCGGTCTACGAGGGTACGTAGACACTCTCTCCCCTCGTTGCTATGCATCTAGTAGATAGATCTTGCGTGATCGTAGGAAAATTTTGAAAATACTACGTTTCCCAACAGTGGCATCATGAGCCAGGTCTATGCGTAGATGATATGCACGAGTAGAACACAATGAGTTGTGGGCGATACTAGTCATACTGCTTACCAGCATGTCATACTTTGCTTCGGCGGTATTGTGAGATGAAGCGGCCCGGACTGACATTATGCGTATGCTTACGCGAGACTGGTTTCACCGTTATGAGCACTCGTTGCTTAAAGGTGACTGGCGGGTGTCTGTCTCTCTTACTTTAGCTGAATCAAGTGTGGCTACGCCCGGTCCTTGTGAAGGTTAAAACAGCACATACTTGACGAAACATCGTTGTGGTTTTGTATGCGTTGGTAAGAACGGTTCTTGCTAAGCCCATAGCAGCCACGTAAAACTTGCAACAACAAAGTAGAGGACGTCTAACTTGTTTTTGCAGGGCATGTTGTGATGTGATATGGTCAAGACATGATGAGATATACGGTTTTGTATGAGATGATCATGTTTTGTAAAGTTATCGGCAACTGACAGGAGCCATCTGGTTGTCGCTTTATTGTATGAAATGCAATCGCCATGTAATTGCTTTACTTTATCACTAAGCGGTAGCGATAGTCGTAGAAGAAATAGTTGGCGAGACGACAACGATGCTACGATGGAGATCAAGGTGTCGCGCCGGTGACGAAGGTGATCATGACGGTGCTTTGGAGATGGAGATCAAAAGCACAAGATGATGATGGTCATATCATGTCACATATTTTGGTTGCATGTGATGTTTATCTTATTATGCTTCATATTATGCTTAGTTCGACGGTAGCATTATAAGATGATCCCTTACTAAATTTCAAGGTATAAGTGTTCTCCCTGAGTATGCACCGTTGCGAAAGTTCGTCGTGCCGAGACACCACGTGATGATCGGGTGTGATATGCTCTACGTTCAAATACAACGGGTGTAAGCCAGTTTTGCACACGCAGAATACTCGGGTTAAACTTGACGAGCCTAGCATATGCAGATATGGCCTCAGAACACTGGAGACCGAAAGGTCGAGCGTGAATCATATAGTAGATATGATCAACATAAGATGTTCACCATTGAAACTACTCCATCTCACGTGATGATCAGACATGGTTTAGTTGATTTGGATCACGTGGTCATTTAGATGACTTGAGGGATGTCTATCTAAGTGGGAGTTCTTAAGTAATATGATTAAATTGAACTTTAATTTATCATGAACTTAGTCCTCGTAGTATTAGCATATCTATGTTGTAGATCAATAGCTCACGATGTTGCTCCCCGTTTATTTTTTTTATATGTTCCTAGAGAAAACTAAGTTGAAAGATGTTAGTAGCAATGATGCGGAATTGTTCCGTGATCTGAGGATTATCCTCATTGCTGCACAGAGAATTATGTTCTTGATGCTCCGCTAGGTGACAGACCTATTGCAGGAGCAGATGTAGACGTTATGAACGTTTTGACAAAAGCTCGGTATGATGACTACTTGATAGTTTAAAGTGCACCATGCTTTACGGCTTAGAACCGGGACTTCAAAAACATTTTGAACGCCACGGAGCATATAAGATGTTCCAAGAGTTGAAATTAGTATTTCATACTCATGCCCGTGTCGAGAGGTATAAGACTTCTGACAGTACTTTGCCTACAAGATGGAGGAGAATAGCTCAACCGGTGAGCATGTGCTCGGATTGTCTGGGTACTACAATTACTTGAATCAAGTGGGAGTTAATCTTCCAGATAAGATAGTAATTGACAAAGTTCTCTAGTCACTATCACCAAGTTAGTAGAACTTCGTGATGAACTATAATATGCAAGGGATGACGAAAGGAATTCCCGAGCTCTTCGCGATGCTGAAGTCGGCGAAGGTAGAAATCATGAAAAAGCATCAAGTGTTGATGGTTAACAAGACCACTTGTTTCAAGTAAAGGGCAAAGGGATAGAAGGGGAACTTCAAGAAGAATGACAAGCAAGTTGTCACTCCCGTGAAGAAACCCAAAGCTAAAACTCAAGCCTAAAACTAAGTGCTTCTACTGCAAAGGAAATGGTCACTGGAAGTGGAACTGCCCTAGATACTTGGCGGATAAGAAGGATGGCAAAGTGAACAAAGGTATATTTTGATATACAGATTATTGATGTGTACTTTACTAGTGTTCATAGCAACCCCTGGGTATTTGATACCGGTTCAGTTGCTAAAATTAGTAACTCGAAACGAGAATTGCAGAATGAACAGAGACTAGTTAAAGGTGAAGTGACGATGTGTGTTGGAAGTGGTTCCAAGATTGATATGATCATCATCGCACACTCCCTATACTTTGGGATTAGTGTAAAACCTAAATAAATGTTATTTGGCATTTGCGTTGAGCATGAATATGATTTGATCATATTTGTTGCAACACGGTTATTCATTTAAAGTCATAGAATAATTGTTATTCTGTTTACATGAATAAAGCCTTCGATGGTCATACACCCAATGAAAATAGTTTGTTGGATCTCAATCGTGGTGATACACATATTCATAATATTTAAGCCAAAAGATGCAAGGTTAATAATGATAGTGCAACTTATTTGTGGCACTGCCGTTTAGGTCATAATGGTGTAAATCGCATGAAGAAACTCCATAGTGATGGACTTTTGGAATCACTTAATTATGAATCACTTGGTGCTTGCGAACCATGCCTCATGGGCAAGATGACTAAAACTCCGTTCTTCGGAACAATGGAGCGAGCAACAGATTTGTTGGAGATCATACATACAGATGTATGTGGACTAATGAGTGTTGAAGCTCGCGGCGGGTATCGTTATTTTCTGACCTTCACTGATGATTTGAGCACATATGGGTATATCTACTTAATGAAGCACAAGTTTGAAACATTTGAAAAGTTCAAAGAATTTCAGAGTGAAGTGGAGAATCATCGTAACAAGAAAATAAAAGTTTCTACGATATGATCGTAGAGGTAAAATATTTGAGTTAGCGAGTTTGGCCTTCAGTAAAAACAATGTGAAATAGTTTCACTACTCACGCCACCTGGAACACCACAGTGTAATGGTGTGTCCGAACGTCATAACCGTACTTTATTAGATATGGTGCGATCGATGATGTCTCTTACCGATCTACCACTATCACTTTTGGGGTTATGCATTAGAGATAGCTACATTCACGTTAAATAGGGCACCATCTAAATCCGTGGAGATGACACCGTATGAACTGTGGTTTGACGAGAAACCTAAGCTGCCATTTCTTTAAGTTTGGGACTGCGATGCTTATGTGAAAAAGTTTCAACATGATAAGCTTGAACCCAAATCGGAGAAGTAAATCTTCATAGGATACCCAAAAGAAACTGTTGGGTACACCTTCTATCATAGATCCGAAGGCAAGGTCTTTGTTGCTAAGAGTGGATCCTTTCTAGAGAAGGAGTTTCTCTCGAAAGAAGTGAGTGGGAGGAAAGTAGAACTTGATGAGGTAATTGTACCTTCTCCCGAATTGGAAAGTGGAACATCACAGAAACTAGTTCCAGTGATTCCTTGTGACGCCCCCGATTTGACCGTACACTAATCATGCACGTAAATGTGTACGATCAAGATCAGGGACTCACTGGAAGATATCACAACACAACTCTAGACACAAATTAAAATAATACAAGCTTTATATTACAAGCCAGGGGCCTCGAGGGCTCAAATACAAAAGCTCGAAAATACAAGAGTCAGCGGAAGCAATAATATCTGAGTACATATATAAGTTAAATAAGTTTGCCTTAAGAAGGCTAGCACAAATATAGCAACGATCGAAAAGGCAAGGCCTCCTGCCTGGGACCTCCTAACTACTCCTCGAAGCCGAACTCCACGTAGAAACATCCTCGGGATCATCTGGCTCCTGGACTCCACCATCTGGTTGCATCAACCGAGAAGAAAGGAGAAAGGGGGAAAAGGGGGAACAAAGCAACCGTGAGTACTCATCCAAAGTACTCGCAAGCAAGGATCTACACTACATATGCAATGGTATCTGTGTAAATGGGTAATATATGTGGGTTAAACTGCAGAATGCCAGGATAAGAGGGGGATAGCTGATCCAATCGAAGACTACGCTTCTGGCCACCTCCATCTTGCAGCAGTAGATGAGAGTAGCTGGAAGTAACAAGTATCCTCGCATCTCGCAGCCTCCGTCTTGCAGCAGTAGAAGGGAGTAGATGGTAAGTTCACCAAGTAACATCGTATAGCATAATCCTACCCGGCGATCCTCCCGCACATCACCCTGTGAGAGAGCAACCACCGAGTTATATCTAGAAATTGTCTGGGTGTGTTTTATTAAGTATCCAGTTCTAGTTGTCATGAGGTCAGAGTACAACTCCGGGTCGTCCTTTTACCGAGGGACACGGCTATTCGAATAGATTAACTTCCCTGCAGGGGTGCACCACATAACCCAGCACGCTTGATCCCATTTGGCCGGACATACTTTCCAGGGTCATGCCCGGCCTCGGAAGATCAACACGTCGCAGCCCTACCTAAGCACAACAGAGAGGTCAGCACGCCGGTCTAAGTCCTAGGCGCGCAGGGGTCCGGGCCCATTGCCCAACGCACACCTGCATGTTGCGTACGCGGCCGGTGAGCAGACCTAGCAACCTCCATTACTAAGGAAGTTACGTTACGCGGTCCAACCCGGCGCGCGCCGCTCAGTCGCTGACGTCAAGAAGGCTTCGGCTGATACCACGACGTCGAGTGCCCATAACTATTCCCACGTAGCTGGTTAGTGCGTATAGGCCAATGGCCTGACTCAGATCAAATACCAAGATCTCGATAAGTGTGTTATTATGAAATAACCGCGGACAACGACTAGGGCCAGGCCCACCTGTCTCCTAGGTGGTCGCAACCTGCCCTGTCGCTCCGCCACAAGTAACCATCAGGGGGCTGTCGGGAACCCAGGCCCACCACTACCTGGGTGGAACCACCTTCCCCTTCAGACCCCATCTCCAAATCATCATCATGTGTATGTAATAGTATAGTATATACCCGTGATCACCACCCGAGTGATCACGGCCCGATAGTATAGCATGGCAGACGGACAAGAATGTAGGGCCACTGATGGAATACTAGCATCCTGTACTAAGCATTAGGATAGCAGGTAAGGTATCAACAGTGGTAGCAACAATGACAGGCTATGCAACAGAATAGGAGTAACCGAACAGTGACATGCTACACTACTCTAATGCAAACAGTAGAGAGAAGAATAGGCGATATCTGGTGATCAAAGGGGGGGGCTTGCCTGGTTGTTCTGGCAAGAAGGAGGGGTCGTCGTCGACGCAGTCGATCACTGTGGCACAGCCAGCAGTCTCACTCCCGGTGTCTATCGTAGAGAAGAAGGGGGAGAAGCAATAAATATAAAGCAAACATCGCACCACAAAGCATAATATGGCAAAACACGGTGCTACGTGTGACCTAACGCAGTGCTCGGTGATACATGCGAAGAGGAATAACATCCGGGAAAGTATTCCCGATGTTTCATGTTTTCGGACAGACGGGCCAGATGAGGACGGTTGCGGGTTCGCTATGCTAGGGACGTGTGGTGAATGAACGGACTGCGTATCCAGATTCGTCTCGTCGTTCTGAGCAACTTTCATGTATTAAACTTTTTCATCCAAGTTACGGATTATTTTTTATGATTTTTCAAATATTAATAATATTCTAGATTTTCTAAATTACTTTTAATTCGAGTTGACCAAGTCAATTTGACTAGTCAAAAGGAGAGCTGTGACCCACATGTCATGGACTATTTGCCTATACAATTAAATAAACCTAACTTATTTAATGGAGCCTACATGTCATCTAGTATTAGACTAACTTAGCACTAATCAATACTAGTACTAGCTAAACCTATTACTAACAAGGGTCGGCCACTACTGGGCAGAACCCAGCCGGCCACTCCCACGGCACGCAACACACATGCTAGAGGTAAAATCTGTTCTCTTTTAACATAAGATATCATTTTGTAAAAAAATTAGGATTTAATCTATGCATCAAATGGATTTGGTCCAGTGGGATAAAACGGAGTTTGTCAAGTGTACTTTCTACGCATATTATCTTTACCCGCATTAGAAGTCGTTTTGTTGTTGTTTTACTGTAGTACAGAGGGGTAGTCAGTGTAAGCGTAGCAAAGCTAGCTACTGCTATAGTAACATTTAGTTACTGTAGCGGAGTAGCAGCGGCAGAATGCAGTAGCAGTGGTAACGCACGGGGACGGCAGTGGCTAGCAGCATAGGTAGCAGCGGTGACACTTCAGAGCAGCACGCAGCAGTTAGCAACGGGCACTGGGAGGCCGCGGCGCGCAGCAAGGACCAGCAGCAGTATTGAGCAGCAACAAGCGGCAGCGGCCGGAGAGCAGTAAGCAGAGCAACTAGCAGCCGTAGCAACAGAGCGCGCGCACGCGCATGCGGCACAGTGGCGCATCCTGGGCGAGGCAGTGCGCGCGGGCGTAGCGAGTGGCAACAACGCACGACCGGACATGGACTAGGTGCGGCAGGAGCGCGGCGGTAGGCGGGCGCTTTAGGTCGCGGGGGCGCCGGAGCTCGGCGGGAGTGAGCCCGCGGCGGTGGCCGAAGCATGGTGTGGACGATGCGCCTGCTGCAGCTCGAGCGTGAGCCAGAGGAGCATCTAAGAAGCCGCTGTAGGTCACTACAAGCATGACAGAAGACACGGGGAGGCTCATAGAGCTCGGCAACGAGAGACACGTCGTCCACGGCGACGGCGTGCATCGGAGCTTGCGGGAAGCGGTGATACAGCATGAAATCGACATGGGAAATAAGGGGAACCGCTGAGGATCTCACCATGGGGCACAAGAAAGGCATGTGGAAGATCAGGAGCGGCAGACGACGGCGAATTTGAACAGGAGGTTCAACGTCATCCGAGGAAGAAGATGAAACGGACGGCGGCGTTGGAGTTCTGCGGCGTCGATCCGGTGGTGCAGACGAAGTAGAGGAGCACTTCGGTCCTCCTGCACATCTTCTCAGACGATGGGGAGCATGCTGGCCGCGAGTACGACGATGGTCATGGCGGGCAGCGCTCGGGCGCGAACAAAAACGACGATGACGGCGCGAGAGGGGAGATGAGGGGATTGGGCGAGGAAGTCTAGGGTTTGGGGGAGCGACGCCATGGTCTTGTAGACGATGGGGAAGGCCGTGGATGGCCGGCACCTGGACGAGGTGCCATGGATGGCCTCCACGATCCCCTCCGCTCCCTGTAGGAGGAGGAAGGGGAAAACAGGGGTGGGCTGGGCCAGTTTTAGTTAGGTGGCCAATTGGCCCATTAGATTAGGTTTCTTTCTTAGTACTTTCCATTTACTTTACTGTTTTATTCATGTAGCTACTGTTTTGTACTTAGTTTAGGTACTAAACGATTTTAGTTAACATTGAAACTCCTCACATAATTACCTACTGATATTTTGGGCGTTGTCCAAAAAGTTTGGGGTCATTGGGAATTGTTGTAAAATAAGTTCATATTTTAAAGGGCATAATAGGTGCTGCTTCACCACTTTAATTATTTCTAGGGGAAACTTAAAAATCCATTTAATGTTGGTTCCTACATGTTAATTACCTAGTGAATATTTGTAACCGACCGAACATTTTTGTTTTACCGTTTGAAGAAATAATAATTTGACTTTATTTTAACTTTGAATTTGAATTGGGTTTGGACCAAAGTGAGGTTTAGAAAATTAACTGCGATGACATGGCAACATTAAGAGGGGATTATTGTAGCTTGATTATCCAGACGTCACATTCCTACACCAATTAGTGAGGAAGCTAATGATGATGATCATGAAACTTCAGATCAAGTTTCTGCTGAACTTCGTAGATCAACCAGAGTTCGTTCCGCATCAGAGTGGTACGGCAACCCGGTTCTGGAAGTCATGTTAGTGGACCATGATGAACCTACGAACTAGGAAGCGATGATGAGCCCAGATTCCGCAAAATGGCTTGAGGCCATGAAATCTAAGATGGGATCCATGTATGAGAACAAAGTGTGGACTTTGGTTGACTTGCCCGATGATCGGCAAGCCATCGAAAATAAATGGATCTTCAAGAGGAAGACTAACGCTGACGGTAATGTTATTGTTTACAAAGCTCAACTTGTTGCGAAAGTTTTTCAACAAGTTCAAGGAGTTGACTACGATGAGACTTTCTCACCCGTAGTGATGCTTAAATCTGTCCGAATCATGTTAGCAATTGCCGCATTTTATGAAATCTGGCAAATTGATAACAAAACTGCATTCTTTAATGGATTTATTAAAGAAGACTTGTATATGATTCAACCAGAAGGTTTTGTCAATCCTAAATGTGCTAACAAAATGTGCAAGCTCCAGCGATACATCTATGGACTGGTGCAAGCATCTCGGAGTTGGAATATACGCTTTGATAAGTTGATCAAAGCATATAGATTTATACAGACTTGCGGTGAAGCCTGTATTTACAAGAAGTGAGTGGGAGCACTACAACCTTTCTGATAAGTATATGTGAATGACATATTGTCGATTGGAAATGATGTAGAATTTTCTGAAAAGCATAAAGGAGTGTTTGAAAGGAGTTTTTCAAAGAAAGACCTTGGTGAAGCTGCTTACATATTGGGCATCAAGATCTATAGAGATAGATCAAGAAGCTTGATGAGACTTTCGATGAGTACATACCTTGATAAGATTTTGAAGTAGTTCAAAATGGATCAGTCAAAGAAGGAGTTCTTGCCTGACTTGTAAGGTGTGAAGTTGAGTAAGACTCAAAGCCAGACCACGGCAGAAAAATATAGAGAGAATGAAAGTCATTTCCTATGCCTCAGCCATAGGTTCTATAAAGTATGACATGTTGTGTACCAAACATGTTGTGTACGTTGCCATGAGTTTGTCAAGGGGGTACAATAGTGATCCAGGAGTAGATCACTGTACAGCGGTCCAAATTATTCTTAGTAACTGGATGACTAAGGAAATGTTTCTCGATTATGGAGGTGATAAAGAGTTCGTCGTAAAGGGTTACGCCGATGCAAGCTTTGACACTAAATCCAGATGACTCTAAGTATCAATCTGGATGCGTATTGAAAGTGGGAGCAATTAGCTAGAGTAGCTCTATGCAGAGCATTGTAGACATAGAAATTTGCGAAATACATACGGATCTGAATGTGACAGACCCGTTGACTAAACTTCTCTCACAAGCAAAACATGATCACACCTTATTACTCTTGGGTATTAATCACATAGCGATGTGAACTAGATTATTGACTCTAGTAAACCCTTTGGGTATTAAATCACATGGCGATGTGAGCTAGATTATTGACTCTAGTGCAAGTGGGAGACTGAAGGAAATATGCCCTAGAGGCAATAATAAAGTTGTTATTTATATTTCCTTATATCATGATAAATGTTTATTATTCATGCTAGAATTGTATTAACCGGAAACTTAGTACATGTGTCAATACATAGACAAAACAGAGTGTCCCTAGTATGCCTCTACTAGACTAGCTCATTGGTCAAAGATGGTTATGTTTCCTAACCATAAACATGAGTTGTCATTTGATCAACGGGATCACATCATTAGGAGAATGATGTGATGGACAAGACCCATCCGTTAGCTTAGCACTATGATCGTTTAGTTTTACTGCTATTGCTTTCTTCATGACTTATACATGTTCCTATGACTATGAGATTATGCAACTCCCGAATACCGTAGGAACACCTTGTGTGCTATCAAACGTCACAACGTAACTGGGTGATCATAAAGATGCTCTACAGGTGTCTCCGAAAGTGTTCGTGGTGTTGGCATAGATCAAGACTAGGATTTGTCACTCCGAGTGTCGGAGAGGTATCTCTAGGCCCTCTTGGTAATGCACATCGTAATAAGCCTTGTAAGCAAAAGACTAATGAGTTAGTCACGAGATGATGTATTACGGAACGAGTAAAGAGACTTGCCGGTAACGAGATTGAACTAGGTATAGAGATACCGACGATCGAATCTCGGGCAAGTAACATACCAATGACAAAAGGAACAATGTATGTTGTTATACGGTTTGACCGATAAAGATCTTCGTAGAATATGTAGGAGCCAATATGAGCATCCAGGTTCCGCTATTGGTTATTGACCGGAGATGAGTCTCGGTCATGTCTACATAGTTCTCGAACCCGTAGGGTCCGCACGCTTAACGTTTGATGACGATCGGTATTATGAGTTTATGAGTTTTGATGTACCGAAGGAGTTTGGAGTCCCGGATGAGACCTGGGACATGACGAGGAGTCTCGAAATGATCGAGACGTAAAGATCGATATATTGGACGACTATATTCGAACATCGGAAAGGTTCCGAGTGATTCGGTTATTTTTCGGAGTATATGGGCCTTATTGGGCCATACGGGAATAGAGGAGAAAGGCCAAAAGGAAGGAGCCCCCCCCCTCTGGTCCGAATTGGACGAGGGATGCAGCCCCCTTTTCCTTCTCCCTCTCCATCTCTTTCCTTCTCTCCTACTCCGCAAAGGAAAGGGGGATCCTACTAGGACTTGGGAGTCCTAGTAGGACTCCCCACACTTGGCGCGCCCCTCTAGGGCCGGCCTCTCCCTTGCTCCTTTATATACGGGGGCAGGGGGGCACCCTAGGACACACAAGTTGATCAGTTGATCTCTCCCAACCGTGTGCAGTGCTCCCCTCCACAGAAACACACCTCGGTTATACTGTTGCAGTGGTTAGGCGAAGCCCTGCGCCGATAACTTCATCATATCCGTCACCACGCTGTCGTGCTGACGAAACTCTCCCGTGAAGCTCAACTGGATCAAGAGCTCGTGGGACGTCATCAAGCTGAACGTGTGCTGAACGCGGAGGTTCCGTACGTTCGGTACTTGATCGGTTGGATCGCGAAGAAGTTCGACTACATCAACCGCGTCACTAGACGCTTCCGCTCCCGGTCTACGAGGGTACGTAGACACTCTCTCCCCCTCGTTGCTATGCATCTAGTAGATAGATCTTGCATGATCGTAGGAAAATTTTGAAAATACTAACGTTCCCCAACACTCCCAACTACTGAAACCGGACAAGGTTCGTCCCTGGACTCGATTTTGACCGGTTTTGCCGCCGACTCACCCGGTTTTGATAGAGCGGACTCAAATTCCTCTATTTTTTCCAAACACACATACTTTTTTCAAGTTTGTGTCTTTTCTTAAATTCGTGTATTTTTTTTAAATCAGTGCACCTTTTCGAAATCCACGTACTTTCTTCAAGTTCGCGTACTTTTTTTAAAATTCACGTACTATTTCTCCGCATAGTATTTTTTGGAAAAAATATCATGAAATTAAATATGTACGCAAACTAGAATAAAAGTACGCGAACTCGAAAAAGGTATGCGGTTTCATAAAATATGTGAATTTCAGAAAAGTACGCGAACATGAAAACATTACATGAATATTAAAAAATACGACAATTTGGAAAAGGTACATGGATTATTAAAAGTACATGGTTTTTTAAAAGCTTTTGGATTTGGAACAGTACAAGGATTTGAAAAAAATACGCGAATTTGAAGCAATTTCAAGAACTAAAAAAAGTACACAAATTTCAAAAGGGTTTATGGATCTACGGAAATGATTTGTATAAAATACATGGATTTGGAAAAGTAAACTAATATGAAAAAAGTATGTGAATTTCAAAAAAACATGGATTTTAAAAAAAACTACGCGAATTTGAGTCAGCACCAGTCAAAACCGGGGTGAGTCAGCACCAAAAACGGTCAAAACCAAGACGAGGGACGAATCTTGTCTGATTTCAATAATTGAGGGTAAAAATTGTCCAGTTTCAAGTTGAGGGACCAAATTTAGTCTCGGCCAAAAGTTGAGGGATGAAAACTATATTTTTCTCTAGTATTTATAATATACTCCCTCCGTCCGAAAATAAGTGACTCAACTTTGTAGCAGTTTTAGTACAAAATTAGTGCAAAGTTGAGTCAGTTATTTAGGGACGAGGGAGTAGAATTGTAGGCACCTTGGTCTTTTCACACATTAAAAAAAGTTACCAATTATTAATTTTGAGTATCTGGTATTCAGTTAGATTAATTCACACCATTCAATTTGCGTGAAGTTTATGCTTCGGTTCATTTTAAATTTAAATGTGTCAACTATGAGCATCTACCGGGCAAAAAAAAAAACTATTGGGCATAAAATCAATTTAGCTGGTATGTGTGATCCTTTTTTCGCGTGTTCTAGACCCGTGCCACACTTCTTTGGCCATATATGTACCGGAATAGCAATGGCAATGTCGATGACTAATCGATGGAGCTCTACCGTATGATTTATAATGTAGCATTGTAAGCACATTGCTCTTTTTACACATTAAAAAAGTGGTTAATTATTAATTTTGAATAGCTGACTTTCAATCAAATTAATTTACGCCATCAATTTGCATGAAGTTTATGCTTTGATTCTATTTACATCTAATGTGTCAAGTAGGAGCGTCTCCCGGGTAAAAGAAAAACTATTAGGAACGTAACAAATTTAGCGGTATGCGTGACTTCTTTTTCAATCAGTGCCACGCTCTCTTTAGCCATACATGCATTGGAATATCAATGGCACACTGCTCTTTTCACACATTCAAAAAGTGGTTACTTGTTAATTTTGAATAGCTGCTTATCAATCAGATTAATTCAAGCGCATCCAATTTGTGTGAAGTTTATGCTTTGGTTCCATTTAAATTTAAATGTGTCGCCTATGAGCATTTCCTTGGCAAAAGAAACCATGGGCATCTAACGAATTTAGTCAGTATGCATGATGTAAGGGCATATTTCTCCCTAAGTAGTTTTGGTGATTGATGACAATGCATTTGCGGACTGATCGTGTGCTCTAAGCTCATACAGGTATATCTTCCTTAGGCACAAGACGATTGTTTACCCCTCGGATTCTCTAGAAGACGGTGTTTTCTTTTTGCTCCCTGTCGGTGGCTTTGAGTAATAGGAAAGCCGTACTATTAAGAGGGGTCCGCGTCGGAAAGGTTTGGGTAGAATCAACACATACACATCCTACTCTCGCACCACCTTTCCTTGCTCCTCTGGAGTTCCAACCGTTTATGATTCGTATTTGCAAACTGTGACTTCTTAACTAGATCATCTGCCTGGCAAGCGGTAGTACCGCTCTACCAAGCCGTAGTACCGCGCAGATACACGGTAGTACCGCCTGCCGACACGGTAGTACCGCTCCGACGGTAGTACCGTGTCTCAAGAGCTGTAGTACCGTGTATCTGGCCCAGGCGCTGATTCTAAGTACATAAGTTGATGCGGAAGTAATTTTTTACTTCCGCATCCAATACGGTAGTACCGCTTAACCCAAGCGGTAGTACCGTGTCGCATTTTGCAACTACCGTTTCCCCTGCGGATGTAGCCACGGATGTAATTTATTTCATCCGTGGTTGTCAATCATGTCGCACTCTTTTGCCTAAGCGGTAGTACCGCTCTCAGAGCGGTAGTACCGCTCAGCCAGCGGTAGTACCGTAACTTATGCGCGGTACTACCGCTCTCTGCGGGCTGAAAACACTTATAACGGTTGGATTTGCTCCCCCACTATATATAGGGGGTCTTCTTCTCCAAGAAGACTTACATCTTCCCCCACTACTCCATTGTTGCTCCAAAAGCTCCATTTCCGCCCGATCTCTCTCCCTAGCCAATCAAACTTGTTGATTTGCTCGGGATTGCTTGAGGAGGCATCGATCTACACTTCCACCAAGAGATATTTGATTCTCCCCACTAATCCCTTGCGGATCTTGTTACTCTTGGGTGTTTGAGCACCCTAGACGGTTGAGGTCACCTCGAAGCCATATTCCATTGTGGTGAAGCTTCGTGGTTTTGTTGGGAGTCTCCAAGTTGTGGAGATAGCCCCAACCTTGTTTGTAAAGGTTCGGTTGCCGCCTTCAAGGGCACCACTAGTGGATTCACGGCACCTTGCATCGTGTGAGGGCGTGAGGAGAATATGGTGGCCCTAGTGGCTTCTTGGGGAGCATTGTGCCTCCACACCGCTACAACGGAGACGTACTTCCCCTCAAAGGGAAGGAACTTCGGCAACACATCCTCGTCTCCACCGGTTCCACTTGTGGTTATTTCTTACCATTACTTTTGCATGCCTCACTTGTTTAACTCCTATAGCATGCATGTGTAGTTGTTGTCCTTCTTTCTTTTTGTTGTCATCTTAGTAGAATATTTAGACAACTTACTTTGTCGCTTAATTTAAAGTGGTTAAGAAAAGTTAAAAATTGTTAGTTGCCTATTCACCCCCCCCCCTCCTCTAGTCAACCATATCGATCCTTTCAATTGGTATCAGAGCCTCATCTCTTTTTAAGGACTTTACCGTCCGAAGAGTATGGTTGACAACGTAGTCGAGACGGAGGACCATTCCGGTGGAACTCCATCCCTGCCTACGTCAGATGGGGGAGCCTCGGTCTCTCGTGAGGAGTTCAATGTGGCCTTGACCACATTGAAAGAATCACTAGCGAGCGAGGTCAAAGGCATGTTTAAAGAGTTGCTTGAGGGGCTTAAATTATTCACCACACCGTTGGAAGTGGGTCGTCCCGCTACCAACGTGTCGGAGGCTAATCCCGACAAGGGAGAAGCTAGTAGTGAGCAAGCCCCGGTCACTAAGAATGGGAGTGGGAAATTTGCCCAATCCGCTCCTCCTACTCACTATGGAGGACCCGTTCCCACGCCGCATTTAAATTTTGTTGGGCCCCCTCCCAAGTTTATCAAAAATACTGATTTTGCTACTTGGTTTTTTCGTTTCAAACGTCATATTAATCATTGTTCCACTAACCTTTGGAGAATCATTGAGCAAGGTTTTTATCCGTATGATCCCGACAACATGACTCCAAGAGAAACTGCAGATCATCAGTTCAACGAGTCCGCTCTTTGCATTCTTCAAGATTCCATCCCTCCTGAAGACATTGCTCACCTTCGACCCTTCACTGTGGCCAAGGAAGCTTGGGAGCATGTTGGCACGATGTACAAGGGAAGCACCAGTATCCAACGCTCCAACTATGAAGTGGTGCAAGATGAAGCTGATGAGTTTGCTATGATCGAAGATGAAGATCCTCGTGAACTTTATCGAAGATTAACCATTCTTGCAGTTTCTCTTCGAGATCATGGCAGTAAGGATACGGATGACAATTGGATCAAGCGGAAGTTCCTCAAGGCCATGATGCCCTATCATAAGGCCATGTCCTCTGTCATTCGTCAGAGACCGGATTTCCACACTTTATCCTCGAATGAAGTGTTGGATGAATTTGTTGCCATGAGGATCCTGGACGTGACCGCCGACAATGTGATGGGCCTCTAACCCCTCGTTGGTTACCCCAAGTGGAAGGTGTAAGATGCAGTGTTGTGGAAGTTTTTCCCTTAGCAAAGATGCCAAGGATCGAATCCCCAGAGACTCCTAGGTTCAACAAGTAGGTGTCAACTGCTAACGGCGCCAGATATTAGCAATCAACATGGACCTGCACACAGATACAAATAACTTTGCTCCCAACGAGTACAGAGAGGTTGTCAATCCCTCCGGCCTTGTAGTTCACAAAGGATTAAACGCAAGTGATAGTAGTGATAGATAATGTTTTGCAATAGTAAATAAAAGCGAAAAGTAAATAGCGGATGTGATCAATGATGGTAATATGGACCGGAGTCTCATGATGTTCACTAGTGATGTCTCTCTCCCAAAAGACGATAAAACAGCTATGTGAGGTAAACGAATTACAGCTGGGCAATTGACAGGACCACGAATGCAAACCAATGCTGACTACATTGCAAGAAAGGTTGAGGTTCAAAGCATGGGCGGTACGCCAAAGTAAGTAGACCAAAATCCATCAATATCTACTACTAATCATCCACCTTGAGATATCTATCCAGAACATCTCGCTGGTATTAAGTTGCGAGTCCCACCCATAGTGTAAACTCAAAGCAACAAACAACTGCATTAAAAGAACTTTGCGTAAAGTAAACAATCCTTGCACCCGCGGGCACAAGCACCGTTGTTTTCCCACTTGTGGCAACAACACATCCCCTAGACTCATGTTTCTGTCACTCAAGCTAGTCATCGAGGGGCATGAACCCACAATCGAGCATAACGTTCCCTCTTGGAGTCACTACCTACTACTCGGCCAAAGCAATAAATAACAACGGAGAACATGCAAGAATTACTTATGAACATAAATATAAGAGAGGTAGATCAAATATATTACTCAAGATCAATCTGAACATAATCTCATGATCCATCGGATCCCAGCAAACTCATCATAGCAACAGCATAAGGATTACATATGTGCCTCGATCATGTAGGGCAGCTCACGAGGACTAATTAGTGAAGCACAAGAACGGGAGGAGAACATCACATAGCTACTGGTCATGGACTCATGGTCCAAGGGAGACTACTCACAAGTCATCCGGGAGGCGTCCATGGTGGTGGAGAGGCTCCCGATGGTGATCCTCCCCTCCGGCAGGGTGCCGGGAAGAGTTCTCCTGGTGCTCCCGATCTTGGAAGCGGCGGCGGCGGCGGAACAGAGATGAGATCGTGAAAAAGAGTTCCCGTCCCGAGGGTTTCGAAGGAAGCTCTAAATATATGCCAAAGGGGGGCACCAGATGGGGCTCGGGGGGCCCAGGCGCCCCCC
>LR738715.1:95417756-95459588 GCA_902687465.1 Secale cereale
CCCCCCCGGCTGTCCTTCGGGCGCAAGGAAGTTTCCGGAATGCTGATTTTTTATATAATTTTTCTGGATTTTTCCTGGCAGTTCTCGTAACGTGAAAACCTGAAATACAAAAACAGCCGAAAACAGAAACTGGCACTGGGGTGCACTGGATTAGTAAGTTAGTCTAAATATGATCAAAAGTGTATGGAAGTGTATAAATATCATAGCAATATCACCCAAAAGTGGCATGGAGCAAGTAGAAATTATAGATACGTTTTGGACGTATCACAATGCGGTCTTAAGAGCTCAACGATCCAAGAAGCCTAATCTTGCTCTAAAGGCCAAGGCTTGTGTGGAAGAGGAGGAAGTGGAAGATGATGATGAGTGTTGCCCCGAGGACACCAAATATGCCTATCATGAGCACATGGCTCTTGCTTCAAGGCAATTCTGGGGCAAGAAGAACACAAGATCCAACTTCAACAGGAACAACTCTAGTGGGAACAAAGGAAAGCAACGAGTAAGGACATGCTTCAACTGTGGAAATGTAAGTCACTTCTTTGTGGATTGCCCATATGAGAAGAGAGAGGACTTTGGTGGCAAGCTTATCCGGAAGGACAAGTCAAAGTCCTATCCCAACAAGAACAACTTCATCAAGAAGACTCCTCCAAAAGTGTTGGTGGCCCAAGAAGAATATGTGGAGGACGATGATAATGATGAAGACGATGAGGTGACCACTATGGCCACAATTGCAATTGCAACTACTCCGCACTCATCTCTCTTCGACTCACCAAACGAGAACATCACCGCCAAGTGTCACATGGCCAAGGCCACCAACAAGGTAACCCCAAACATCAATACTACTATCTCGTCTAATCCTTCATTGACCAATTGTATTGATGAGGATGAGGGTGTTAAAGAGGGACAAAATGAATTTGAGTTGTTCATGAAAAATCTCAAGGGCAAACCCAAGAAGCATTTTGTTGCTCTCTTGGAACAACTCGGTGAGGCCAATGACATGATCGAGGCTCACGAGGAAACCATTACTAAAATGGAAGGACATAGTCGAGACTATGCCGATGAGATATCGGATCTCTCTAATGCCCTAGAGGAAGAGCGTGGTCTTCGTTTGGCTCTTGAGGAGTCACACAACGATGGTCATGCTAAATTAAAGAAAGATCTTGATCATTCCTTAGTTGTCTCTCGCGTCCTTAACTCCGAGAAGGCAAAACTTGAAGTTGACCATGCTAAACTCAAAGAGGAGTTTGACATACTTGACAAGACTCACAAGGCCTTGGAAGGAATGCATGCTACTCTCAAGGAGTCTCATGATCAAATCCAAGTTTCGCTAACCAAGGAAAAGCCTATCTTTCCTCGCATGGTTTTAATTGATAATGCAAATGCTACTAATCCATGTTGCGAGCATGTGCATCTTGTTGAAGAGAATGCCGAGTTGAAGAAGCAACTCGAGAAAGGCCTTGTGACTTGCATACAAGGTGAGAAGAACCTCAATGCCCTTTTGAGCAATCAAAAAGAAGTTGTGGCTAAGGAAGGAATTGGGTTTGCTCCTAAGTCCAAGAAGAAGAAGAATGACAAGACCAAGCAACCACCCCCTCTCCGACAATCCTTTGTGAAAGAAGGAGAGGGCACGTCTACCAAGAAGAAAAGTGGTGGTGTCAAGAAAAACTCCACCATACCATCAAACATGGCCGGCGATTTTAATCCTTCATATGTTTTATGCCGTGCCAGTGATGGTCATGTGTTTGCTAAATTTGTTGGTTCTTCTTATGAGTACATTGAATGGTCCATTTGGGTTCCTAAGACCCTTGTTACTAATCTCAAAGGATCCATTACCAAATGGGTACCTAAATCCAAGCATTGATCTATTGTAGGAGTTTGCTTCCGGTGGGGGATCATGGTTGCTCGATAGCGGAGCAACAAATCATATGACCGGAAGCAAAGACTTGGTGGTGGACATGCATCTCAGCTCATCTATGGCCACCAACGTCGAATGGGGTGATGCTTCATCTTCTAAGGTATTGGGACTTGGCAAGGTTGTTGTCTCTCATGATCTCACGATCGAGAAAGTCATGCTTGTTGAGTCCCTTGCATACAATTTACTTTCTGTTTGCCAACTTGCACTTATGGGCTTTGCTACATTCTTTGATATTGATACTGTGGCCCTCTTGTGGAGCAAGACTCTTAAAGTAGCCTATGTTGGGCATGTTGAGAACGGTCTTTATGTGGTTAACTTCTCGAAGCAACCCACTAAGGTCGCGACATGCCTAATGGCTAAAGTTGATGTGGGATGGCTTTGGCATCGCCGTTTGGCCCACGTCAATATGAGATCTTTGCAAAGTCTTCTCAAGGGGGACCATGTCCGAGGACTAACAAATGTTAGCTTTGCCAAAGATCGTGCTTGCAGGGCGTGCATTGAAGGGAAATTACATGAGAAGGCTCACCCTCCCACGGCTATCATCTATTCAAAGAGACCCCTAGAGCTCCTTCACATGGACCTCTTTGGGCCTCCATCTTTCGATAGTCTTGGGGGTAGAAAGTATTGCTTGGTGATTGTGGATGATTACTCAAGATACACCTGGGTATACTTCTTCAAGAAGAAGAGTGAGACCCAACAAACCGTCATCAACTTTGCAAATGAAGCTCAACGACAACATGAAGCAAAGATTTTGATGATCAGAAGTGACAACGGCACCGAGTTCAAGAACTACACCTTGGATGAATTTCTTGGTGATGAGGGGATCAAACATCAATATGCAGCCCCATATACCCCTCAACAAAATGGTGTAGCGGAGAGAAAGAACCGAACTCTAATGGATGCTACAAGAACCATGATGGCTGAATTCAAGTCTCCATACAACTTTTGGGCCGAAGCCATCAACACCGCTTGCCATGCATCAAATCGTCTCTATCTCCGCAAAGGCTTGAACAAAACTCCGTATGAGATTCTTACTTGTAACAAGCCCAATCTCAAGTACTTCCGAGTATTCGGGTGTAAGTGTTTCATTCTCAAGAAAGGTGTTCGTTTGTCTAAATTTGAATCTAGAGCTCATGAGGGCATATTTGTTGGTTATGCTACAAACTCTCATGCTTACCGTGTCCTCAACAAGTCCACTGGACTCATAGAGGAGACGAGTAACGTAGAGTTTGATGAAAATAACGGCTCCCAAGTGGAGCAAAGTGGTACTTGTGATGCAGGTGATGAAATTCCTCCTCAAGCCATAAGAAGAATGGGTATTGGATATATCCTACCCATTGAGGAACCCCTTGTGGCCGAAGGAGAAGGACAATGTTCCACTCAAGTGGAACCATCACCAACCCAAGACCCACACGCTTCCGAAGAACAAAGTGAAGGCCCTCAACCTGATGAACAAGGCCAAGTGCAAGATCAATCTCAAGTTGGTGAAGAACCACCAATTGATGCACAAGGCCAAGTTCAGTCCCCCGAGCAAGATCAAGGTCAAGAGGAAGCTCAAGATAAAGATCTAGCTCCTGTCGACGCGCAAGATGATCAACTCAGTGCTCCTCAGTTATCACTTGAAGAGCAATTAGAGCGTCGTGCTGCAAAAGTTGCCTCCAGGCTTGCTTCCAACGAGCATCACATCGAGAACATTTTAGGAAGCATGAAAAGGGGGGTAAGCACTCGTAGACAATTAGCAAACTATTGTGCTCATCAAGCTTTTGTCTCCTTTGTTGAACCTCAGAAGGTTTATGAGGCGCTCGAAGACCCTGACTGGCTCAATGCCATGCATGAAGAACTCAATAACTTCGAGCGCAACAAAGTGTGGCGTCTGGTGCCAAGACCAAAGGAGAACCGTAATGTCATTGGAACCAAGTGGATCTTTAAGAACAAGCAAGATGCCCATGGCATTGTCATCCGCAACAAGGCTCGTCTGGTAGCTCAAGGCTACTCCCAAGTCGAGGGTATCGACTACGGTGAAACCTTTGCCCCCGTTGCTTGTCTTGAATCCATTCGTTTGTTGCTTGCCTATGCTTCCCATCATAACTTTAAATTGCAACAAATGGATGTGAAAAGTGCTTTTCTTAATGGTCCCATTAATGAGTTGGTGTATGTTAAACAACCCCCGGGGTTCGAGGATCCTAAGTTCCCCAATCATGTGTATCAACTCGATAAGGCACTCTATGGCCTTAAACAAACCCCACGAGCGTGGTATGAGCACCTTACTGAGTTGCTACAAGATCGTGGGTTTGAAATTGGGAAAATCGACCCCACTCTTTTTACTAAGAAGGTCAAAGGGGAGTTGTTTGTATGCCAACTATATGTTGATGATATTATCTTTGGTTCTCCTAACAAAGCTTTCAATGATGAGTTCGCCGCTCTCATGACCACTCATTTTGAGATGTCCATGATGGGAGAGTTGAAGTACTTCCTTGGATTTGAGATCAAACAAAGAAGAGAAGGCATCTTCATCAAACAATCCAAGTATACTCAAGACATGCTCAAGAGGTTCAATCTTAGTGATGTCAAGCCGGCTACTACTCCGATGCCAACCAAATGCCAACTTGACATCGATCCCAATGGTAAAGCGGTGGATCAAAAGGTATATCGCTCTATGATCGGATCCTTGCTTTACCTTTGTGCATCTAGACCGGATATTATGTTGAGTGTGGGAATTTGTGCACGGTTTCAAGCCTCACCTAAGGAGAGTCACTTTGTGGCTGTCAAGCGAATCTTTCGATATTTGGCTCATACCCCAAACTTTGGCTTATGGTACCCAAGAGGAGCAAATTTCAACCTTGTTGGTTTCTCTGATTCTGACTGGGCGGGAGACAAAGTGGATAGGAAGTCCACCTCGGGAGGGTGCCAATTTCTTGGTTGCTCTCTTGTTAGTTGGTCTTCCAAAAAGCAAAGTTGTGTATCTCTCTCGTCCATCGAAGCAGAATATGTGGCCGCTGGCAATTGCTGTGCTCAACTCTTATGGATGAGGCAAACTTTAAAGGATTACGGTGTCACTTGTGACAAAGTGCCTCTTTGGTGTGACAATGAAAGTGCCATCAAGATTTCTCTCAACCCGGTGCTACACTTCAAGACGAAGCATATTGAGATTCGGTATCACTTCATCCGGGATCACATAAGGCAAGGAGAAATCGAGCTTCACTACGTCAACACTCATGATAACCTTGCAGATATCTTCACGAAGCCTCTGGATGAAGCAAGATTTCGCGAGTTAAGGCATGAGCTAAATATCATCGATTTGAGCAATGTGGTTTGAATCTGTGCACACACTCCTCACACTCAAGATAGCTATCTTGTCTAGATGTAGGCATGGACTTAGGGGGAGTATTGTTCTCTCAATGAACTATTCCTCCCCCTATTATGCATAAACTAATCTAATCTTTATCATTTGCCATACATAGTTGGCTTAAATGCTTCAAGTCGAGTATTGATCATGGGCCCAAGGATAATTCTTCGTGGTGCCATATCTATAAAACTCATACATAGGTGGCCTCGGCCACCGCCCTCTTCTGAGGAGTTGTGTTACGTGTTTTGCTTGTGCACGTGGGTGTTTTTCTCTCTTTTTGTGCTTAAAGCCTCTTGTCATTTCGTGCATTCTCTTGGGGGAGCGGTACTACCGTGATCGATTACGGTACTACCGCAAAGGACTTACGGTACTACCGCACATCCAGCATGGCAGTAATTTTTTACTGCCGCTGGTAGGGCGGTACTACCGCCTGGCGAGCGGTACTACTGCGATGACCGCGGTACTACCGCACATATTCGAACGAGTGGGGGTTATAAGCAGGCAGGGGGAGTTCCGTCTCCCCCATACCCATTCACTCCTAACCCCCACGTCGTCCCTGTCTCTCTCTCTCAAGAACGCCGCCGGAGGACCTCGCCGGATCTCCTCCCTCGGCCACTCTCCTCGCATTCCGACCGGTGGGATCGATCCCCACCGCACCCTCTTGCCATGGATGAAGGTTTCTCCCCTTTTCCCTTCTTCTTGTTGCATTGCTTTTGTTTTTAGGGTTAGGGGAGATGCTTAGTGTTCTTGTGTTCTTCGTGTTCCTATCCATGGAAGCTTAGGATGTAGGAGAGTGTCTTTGCCTAGAAATACGAATATGCATGTTGCTACCAAGTTACTTTGATCAGCCGTAGTACCGCTAGTAGATCTCTATGGCCAGTTCTAGATCTATTCATCTCAGATCTGTTTCGTGCGGTACTACCGCTGGGGAACCGCGGTACTACCGCACGATCTGGTCCAGATCCGATCTGCCCTGAGCGGTACTACCGCTGTCCTCAGCGGTACTACCGCTCGGGCGGAAGGAAAAATTTACTACCGCCTGCCGAGCGGTACTACCGCGCCCCAACGCGGTACTACCGCTCCGCAAGCAGCACTAAATTTTTACTTCCGCTCCTTCTTGCGGAAGTACAATTTTACTACCGCAACGTATGCGGTACTACCGCATCCAACATGCGGTACTACCGCTTACCCCGCGGTACTAAAATTTTACTTCCGCTCCTTGCGGAAGTACAATTTTACTACCACAACGTATGCGGTACTACCGCATCCAACATGCGGTACTACCGCTTACCCTGTGGTACTAAAATTTTACTTCCGCTCGGTCTTGCGGAAGTACAATTTTACTACCGCAAGGTATGCGGTACTACCGCGTCCAACATGCGGTACTACCGCTTACCTTGCGGTACTAATTTCTTACTTCCGCATTGGGACAGCAGTACTACCGCTTGTGTCATATTATCTTCGTAGCATGTACACATTCCTCTTTCTACTGATTTCTGGTGTTTTTCGAGGCTTTGGCATCGATTCTTCTTGTGTTTGTGTTGTTGTGGTCTTGTGTTTGTGTTTTTAGGTGGTGGCTCCGGTTTTGAGGGTCGTCGTACCAACCCTGTTCGCGACACCGGATCCAAGCGTCTGCATACCCCAAGTGATGTGCCAGAGGGCTCCAATCCCTAGCGCAGGTACAAGACTGCAGCCAACAAGCGTAAGGAATCCTCAATGTCTATGGAGGAGATGCCCGCTGCTGAGTTCATGTCATGAAGGAAGCAAAACCCATATGGAGAACCCCGTGAGCTCTTTCCTGGAGATGATATTTTCTGGACCAAGCAGCAGTTTCGCATCTACCATGAGGTGCTCAAGACCAAGACTAACCTGTATGTGGATGCTCACTGGGTGGATGTGGCTCACATGAGGAAGGACACCAACAGGGCATACTTTGCAGAGGCTCTTGATCTCATCGAGCAGTTGGGACTTGAGCACATCATGACCTTCCAGAATGATTTTGATCCAGAGATTATTGCTCAGTTCTATGCATCTGTCAATTTCCAGACCAAGGAGGATCGCCCAATGACATGGATGACCAATGGTCACAAGATGACCTCTTCTTGGAAGGAGTTCATGGATCTTCTTCGGATACCTGATGAGGGTCTCCACAACCCAATTGGTTTTCGGCCTCACGCCAATCCTGAATCTGCAAACAAAGACAGACTACTTCCTTTTTATGAGGAAAAGACTCTTGCTAGTGGCAAAAAGACTTGGGTGTTGAACCCCTTCTTGGACATCATGTATCGGATCTTTCGCAACACACTATTCCCTCGAGTTGGAGATAAGGACAAGGTCCATGCCTACCTGGTTGACATGCTGCTGATGTGTCAAGAGGCTCGCTCAACCCAGACTGCACCACTTGACATATCCCACATCATGTGGAATGAGCTCCGTTTTGCCATCTACTCTCGCAAGGTACCCATCTATGGTCCATACTTGTTTCTGCTGATCTCCAAGACTTGGGAGAAGTTGTACCCAGAGGAGGAGTTCGAGGCCGACTGCTTTCGCCATGATCCCATCCGTCTTCGTGTCAAGACTCGATGGGCCAACACCACCACTCGTGCTCAAGCTGTTGCAGCCCAGATGGGCACTGATGAGGAGCCTGTGGAGGAGGCTGCTGATGTGCGCTCTGGCAGATTTGCCCCTTCTTCTTCCTCTGCTGTGGAGGAGCCTTCTTGGGCTAAATAGCTTAAGCAAAAGATGAAGTCCCTCTTCTGCATGCAGGCTAAGGGGCAATACCGTGCTCATGTGACTGACAAGAAGACGCGCCAGCGTGACAAGAAGATTCTGGCTGTCTATGGAGAGGAAGTGTCCAATGGGTCTGAGGATAACATCACCCCTGAGGCTACTTGGATGGCCCGCCAGGGGTACAAGTGGTCAGAGTCTGATGAGGAGTATCAGGAGGAGCAGCAGGGGTCTGATGATGAGTACGACGACTGAGTTTCTCCAAGGCTGCCACCTGTCTTAGTGTCCTCTTTCCCCTTTGTGGTGTCTCGATGACAAAGGGGGAGAGTGATTTGCGTCTTGTGCTCTTGTGTTTCTTTGAACTCTGGTTTATTTGCGTGTTTGTGTCGTGTGCGTGAGACTATCATATGGTGTAAGACATATGCCCCGGTATCATTGAACTTATTGTTATGTCTGTTATGTCTTTAATGTTTATCCAGAGCAGTTAGTTATATATAGAGTATCTCGTGTGTAGATTATAGGGGAGCTCTGTACCTAGTGTGTGTGCTGTGCAGTCCAAAGCACAATCTTGTGTAGGCACACATCCAGGGGGAGCTCACCTATACTCTAGGGCTTGGATTGCATCCTCTATTATTTCTTCCCTGTGCAAATCAAGTATTGTCATCAATACACCAAAAAGGGGGAGATTGTAAGGGCATATTTCTCCCTAAGTAGTTTTGGTGATTGATGACAATGCATTTGCGGACTGATCGTGTGCTCTAAGCTCATACAGGTATATCTTCCTTAGGCACAAGACGATTGTTTACCCCTCGGATTCTCTGGAAGACGGTGTTTTCTTTTTGCTCCCTGTCGGTGGCTTTGAGTAATAGGAAAGCCGTACTATTAAGAGGGGGTCCGCGTCGGAAAGGTTTGGGTAGAATCAACACGTACACATCCTACTCTCGCACCACCTTTCCTTGCTCCTCTGGAGTTCCAACCGGTTATGATTCGTATTTGCAAACTGTGACTTCTTAACTAGATCATCTGCCTGGCAAGCGGTAGTACCGCTCTACCAAGCGGTAGTACCGCGCAAATACATGGTAGTACCGCCTGCCGACACGGTAGTACCGCTCCGACGGTAGTACCGTGTCTCAAGAGCGGTAGTACCGTGTATCTGGCCCAGGCGCTGATTCTAAGTACAGAAGTTGATGCGGAAGTAATTTTTTACTTCCGCATCCAATACGGTAGTAGCGCTTAACCCAAGCGGTAGTACCGTGTCGCATTTTGCTACTACCGTTTTCCCTGCGGATGTAGTCACGGATGTAATTTATTTCATCCGTGGTTGTCAATCATGTCGCACTCTTTTGCCTAAGCGGTAGTACCGCTCACAGAGCGGTAGTACCGCTCAGCCAGCGGTAGTACCGTAACTTATGCGCGGAACTACCGCTCTCTGCGGGCTGAAAACACTTATAACGGTTGGATTTGCTCCCCCACTATATATAGGGGGTCTTCTTCTCCAAGAAGACTTACCTCTTCCCCCAGTACTCCATTGTTGCTCCAAAAGCTCCATTTCCGCCCGATCTCTCTCCCTAGCCAATCAAACTTGTTGATTTGCTCGGGATTGCTTGAGGAGGCATCGATCTACACTTCCACCAAGAGATATTTGATTCTCCCCACTAATCCCTTGCGGATCTTGTTACTCTTGGGTGTTTGAGCACCCTAGACGGTTGAGGTCACCTCGAAGCCATATTCCATTGTGGTGAAGCTTCGTGGTTTTGTTGGGAGCCTCCAAGTTGTGGAGATAGCCCCAACCTTGTTTGTAAAGGTTCGGTTGCCGCCTTCAAGGGCACCACTAGTGGATTCACGGCACCTTGCATCATGTGAGGGCGTGAGGAGAATACGGTGGCCCTAGTGGCTTCTTGGGGAGCATTGTGCCTCCACACCGCTTCAACGGAGACGTACTTCCCCTCAAAGGGAAGGAACTTCGGCAACACATCCTCGTCTCCACCGGTTCCACTTGTGGTTATTTCTTACCTTTACTTTTGCATGCCTCACTTGTTCAACTCCTATAGCATGCATGTGTAGTTGTTGTCCTTCTTTCTTTTTGTTGTCATCTTAGTAGAATATCTAGACAACTTACTTTGTCGCTTAATTTAAAGTGGCTAAGAAAAGTTAAAAATTGTTAGTTGCCTATTCACCCCCCCCCTCTAGTCAACCATATCGATCCTTTCACACGATCTTTTTTCTTTTTGCATTGAGCAGACATGTGTCACGCTCTCTTTGGCAAACCTGCACCGAAATACTTCCTCTATACCAAAATAAGTGTCTTGACATTAGTACAACTTTGTAATAGAGTTTGTACAAAGTTGAGACATTTATTTTGGGACAGAGGGAGTATTGATCATTTTCTAGTTTTTATGGTATTACATAAAAGGTTGCAAAAATTTACGAGAAATCACCGCCGGGTAGGGCACGTTAACAGGGGTAGAAAGGTATGACTGCCACGAGAAGCCAACACCTTTGTTAGCCAGCTTCTTAAGCCGGTGAGTGTATTGTGTAATTAGTGGCGGATACAGGGGGACCAGCACGAGCTCTGGCACCCCTCAACATCACTGATTTAAGCGTATTATGAATAGTAAGGGTGTTTTTCCTGCTAAAATGGTGTTTTGGATGGATTCACCCTCCCAACAAGGTTTAACAATACGCGCCCCCCTTCATCCGATTTTCCTGGCTCTGCCACTATGTGTAAGGTCTTCAATGATGAGCTGCAACCTAGTGGAGTAGTGGCGATCTTCATGGCAGAAAGTCATGGTGTTCCTAGAGGCCTAAATCTTTCAATGGATGTTGAGTAGCACCATCGGCCAAATACCTTCCGAGAGAGGCACCCGACAACCCTATAGGTTGCCAATAGAGGTGGAAGGGAATATGACTGACGACGAGGCGGAACCACTACTACATGAGGGTGGTGGTGCACTGCTCAGATGATTGAGTTCCTTGTGATGGAATCAGACTGTCAAGATTCAAGTCCTAAATATTTTCTAGATTTATTTCAGGCTTTCCAAGAACGCTCTTTCAGTGGGAAGAGACTTTTCCGTCGACTACGAAAGTATCTCTGGTGACTTCATCAACTTTAAGTTGTTGTGTCGATTTAGTATCTCAGGTATGTATGTGTGTGTTTAAAGAGATGAATGTATGTGCATGCATTTGGGCATCTGTGAGTGACCGGACGAATAAAAACAAGGGTGGGAGGGACGAAAACGAAGTGTGACGTGAGGGGTTACTACAGGGAACTTTATGGTTTTTCTTTAACAATAACTATATGTAAGTCTCGTGAATTTGCAATTTGGGTTAGTCTGTTTTTGGAAGAACAAGTTCGCCGAGGGGAAGGGACGAAGGAGCAGCTACCAGTGAAGGCGGCAACAACCATGATGGAGTAGACTCCTCATCTATGTTAGGGGTGCAAGGGAGCAGCGTCCTCCTTGTCTATCTTAAGGGGGGCGGGGGGTGCAGGTTCGCCGGCGTCGGAATTAGAGGTCAACGAGGTTAGAGAGATGGTCGTAGGCGGCAAAAGCACGACAGTGGACGGCGGGGCGGCTGGGCTGGTGCAGGAGCGCCGCCGGCCGCGGGTGGTGGAAGCCGGCAATTCGGCTGGTGGTACACGGGGTGGTTATAGAAGAACGTGGGGTGGGCTAGAGGTTGAAGAAGGGCTGCTGACCGTTGGATCTGCATCGACGGTCGAAAACCATCAATTGACCCGAAATGGGTTTTCAATCGACTGGTCAGTAGCCAGTCCCTTTTTTTCATTGATTGAGGGATAACTTTACGTTTTCTTTTTTATTAAGTTCTTTTCAGTATGGGGCGGCTCTTCCATTGGTGCTAAGCACGGCCAGGAGGGCCATGTGATCGAGCGCCGGGTGGGGACGACGACTCCATCGCCGGATCTGGTGCTTGCCAACGGCAGCATGTTTGACGCGGCAATCCGGGGGAGCCAGGGGCTCATCCTGCCGGTTGCTGCTCCTAATTCTGATGATGCGGTTGGCGCAAAAAATCTGCAGGACATGTTGTTTAAGCCTGGCGTACTGGAGGCACTCTCAGGTGCAGTTGCGGCAAGGCTGGCTGACCGGAACACGGCTAATGATACGGGAATATTTACTTTTGCTGCTGATAAGATTACCATGCAGGGTCTGAAAAAGAAGAAAGAGAGAAAGGATAGAAAGAAGGGAGGAAAGGAGAAGTCTGAGAGTGATAAATTTCAAACCATAGGGAAAAAGAGAAGTAACCCTTTTGATGCCCCACCTACGGGTAGTGATTTAAATTTTTCTTTTGAGAGAGAGATGGATAGCTATGAACGTCTGCTGTATGGGGAGACGAGTGTTTCCTCAAAGAGAGTTTGTATGGGTAGAGTTGAAACCAGGAGGGATGTGGATGGGGTTATTACGCATGTAGTGAAGGAAAAAGAGGAGGAGGAGGTTTACACACAGCAAAGGAAGGAGTCAATTGGAGAGGATAGTGTTGTGGGCACTGATTTGGCGGCCTCCGGTCCGGAGGACCGCCAGGAGAAATGAGAGCAATTAGTTGGAACTGTCGTGGAATGTTGTCTACCACGGCAGTTCGAGAGCTCCGGGAGCTCCAAGGTCGTACTTGTGCGGATTTGATTTTTCTTTCCGAGTCGCATTTGAATAAAAGTAAAGCTGACGAGCTACGTTGTATCTTAGGTTTTAGTTCCATGTTTTTAGATGAGAGTGATGGCAAGTATGGTGGTCTTGTACTTTTTTATCAAAAAGAGAATAAAGTCGAGTTGAACTATTTGTCTTCCCATTTTATTGATGTTGTGTTTATGAATGATAATTCTGTAAACTGGCGCTTGACGGGTTTTTATGGTTATCCGGCATGGAACGAAAAATATTTATCTTGGGCTGATCTTCGCCATCTGTATTCCCTTGCTGATTATCCTTGGGTAGTTATTGGAGATTTTAATGAAATTATCTACTCTAGCGAAAAAGAAGGTGGCAATGCTAGACCAAATGAAATGATGCAGGATTTCCGTAAGTGCTTGAGTGATTGTAACCTGGAGGATATGGGCTGTGTTGGTGATCCATTCACTTGGAGAAGGGGGGACATCCGTGAAAGGCTTGATCGAGCTGTATGTAATTTAGAATGGGCAAATAAATTTCCGCGTGCTATGATTATTAATGGGGAGCACGTACACTCAGACCATCGTCCGTTAATTCTTGACACAAATTATTTTGATAGTAACTTGTTTAATCGTCGGAATAGTCGTGTGAGACAATTTGAAGCAAAATGGCTGAAAGAAGATACTGTTGAGGAGATTGTGAAGACTGCTTGGGAAAAATCAAAGTTGGCGGGTATTGGTCCCTCTCTCGCAACACGGACTAGAGCGGTGCATGATGATTTACATTCTTGGGACCGAATTACATTGAAAGGACCAAAGAGGAGAATAAATAAGTTAAAAAAAGAATTAGAGAGGCTGAAACGTGGCCCTATTAGTAGTGAATCCCGCTCAAAGCAAAAGGAAATTCTAGTACTCATTGAAAATCTTTTGGACCAAGAGGAAATTTTTTGGTTACAGAGAGGTCGAGCGAACTGGCTGCTACATGGGGACCGTAATACTTCATTTTTTCATAATGCTGCAACGGCGAGGAAAAAAAGGAACAATATTAGAAGACTTCTGGATGACACTGGGGTTTGGAAACAAGGAAATGATCTGAAGGAACATATTACGGATTACTTCTCCAATCTTTTTACATCGGAGGTTCTACACCCAAATCAGGAAGTTTTGTCTCTTGTCCGGAGTAGAGTGACTACTGACATGAATAGTGCCCTGCTCGCCCCTTATACTGCTGATGATGTTCGTAAGGCTCTTTTTGATATTGGCGATTTAAAGGCTCCGGGGCCAGATGGTCTTCATGCTATTTTTTATAAAAGATTTTGGCCCATGCTTGGGGATGATTTGGTGGATGAGGTCTTGCAAGCAGTGAACACTTGTACAATTCCACCGGGTTGGAATGATACTGCGATTGTGTTGATTCCCAAGGTCAACTCACCCGAGAAGATAACCCAGTTTAGACCTATCAGTCTCTGCAATGTGGTATACAAAATTATCTCCAAAATGTTGTCGGCGCGTTTGAAGGTTTTACTGCCTGATATTATCAGCCCGACCCAAAGTGCTTTTGTGCCTGGTAGAATGATTACAGACAATGTTTTAGTGGCTTACGAGAGCTTTCATACTATTAAAAATAAGAGGGTGGGTAAAGAGGGTCTATGCGCTATCAAGCTTGATATGCACAAAGCATATGATCGAGTCGAATGGCCTTTTTTGAAGGGAATTATGTTGAAACTCGGTTTCCAGGAGAGATGGGTAAATCTTATTATGAAATGTGTCTCTACTGTTGAATATAGGGTACGGATTAATGATGAAGAAACTGAAAGTTTCAAGCCAACAAGAGGCTTAAGACAAGGTGATCCATTATCACCTTACCTTTTCTTATTATGCACGGAAGGCCTTACTGCTCTCTTGACGCATGCGGAGGAGATTGGGAATATTTCAGGAGTCAAGGTTTGTAGAGAGGCCCCTACTATCACAAATCTCCTTTTTGCGGATGACTCATTGATCCTCATGAAAGCTAATCAAAAAAATGCGGAGACGCTTAAATCAATTTTGGATTTATATTGTGCTGCGTCTGGACAAATGGTGAGCGTTGAAAAATCTAGCATATTTTTTAGCCCAAATACGAGAGGGGATATTAGAGAACAAATCTGCTCAATTTTGAATATCATGATAGAAGCTCTCAATGATAAGTATTTGGGCCTGCCGGCGCATGTGGGGTTAGATAAGACTGATTGTTTCCAATATCTGATTGATCGCATTGTTATGAGAATTAGTGGATGGAAAGAAAAGCTCTTATCCACTGGAGGCAAGGAAGTTCTTCTCAAGTCTGTTGTTCAAGCTATCCCAACTTATGCTATGTCGGTCTTTAAAATTCCTAAAAAAAATTGTAAAGGAATAACTGACGAGATGTCGCATTTTTGGTGGGGTGACGACGACAACCAGAGAAGGATGCACTGGATGGCGTGGTGGAAAATGTGTGTCCCAAAAAGCCAAGGCGGAATGGGCTTTCGTGATATTCATTGTTTTAATTTGGCGATGCTGGCTAAACAAGCTTGGCGTCTCCTTGAGAACCCTGATTCTTTGTGTGCCACCATCTTGCGAGCTAAGTATTTTCCTGATGGCGATTTATTGAACGCAAAGTTAAAAAAGGGATCATCTTTCACATGGCAAAGTATTATGGCGGGGGTTAATACCTTAAAACGTGGCTATATTTGGCGAGTTGGAAATGGTCAGAAAATTAACATTTGGGAAGATGCTTGGATCCCTAATTGTGCTAATAGGAAAGTCATCACTCCAAAGGGACAACATTTGTTATCAAAAGTATCGGAGTTCATTGACCCCTCTTCGAACAGGTGGGATGAGGATCTCATCAGACAGACCTTGTGGCCCATTGATTCACAGCGGGTCCTTGCTATCCCTCTGCCTCAGTTTGATATGTTAGATTTTGTTGCCTGGAGTCATACTAAGAGTGGGATTTTTTCTGTTCGATCTGCATATTTTGTTGAGTGGGATTATCAACATGGTAGGAAACTTCGTCGCACTAATGGAATGGGTCGAACAAACTTTAATCCAATTTGGTGTAAGATCTGGAAGTTAGCTTGTCCAGCGAAGGTGAAAATT
Source organism: Secale cereale (assembly GCA_902687465.1). NCBI lineage: Eukaryota > Viridiplantae > Streptophyta > Magnoliopsida > Poales > Poaceae > Secale > Secale cereale. Next base: position 95,433,471 of record LR738715.1, read on the forward strand.
TTTATTTGGCGGACATTGCATGGTACTCTTCCATGTCGTGTTACGCTTGCTAATAGACACATGAAAGTTTCACCTTTATGCCCTTTTTGTGCTTCTGGTTTAGAAGACACAAAGCATATGTTGTTTCAGTGCCAGAAGGCAAAAGAGGTCTGGAGAAGGCTTGGCCTAGACGAGATCATTGCTCAAGCTTGTGAAGTTGATCGTGCTGGAGAGGCGGTCCTCGGTTATTTGTTGCACATGTCTGACCAAGATTTATCTATTATGGGGTTCCAGAATACTCGGGAGATGATTGCCATTACGTCTTGGTATTTATGGTGGGAAAGACGTAAATTGGTGCACAAGGAGAGAATCCAAGATGCAAAACAGATTTCAATAAACATACAAGCTCTTACCGCTAATTATGTTGTTGCTTCCAGTCCAAGGGCTTCTATGAAAAGAGGGGGTTGGATTCGTCCCCCGGAGGGTTTTGTGAAACTTAATGTTGATGCTTCTTTTGATCATGATCTTCTTAAAGGTACGGCTGGGGCTGTCCTGAGGAACGACAAAGGGAACTTTATTGCAGGGGGTACTTGGAAAATTGATCACTGCATCGATGCTCTAACAGCGGAAGCTTGGGGTCTCAGATTCGGTCTTTCACTAGCACAACGTGCGGGCTGCAATCGCCTAGTTATTAATTCTGATAACTTGGAGGTTATTGAAACGATGAATAATGGCGGACGGTCAGCAGGAGCGGCGGCGGCAATTTTTGATGATTGCTATTTTTTAGCGTGTGATTTTCCTACCTCTAGGTTTGAACATTGTAATAGGGAAGCCAATAAGGTTGCGCACGAGCTTGCTAGGTTGGCTAGATTTTCTTCTACCATTGATTGGTTTGAGGAGCCTATGATTGAGATTGTACCTTTACTCACAAACGATGTATCTGTTGTTTCCGTTGAATAAAGTCCTTACATTTTTCAAAAAAGAAAGTTCTTTTCAGTATATCGATTTGCCGTTTTCCACAGCCAGGTAACGTGAGGCTGTGCTTAAATCTCTCAGCCTCTCACCACATGCAAAGGTTAGAGAGAGAAATGCGGGAAGAAACGGCGGGCGCGGGCACCCTGTTCCCCCTCTCTCCCCTCTGCAATCCTACGGAGAATGGGAGCGAGCCATTTTTTCTCCTGTTTACCAGATCTTTTCCCCCGCATTTCTGGGCCTCCCGCCCGATCCCGCTATACGCCCCTCTCCCGCATCCGCCCGATCTGTTGATCTGGAGAATCGCAGCTTCTTGGTTTGAGATCCGCAGCAGCACTGGTATGTTCCGCTTTCCGATCACAATCTTGTTTGAATCCGCGCGACATGCTGTGCGTATGAGAATCCTGAATGGTAAATTGGTGCGATTTCTTTGCAGGATAGATTAGATCAAAAAAATCGAGAGTTCTTGCCACCAATCTGTATGTGCATTGGCAAGTGGGGGAAACCTGTTACTAGGCTGAGAGCATCGTGATTATTGCAGAAATTTGGCTCATTGGGAGAAACGGTTCCATCTTATGGAACCCGACGTTGGCATGAGTAACCAAGGTTGCAGGATTGTTGTTTCCTCATTTACAATCTGGTGTGATCTGAGCATCTTTGTGCCGCGCTAATGGGAGCTTCACAGGACAGGTTGGGCATTTGAGCAAAGCAACCTACATGCAAATTGTCGGTGCCCTGATCCTCCATGGCTGCGAAAGCTCGTGTGAGGCCGCGAGACTTTTCGCGGCGATTCTGGTCGGTGCTGTGCCATGCCTTGAGCGAGTGCTTCCTCATCGTAATGCTGCTTGTGGTCGCCGTGGTGTCGTACACCGCGACGAGGTTTGCGCGCATCTGCAGGATCCGGCCACCGTGCATGCTCTGCTCAAGATTGGACAAGGTTCTACATGGCAAGGCCTGGTTCTCGGAGGAGCTGATTTGTGCAGCACACAGGGCGGAAGTCGCGCGTTTATCGTATTGCCAGATTCACAGCAAGCTCTCACCTTCTGATGATCTATGTGGAAAGTGCTTCCTGTCATGTTCTGGACCAGTTGGTAAGCCAGGTAACCCAACAAACATGAGCATCAAGGAGAAGGCGGGGCACACACAACGATGTTCTTGTTGTTCAGAGCCATTCAAGAAGAGAGACAACGCGCACAAGTCATTTGAGGAGGTGAATGGCAGGTCTCAGAATGATGGCATGAGCAAAGTGAAGGAGAGAAGCATGGCCACGGCAAGCGTTGGGCATTCTTCGGATGAGGATTTTGATCAATTGCCTTACGGAGGTTACAGAAAGCTAAATGCCTGTCATGACTCTCGATCAGAGATTCATGTCTCAGATGATGATGCTGGCGGCGATGCAAAGCCTTTTGAAGCTAAACGCCGAACCAGAGATCTCGACGAGCACTTGAAGGCTGTGCCTGAGCAAATTCGTCAGGAGCTTCCGAAAGAGAAAAGTATGTATCGTTTTCCAAAATGCTATAATCCTTATCTAACTCAAACTGTTTCTGAGAATGTCAAATTTGTGAAATGTAGCTTTTCTTGTTGGTGCTGAGGAGGTCGGCGATTTAGAGGGTGTTTCACGAGGCCCTGACCAGGAAGCTACAGAGGCTTTTGCTGCTTCTGCATCTGACGGGGCCCGTTCAACTACAAGCCATTATGTCAACCGCAACAGTAGCATGAAGAATGCTCCTGGTGGTAGAGGCAATATTAGATCTCCTCGGTGGTCTGAAGTAATCTCCGCTAAGGAAACCAATTCAACAACACATGAAGAAGTGAAGACATTTATGTCCCAGTTGTCTTCTGCGCGAGGCCTCGATGGTCCTTGGGGTGAGGTGGCTGCTAGCCCCATAATCAGCATGCAGATTGATGAGTACAGTCAATCTGATGCCACTGATGGCAGACAGTTCCTTGATCTGGAACCATCTGATGGCCATGTTCCAACTGAAGCTGAAGGTGAAATCTCCCTCGAGTCCCTGAAGCAGCAATGTGAGCTTAACAAGAAGAAACTAAGTATCCTTTATAAAGAGCTCGATGCAGAACGGAGTGCTTCATCTGTTGCAGCAAGTGAAGCGATGGCTATGATCAATAGGTTGCAAGTGGAGAAGGCTGCGATGCACATGGAGGCGCTGCAGTATCTCCGGATGATGGAAGAGCAGGCTGATCATGACCAAGAAGAAATTGAAAAGCTAAATGACTTGCTTACAGAAAGAGAGAAAGAAATGCTTGACCTGGAAGCTGAACTCGAAAGTTATGAGAGCAGGTTCCGCATCGAACCATTTGAACTCGGAAAATTTGACGCTGATGGAGATATGGCACTCAGAGTCTTGGATAGCTCAGATTTTGTGAGGAATACCATCTTTGATTTTGAAGATGAGAAGGCCAAAATTTTGGAATCCTTGAGCAGATTGGAGGAAACACTTGGCATGCCTTGCACAAATAGATTTCATTTGGGTGGCACAAGCGATAGCCTACAAAGTGGGTCACTGAATCATCCAAGAGATGGGCCTGGCCAACAGGTAGAAAACTCAGAATTGGAATGTCGGAGTTCACTATTACCTCAGGAGCACATGAATGATGACACACTGGGAGATCATCCAAGTGACGGGCCTGGCCAACATCTAGAAAACTCAGAATTGGAATGTCGGAGTTCACTATTGCCTCAGGAGCACATGAAAGATGACTCACTGAGAGATCATCCAAGTGATGGGCCTGGCCAGCATGTAGAAAACTCTGAATTGGAATGTCGGAGTTCACTATTGCCTCAGGAAGACTTGAACGATGACTCACTGAGAGATCATCCAAGTGATGGGCCTGGCCAACATGTAGAAAACCCAGAACTGGAATGCCGAAGTTCACTGTTGCCGCAGGAAGACTTGAAAGATGAATCGGTCTCTTTACAACGAAATGATGAAAATCAATCTGTTGAGAACCAAAAATATGTTGGCTCATATTCGCGCTCAGATAACGATGAAATTAGTTCCATGGAAATCGTTAAAAAAGAAATTTCGCTCTTGAATAGTAGATTCATGGCACTTGAAGCAGATCAGAAGTTTCTCAAGCAGATATTGAGTTCTCTTAAATGTAGTAGCGATGGAGAACAATATGTGCAGGAGATAACTAGTCATTTGCGGGAGCTGCGAAGAATCGTTACCGAGCAGAGAGATAGGACAGTTCTATGAGCTTTAAAGTATTCACCAATCAGAAGGTAATAATAGGCCATAGTTGTAGCCCATATGTTGGCAATAAGTCTGAGAACATGCTGTGGAAAATCAAAATATGTAGTATAGCTTATAGGATGTGTAGCAGGATAGGTTGATGTTCAGGAGACCTTATGCATTGTAAGAGGTCCAACAAATGTACTGCAAATATCTATTGAAATTATAGCCATAGGTTGATTCTTCCATCAAAGTGCCTCTCAGTCATTAATCTCACACAGGACACATCTCACCAATTATCAGGGTAGTGTATGAACTTTCAGACATTCAATCACTAGGTGTTATATAATATATAATGTGATCCCTGATTATTCTACTTTTTTTTCTTGTAACCTACAGAAACAAGTCTCATCAACTGTATCAAATCAGCATGATCATTAGAGCTTACACAGTTCCTCTGTTGTGTATCCTTAAGTAACCTTTGATCTTGTGTCATATCCAAATGGAACATATAGCACAAGTTATTGTTTCTTGGACTGAAAAGAAACAAGTTATTGTTTCAGCAGTGTCAAAATAACCGAAGGCCTAGGTAGCGGGTCATGATGTTTGTTGACAATTACATCTTACAATGTGGAGATTCTTTTCCAGGCTATTTTCGTTGGCTGTCGATGTGCATCGATCAGTGACAACAGGAGAATGTATGGCACTAATCTCCCTGTGACCTTGCAAAAATCCGGGAAACTATGCATGCTTTTGTGTCGCGCCGAGATAATTGGGGAACAGGAGAAGGAACATGGAATGTAACTAGGCTGGAGAAGTGGAACATTCTTTGAGCAGAAAAACAGCACGAGCACTTCAAGCTTGTTTTCCGGGTTGACAGCGACAGTGGAGCAGCCGTGGTTCCGCCAGGGCCTCGGGTTTCAGCTTGCACATCGTGTAGAGAAGATCACCATCGTGGGAGCTGAGGTAATTTCCTTGTTGAAGTTCATCTTGTTGGCCTCATCGTCATGCCACAGATGAGGGGGGCACAAGGAGACTTCAGAAGAGTCGGCCCGCAGGCAACACATGCTACATTTAGGGTTCGTCATCGGCATTTTGATAGTCACTCTCAGGATCTTAGTCCAAGGTGTAACCATCGATCGCTTGGGTCAATCTCATCGCCTTTCTCTATTTTAGGGTTTGCTTGACCCGCTTTTATCTGTATTTATGGCTAATTTGCCACAACAGATTATAAAATAAGCACAACATAGTTCAACAACCACAAATTGAGATGTAGCCATAGTCAGGGCAAGATAGACAGACGCTGCACAGTTATCGATAGATCCAAAGAATAAAGAGAACTACCAAAATTACTTCTTCTTTTTTGTTATCAAATCATGTGAAAGATGACTGCACCACGCTTGTCACGTGGTAAAACCACATTCTCATCAGCAAAGGGATTTCAATGAAGCCGGGAACCAACTATCGTTCATCACCAGAGAGCACCAGCATGATGAACTAGTAAAAAATAAAAAAGAATCTATACGCACTGTAAAAAAAATACAACAATCTACTATTCAGCATGGCATTAAGCCTGGACGACACTTCGCTCAGGTGCCGCCTCTAACATCAACAAAAGGTCGGAAACCACACCGCTAACAGGAACAACATTCACAAAGGGGTCGCTGGAACCATTGACTGGCGTCTTGGACAGAACTGAAACTTCAGGACAAGCTGAGCATCCTTCAACCAACTCGGTCCATGTTTTTCCTTCCTCGTTGAGATCCGATTCTCTCAAGAGATACAGTACTTTATCTAGGTGAGCGACATTCCTACCTGCTCCACATCCAGTGGCGGTTGCAGCACCGACTGCATTTGCCAGTGCTAGTGTGCTAATCGCTGGCAAGTCGTGGAGGAACCCGAAGGCTATAGCAGCGGTGAAGCTATCTCCGCATCCAACCGTGTCCACAACGCGGATCTATGGAAATACAAAGCATGGTGAATATCAAAAATGTGACAATTCAGGAAAAGTAACTTTCATTACTTTTGCTGAGATCACAAAGATCCTTTATCAGCACAGCAAGTACCTTGAAAGAAGGTGCACAAGAAACAGCACTTTCAGTGATCATGATTGATCCCTTGGAACCCATTTTGATGACAACCCATTTTGTTCGGGTTCCTCTTCTTAGCAACTCTTGACCTGCCTGAATTGGGTTTCCGATGTTGGTTAGTGACTCAGCCTGTCATAGCAATAAACAGAAATATGTGAGAAATGAGGCGACAAAATGCTAGAATAAGTACAGCACACTCATTCACTGTCCTCTAAGCCAGGTTGAATTCAGCAAATAAAAATCTTCAGAAAAGCAGTTGAAGTTTGCCAGTGGAGTACCTCTCAATCTTATTTCAGGATAAGTGTTTTGCATTTTATTTAATTATTCGAAAAGGCAAATATTCAGAGAAAAGTTCAATGTGCCAAATAGAAAATCGTTTTCATTGGAAAGATAGGCATGACCCATATAGTACTGATCATTGGCAGTTACACACGGAATCACATGTATGAAGACAATCTGGAAGAGTGTGAACGCAAAAAGGAATCGGGAACATATGCTGTTTGATTTGCTTTTACCATAGAAGCCCATCAAGCAAATGAATGTGACGACAAGATATCTATTGCACTGGATATATATGATCGCTCTTCTGTAAACAGAAGTATCACCAACTTTCAGGAAGGATGCAAAGCTGCTTCAGTGACGAAGGTTTATAAAGGCAGCCAAATCAGCACAGAACTTGGATATAAAATGGGTGAGAACTCGGATATAACCGGGTGCACAAGCAGCATACATAACCAAATAGTAAATCAGCCATAATCCTTCAAACCCATCCAACTTCAGGGCTTATAATATGGGTGAACTAACCTCATCTGCCGTCAAAAGGAGAACATCACTGAGCCTCAGAGCGTGCTCAAGTGCTCTCTGTTCATCCAGGTTCCCATGTAAGAGAGACCTTCCACGAGGCCCAGGATCAAAGAATACTGATGTTCCCGCATCAATCGCACAATCAATAGCAGATGTGATCACATCAGGGGAAAATTCATCAAAAGCATATCCATTGCTAAACAATATTTTAGAGTGATGAATGGCTATCTTGGTTTCTGCTGGAAGTTTACGTATCCAACTGAAAGCTGGCTCTTTACTAAAGTCTGCACGGCTGAAGTTGCAAAGAAGGAAAGACCAGTAAATATGAAGCAAAAAACACGTAAATAACACAAGCAAGAATATTGGCTAATCTATTTAATATAATAGGGAGTGCATGAGAACTAACCTGCAGAATCCATGTCTTTGAAATGGATCTACAAGAACCCAGCATAGAAGCGTCTCATAGGCTTGTCGACATGCAGTAACATCAGCATTTTCAAGCATCCCGACAACGCTAATGCTTTCGGCCTCAAGCACATCAAGAAGAAACTTTCCATAGACTTCCTCTCCTACATGTCCCAGTGTGGAGCAGCGAAGCCCAAGCCTAGCTGAAGCAAAGGCCAAATTGCAGTTCCCACCAGCCTCCCAATATTTCTATTCAGTTGATAAAAGACATGCTCAGAACAGCTAACGAATGGATGCTGCATGATAAATCGACAACTACTAATGAATCATGACCCCCAGTAGCTCTCATACCTATAATTTGCATTGCACAATCACATTTTCCGTCATAATGCAACAATCAGACACAAATAGAATGTGTACAGTTTTACATCTATCAGTGAAATCTCCCACTACCTTCTATGTTCTATCCACCCAGTGTACAACCAGATATAACAAAGAAAAGAAAAGAGACTGTAAATTTTGCAATCGCAGCATGAGCATCTGGAACCACACAAAAAATTACGAGGCTGAAGCCCTGACAATTCGCACGATGCCATTTCTAACGACATAGCAGCACAGAATCCCTAAATTATTAACTACCGCAGAACAATTTGGGGGTGTGCGAATACAGAGGATTCCCGCACCGCAACAAGCGAACGGGCTGGGGCTCGACCTGGTCGGGCGGCGAGGCGGCCAGGCCCTCCATGTAGGCCAGGCGCTCGTCGCGCGGCGCGGGCGGGAGGCAGGGCACGCTGAGCACGATGTCGACGCAGAGGTTGCCGAGAGTGGAGAGATCCGTCTCCTTCCCCACCGCGCCCTCGGGCGGCGGGCGCCTCCTGGCCTCGTTGACCGCGCCGGAGACGGCGACGGCGACGGCGGCGCGCGGCCGGACGCCCCCGCCGGCGACGCGGCGGCGGGGAGGGAGGTGCGGGTAGGGCTGCGGCGGGTGGTGCCGCGCGAGGCGGAGCGGGGCCCGGGAGGCGTTGGCGGGGTTTAGGGTTTGGAGGGCCATCGGAGAGGGGGGAATGGGGGAGGGGGTGCGGAGGGAGGAAGCGGGCCGGGGAAGAGATGGGGGCGGGGAGGGAATCGCAAAATTGGAAGGTGAGCTGAGAGAGAGATGCGATCGCGTGAATGGAACGGCTCAAGGTTGCATCATCAGTGTGGAAATTTTTCTCTTGCTTATCTCTTTATTAAGCCGAATCTATTCGATTAGGAAAAGCAGTTGCAATATGCTTCAACTCAGAAAACCTATACAGTGGTATGGAAGTCTAGAAGAAGAAAACAAAAATTTACTTTTTTTGTCCCACAATGTAAGATATTTTTTAGCATGAATGTAGTGTTAAAAAAAGTCTTACATTATGAAACGAAGAAAGTAGTGTGAAGAGAAGAATCTCAAAGAAACATGACATTTATAAATGTAGGAAAACACACGAAAGTGATCGAATGGTGTTAGGATATCGTTCCCTTTCCATGCTTCGGTGATGCCCCAGAGGGGCACAATTCTACGTGACCACGCGCCTCCTCTACCTTCATCTGTCACGACATTGAAGGATGTGGCGAAGAACCTCTGATGTTTCGTTTCAATGGTAAATTTAGGAATAGGTTTAGTGTGTTTGTCTTCGGTGTTTGATGGTGAGATGATGATGTCGTCCTTGGCGTGGAACAGATCTTGTCCTTCACGTATACGTTCCTGCAATACCTAATATTGTCATCAGAAGAAAACAGGGTAGGGGTGATGTGTCCCCATTTCCGATTGTTCGTACCAGATCTTTTTTGTGCAGATATTTCTTGAAGGTACCACCTTACGATGTGGATGATATGGATATGTGTTTTGATCATATGTCTGCAATTTTCTTAGATGAAGGATGGCAACTCGGACTGGTTGCAGGAGATGTGAGGTTTGTGTTCCCAACTTTTTTTCTCACATGAAAATGAAAAAGATAACAAGGTTATGTATAGTTTAAGGTTTGAGTGTTCGTTCTTTTTCTTTTGTTGTTGTTTTTGGCGTTTCGCATAACACATTGAAAGATCTAACCAAGTGCTATGAAGAAAATGTGAAGCTAACATTTCTCATTGAGATATTCTTTAGCGGTTAAAAAAACGCTTCATAAACTAATTTAATTTTAAAGGCATTGTGAACGTCTCTGGATATCTGCCAGTTTGTAGTGTCATCCAAAAAATATCTCTTAAAAAAATTCAACTGCTCCTCTATTTATTCATTCCAAGCGGGAATTTGTGCCGAAATAATTTGCAGAATACTCTCAGATGGTTTATGCAACCAAACCTTAAACGAATTATTCAAAACACCCTCCTTAGCTAACAAGCGTGTACTATTTGCATAACCTACTTCAAGAGACTTTCCATCTCTTCACTAGTATCCAACATTTGCTTGACTTCCTTGGTGATTGCCCCAGCGTGGACATATCTCACTCCTTGCTCTGTAGCTTGCAAACAATCTCTTCGCTGTCCATCTCGATGTGCAGGCTAGGAGCATTGATCTCATCTGCTAGCTGAATGGCACACTTTACATGCTTGTAGCTTCAATCTAGCTGGTTCCTTGCACAAGAGAAGAATTGGCAGGCACCTCCTAGAAATGCACCCTCATGATTTACGAAAAACAACTCCAACACCTCAATTATCTCTCCACTTAGATGTTGCTCCATCAACATTAACCTGCACCCAACCATTGGCCGGTGGCTTCCACTTCTTCACTTGAACTGGTGTTGGCGTTTGCTCTTGCGGCCATGAATGGGCTGTCATATATCCATCAGTTTAACTACTGTCCGCGCAATCACCGTTGCATCTTCTCTCTTCTTTCCGCCGCGAGTATTGTTTCTAGCTAACCATAGTCCACACACCCACTGAACCAAGATAGCTCGCCCATCATTCGATGCATCAGCGAACCACGAGAGTAACCAACTTGAAAGTGCACCTTGGGAGCCACCGGATCCGGTGGGATCACCATTCTGAGTATATAAATTTTCAAAATTTCGCTGAATGGTAGCAACCCCAGAACCTGTGATAATTTATTTCCTCACGCTCGCAAGCCACACAGAAAAACTCTATATTTTATCTTCCTCGTATGAAGCTCCGACCCAATTGTTAATCCATTCCCTATCAAGCGCCATGTATGAGGTTTTGCTATTAAGCACTATTTTTTTTTCGGCTATGGAGTACACTAATTTTCTTATGTATAAATGCTATGAAGTACACATTTTTCTTTTTTTGCAGAGATTCGTGAAAAATAACCTGATCTGTGATTCCACACTAAAAGCGCAGCATCTTTTTGTTTGTTCCAAATTTCCTTTCATGTTGCGACAGATGCGATTTCAAAACCAGTTGAAAAAAAAAACATTTCAAATCCCTAGCTCTCTCTTCCCCCAGAATCCCCAGTTTCTCTCCTCGTCACCCGCCGCCAGCTTCGTCTCTCCCGGCGACGACGCGCCGGCCTCTCCTCTCCTCTCCTCCCAAGCCGACCACCCCGCCCGCCCCTGATCCCCTCTTGTCTGCGCTCCTCCCTCCCACAGCTACCGCCGCTAGGGCTGCCACGCCAGCCGCAGCGGCTACAGCCCTCTCCTCGGCTCCGGCCGCCGTCGAGGGTGCCCCCGCGGTGCTCCAGTCGCCGCCCGTGATCCGCAGCAGGCCACACGCAGTCCTAACCCATCGGAATCCCCGCGCCGCCATGCTTCGCCTCCGAAGCTGCATCGTGTCCCATCTCCTCTCGTCTCCACCCACCCCTCTCCCCCGCCTCCTCTCCGCGGCCGCCGTTTCCCCAAGCACCGGATTCGCCGTGGAGGAGTACCTCGTCGCCACCTGCGGCCTCACCCGAGCGCAGGCCCTCAAGGCTTCCCCGAAGATCTCCCACCTCAAGTCCCCCTCCAATCCCGACGCCGTCCTCGCCTTCCTCGCCGGCCTCGGCCTCTCCAGAGCCGCCGTCGCCGCCGCCGTCGCCAAGGACCCCAGGTTACTCTGCGCCCGCGTGGAGAGAACTCTGGTCCCCAACTGCGCTGCGCTCAGCGGCATCGGGCTGTCGCCATCTGAGATCGTGCGCCTCCTCCGCTCGCGCTGTAGATCTGTCGTCTCCAAGCTGCAGTACTACCTGGCCCTCTTCGGCTCCTCCGAGGCCTTCCTCCAGGCGTTGAAGTTCAACTGCAACCTCCTCACGCACAGCATCGAGGGCACGGTCGAGCCCAATGTAGCGTTGCTGCGGGAGTGCGGGCTAGGTGATCGCGATATTGCCAAGTTATGCGTTGGTATGCCATGGCTGCTGACTGCCAACCCAGAATGCATCCCACCAATGGTTGCTCGTGCCGACGGTCTCGGCGTGAGCCGGGGATCTCCGATGTTCAGGCACGCGATGCATGCTGTTGCATTCCACAGCGAGGAGAAGATTGCTGCCAAAATGGAGTACCTGAAAAAGACGCTCAGGTGGTCGGATGCTGAGTTGGGCATTGCTTTGTCCAAGTCTCCAATGATGCTGAGGAGTTCTGAGGGCATGCTGCAGCGCATGTCAGAGTTCCTCATCTCTGAGATGGGGTTGGAACCAGCATACATTGCTCATCGGCCGGCAATGCTCGCTTACAGTCTGGAGCGCAGGATCAGACCCAGGTACTACGTTGTTAAGTATCTTAAGGAAAATGGATTGATAAGTCACGACCGGGACTACTATTCCGCACTCACGCCGTCCGAGATGATATTCTTGGAGAAGTACATATGCCCTCATGAGAAAGCTGCGCCGTACCTTGCTGAAGACTATGCTGATGCTTGCAGAGGACAGGTGCCCGATAGATTCAGATTTGCATGAACCAAGAACAAGGTAATCAAATTTTGATGCTTACTGTACTACATATTCCAATCTGTGTCTTTATTTCATTTGTTCTTGCCTAACTAACTGTTGGTTGTCACCTGCTGGAGCTGCTAACACTTGATGAATCTCGTAATTAGGTTCATGAGTCCTAGTATGTGGTTTGGCCATGTCATCACTTAATGAAGAAGAAAGCATGGCATGCTATGAACTTGGTCATCCTTATGTCATGTTGGCAAACATAGTGAAACTAAGGGTGTGAAATTAGGTCATTTTGCAGATGCATTGAAATCTCAGTGAGTAGTATATCTGCACTCTTGATATCATTCCATGAAGAAAGGCCCTCAGTTTCTCCATGGAAATGATACAAGATAGTCCAATTTGAATTGAACTCATAAAATTTCCCTTTGAATGACAAGTCTAGACCCTTCTTTAAACAATTTTGGACTTGTTGATGGCCACAATATGTTAATCACCGCTGACTGCCGAGGATGCAGTTTTGATCTGGTTGTTGGTTCCTTGCTCTAGTTCTTGTAAGCTGAAAATACCTGTTCTTTCTGCATCATTTTTGTTTGAAGATATTAACTGTTGTGAAAGTAATTCATGATTCAATAGTTTCTAACAAGGCCCCCCCTCCCCCCCCTTTTCCTCCTATATTTCTGAATGGCCAGGCTGTTGCTTTCAGTTCTAGGCACAATTGATCTGAAAACTAAATAAATGCAGTAATACAATTTCTGTATATGGCCTACTATCTCCCCCAAATACTATGGCTGGTAAAGAGTAAGCCACCTTTGATCGGCACCAATCAAAGGGCTAAATGTGTTCCTTCTATATGCCTAGCAATGCAACAGGTACGAATGAAGTTATGTTGCTAATATGTTATATCATGATATAAGCCCAGCAAATGGTTAGAACATTTACCCTCGGTTTAGCGTAGTATCCAATCTGCCTAGATTGATCTGAGGTGTTACATTCACAGGTTATTGCTTTATGCAAACAGAGTGAGGCAGTAACAGATGCAAGCTGGCTCCTCTAGATGGCATCTAACTTGTTTTCAGTGTTGTAAAAATATATCTCCACAGCCATATCAAGCTTGTACCGCATCACTTTGTACTAAAACTTGTTAAAGCCAGATGTGATATTGGACAGTATGAATCATAAGCTATCTAGAATTTTTCTGTCAGATCGCAAAATCTACCTGCATATTAAACATTTTTTTAGCTTCCATCTGAACTAGAACTCGTGTTTTCATCTAGGCATGAATGTCATAATCTTGTGCTGTTTCTTAGCATACAAGATGACAACAAAATTCTATCAGACTGCTTCTTCTCTGCGAAATCGAATTTCTTCATATATGGTAGTTGTTTGATCTACCATAATGCTCGAGAGCTTTAGATAGTGGTCCACTTATTCAGTAGGTAATCATGCAGTAGAGCTCTTAAGATATGTTGTAAGCATAGTTGAATTTATCATTTACATCTCCTGTCGCAGGCCGCTGTTGTCTCGCAAGATCTTCCTCGCTATATATTAGCATTATCTTAATCTTTGAGTTTTTTTTTAATCTGTGGGCATGCACCTGCAATTGCTCATGACAAGTGATGATCCCTTTGATTAGGTACTGTTTTTCTTATATTTGTATAGTTTCATGTGTGCATTGAAGGTTATGCCCTTTTTGTGCTATTATCAGACTGTGGCTGTATACCTTTTGAAATCGTGAGCACGTGGTGCATTACGAGTCAAACTCCTAATAAGCTAACTATGCTAGGAGAGTTTTTTGTTCCTTTATGTCTCAGATCATACTTAAGAACAACTTATCTGGAGGCATTTGAACATGGTTCAGAGCAATGGTTACGTGGCAAGATTACATCTGGGCTGTCCATCAGTTAGACTGTCCACCAGTATAGATTGTTGATATCAATGGATGCGATCATAGCATATAAATCTTTTATTTTTAAAACAGTACCCCATTGTCACACATATTTCTACCATTTAGATTGACACCTCACAGTTTCATCAGAATTCGATGCTGTATGCTTTTCTTCATTCTGAATCGAATTGTACCATACCTTTTCTCCCGTGAAATTGCTAACTATGTATGAAACATTTCAATCTCAGGTTTGCCGGTTGTCTACATAAGTGTTGCTTCCTCCTAGCCAGAGCGCCAGCTCATACGCCATACTGAACCCGTCTCTGTTGTATTCCCTCTGTCCCAAAATAAGTGACTCAACTTTGTACTAACTTAGTATAAAGTTAGTACAAAGTTGAGTCACTTATTTTGGGACTAAGGGTGTAGTACTTTGTAACAATGAGCTATGCTGACTACCTTTTGACCTTGTGTTGGCATACCAAAGTATATGTTTCTTACTCGTGGATGGGTAAGAACACACTTCTGATTGATGTTTCATGCAGTAGTAGCGTTATTTATTTTTATCTGTGAAAATGTCTATCTTGTATGAACCTTGTGCAACTTCTTGCAGGCATGGTACTGGCATATCGAACCCTTGAAGTCAGGTTGGATATCACAAGTGTGGCAATACCTTCCTTCCATCGATGATGGTGTTCCCGTATCCAAGTCCGATCAGGGAGGCGGCGCGTCAGTCGAACTAGCTAGGAAATCGGCCGAGGAGGGAAATCGGCTGAAGAGGTTAATTGACTAGCTTACCGGAAACCCTACCTGTCCATTTGCATAGATTACAAACTTACTTATCAATGTGGAAAACTTAGCCGAAATTTGATTTCCAATTGGTTGACCAGAACTTAAACCCGGTACCGATCTGAGTTTGGAGGGGGTGGGCACTTTGTTACCCTGCACTTGACTAATGACCACTCCCTGCGATCCATACCAATCGTTGCTGAAATGGGTGTACCTGGACGTATTCCAGTGCTAGATACATACATCCATTTGAGCGACAACTGAGGTAATATGGATTGAGGGAGCAGAAATTCGTAAACCCCATACTGATCTGAGTTTGAACAGAGCAATCACATATCTGAGGCTTTTGGAACAGAGCTGTGTGCGGCAACGGAAGCTATCAACGTTGCTGACCGGTCGGGGACAATCAGCCAGGGCAGGGGAGTGGAGGCCGCCACTTTCCAGGAAGCCGTTGCTCCCGAGCCGATGGTAGCACCGGCGGAAAAAAATTCGGTGCATACCGGTTGTAAACCACCTCCTTTACAACCCGAACGTCATCTACCGCCACATGCCCAGGCTGGTCATCGCACGGCCTCCTCACTTTTGCCCAAACCATACGCAGCTCGGCTCCAAAAGCTACATGCATGTGTACGACTCGGCTCCAATGGTTACATGGATGTGTACGACTTGGCTCCAAAACTGAACTAGTACATGCGATATTGGCTCCCATAATTACGCGCCTGCTTCCAATCAGATCACAGCCCAGATTTGTCCGCCTCCAATCCTCCATTAATCTGATCGGGAATTTCTGATGGCGGAGCGACCGGAACAATGGCCTCCACGCGATGCGACTAGCCGCCGGTTCCCTAGCCCGACACTCACTGCAGCAGGAGGAACGATAGCCATGTCCGCCGGCCGTGGAAACACGTCCTCTCCCTCGCATGACGGGATCGGGCTGGAAGGACAGCCACGGCCGCCACTGGCCGTGCTGCCGCAGTCTGAAGCAGAGCTATCGTCGAGAAGGTCGGGCGTGGCCATGTCCGAATCTCACACCGTCGCCTTGAATGACGACCATGGTGGTTCTACGATGTCAGCCACGACATGCACCATGGACTTGCCGCCGCCGGAAGTCATGTCCGGAAGAGGCCAGCAAGATGACGCTGTTGTTGATGGTCGTGGAGAAGACCGAGAGCAAACAATGCAGGTACGGTGGTCTCTCGGCTCAAATTCGAGGAAAAAAATATCTTTTTACATTGCATTGTGGTAATAGAAAATTTTACTTTGAACTATGTGTACCGCAGGTTCCTCAAGTTGGGCAAACGTTTGAGTCAGAGAACGACGCTTATGACATGTACAACACATATGCCGGCAAAGTTGGATTTAGTATTAGAAAGAACCAGACAAAGCGTCGACATGATGGCACTATATATCACAAATATATTGTCTGCAGTAACCAAGGCCATGGAGAAACCGGGTCGTCGAAGGACACTACAAGGACGGATTGCAATGCCCGTATTCAGTTCAGTGTTAGCAGAGAGGGGATTTGGATGGTGCAAAAGGTTGTAACCGATCATAATCATTATCTTGCTAGTCCCAATAAGGTGCACAAACTGAGGTCCCAACGACGTGTTATAGAAGCAGACAGACATCTAATTGGCCAGATACGGGAAGCCGGGATGAAGCCATCCCAGGTGTATGACTTCATGGTAACGTTTTATGGAGGACCAGACAAAGTGCCATTCTCAAAGATGGACTGCAATAACGAGATTGGCCGTGAGCGCAAAAAGTACTTAGAATCAAATGATTCACAAACACTTCTAGAATACTTGAAAAATAAGCAGAGAGAGGATCCAACATTTTTTTATGCCATTCAAGTAGATGAGAAAGATGGTCGGATCGCTAATTTCTTTTGGGCAGACGGACAGTCTATCATGGATTACGCATGTTTCGGAGATGCTATATCATTTGACACTACGTTTCAAACTAATAAGTTTGAAATGCCTTTTGCTCCAATCCTGGGAACCAACCATCACAAGCAGACTATAATTTTTGGGGCAGCGTTGTTATATAATGAGACCATTGAGTCATTTGTTTGGTTGTTTGAAACCTTTCTCACAGCAATGTCAGGTAAGCATCCAAGCACAATTTTTACTGATCAGGATGCGGCCATGGCAGGAGCAGTTGCATATGTGTTTCGAAATACAAGTCATCGACTTTGTCTATGGCACATTTATCTTAATGCTGCTAAACATCTTGGACATGTAATTCATGAGCATCCTGAGAAGTTTCTACCTGATTTTAAGAGATGTGTCTATGAAGATAGATCAGAGTATAAGTTCAACAAGAAGTGGCATGAATTGTTGGATCGGTACAACCTCCAGGAGAACGAATGGATGGCAAAGTTATATGAGTTGAGGGAAAAGTGGGCTGCTGTCTATCGTGACTCATTTACAGCTGATATGAACTCGACTCAAAGGAGTGAAGGTATGAATAATGTCTTCAAGCAAAGATTTCGTAGGAGACTTGGTCTCTCTGAACTCCTTGTAGAATGTGAGAAGGTTTCTCATAGTCTTCGGGAAAATGAGTTGGATGCAGATTTTAGTTCACGTCGAAAGAACCCGATTACTTACTCATCTAAGTTACCTTTGCTGAAGACCGCATCCGAATCATATACAAGGAGGATGTATTCAGAGTTCGAGGAAGAATTTACAGGACAATTTTCGATGTCTTGTAAATTGTTACAAACTGAGGGGTCGGTCTTGACATACATGGTTACACATATGAACAGTGAGTATGGAACAAAAGTTATATTCAACACCGCGGATACTACCATTACATGTTGTTGCAGAAAATATGAATCCATAGGTATGTATGCTTTATTTAATTTCCAATATACTAGTTTATAATACAAGTTGATGAAATATGGTATCCGTATTTTACAGGTATATTGTGCAAGCATGCTTTTAAAGTTTTCAGTGTAAATGATGTTTTCATTTTGCCATCACAATATATACTAAAAAGATGGACAAAATATGCAAAGAGAGGATATTATGTTGAAAAACTAGGAACTGAGGAGGAAAGTTTGAAAACGCATGCCGCACGTGTCTCACGGAAGGCCACTTCCGTTGCATTGAAGTGTACCCGATCAAAGGAACTTCTTATTGATTTCGAGAAAGTTATAGATAAGTTTGACGTACAAGCAGATAACTCTCTCAGCAAGATCGAGGAAAAATCAAATGAGGTTCCGCTAGTTTCGACTGACCTTTCTACCGACACACTAAAAGGTACAATATCAATTAGAGTTCCTCCGGTGGTAAAAGGTGCAAAGACTAAACGGTCAAAACTCTCTCTTGAGAAGAAGAAAGGGAAGAAAAAGAATAGTACTAAAAAGAAAGGTACTGATCCTACACATCCTAGCAAGCCTTTTCTATTATATAATTCTATAGTTAGTGTTTAATTTATCTTTCAACTCTTGTCTGAAAATAGGAGATCCAAAAAATGCAGTACAAAATAGGGATGATGGCATTCATCCACAGGAATTGATGGTAAAACATATGACTTGGACTCTGTATTCGCTTTTCATATTTTCCTTACATATTTATACGGACAATTTTATATTATATGACACAGGATGTTAGGACTGGTAGCATTGACGTTTCTAGTACAGTGCCAAACTTTCGAAATGATGTATATGGGCAGTCTTCGTCCATGGCTGCTCCGTTGATCCAAGGTGGATTTACTAATGCCGCAATTCCAACCTTTGCAAATGATGCGTACGGGCAACCTTCAGCTATGTATGCTCCTTTCATCCAAGGCGAATTCACAAGTCTTTTATTCGGAGTTCATCAGGATGCCACACTGTCCTCGTCTGCTAAAAAGTTACATTTTGATGAATAGTATTTGGTGGAACCTATAAGGAGTATGATCTTTTGGATGTAATTTGGTGTACCCATGAATTTTAATTGATGTACTGTAGCACACTGGATTTTGTCTTCATTTACAATGTTTGAGTATTGTGCCAGTTGCATGGTTTTGATGAGTTTGTACGCCAAGTTTCTAAAAAAGTTATAAAATTTATGAACTGGTGTATTAGAATATAAGTACTTTCCAATTGCCGGTCTAAATGGTTGTCAGATTTCATAGTAAAAAATGAGTCTCACACTGAAGTTTATGCCTACTCAAGGACAGTAGAAAAATATAGCACCTTCGCTACAGTATATAGCAAATCAGAGAAACATGGAGAAACATTCATATTTTTTTAAACACATCAAGCAAAATGAAGATTTTATATTATCCATATGTATTTGATAGGGAAAGATACATTGTATACTAATTACTACATTGTCAGGGAGAGCAATCAGCTATAGGTTGGTACAACAGTGTCATGAATTCAACATTCAAATTTGCAAGATTTGACATTGCTAGTCTAAGTATACTCCATCAGCAACCATTGCGTCTTCTTCAACGGTTTTCTCAGCAGCTGTGTTGTTCCAGCAGTATACTTGAGGGTCTTTGGATAGAAGAACGACAGCGGAGTGTAGCTGTTGCGTGTGTAGGTTCCAGTTTGCTCTTCGTTCCCTCATGTTGATGCCTACCACAACTTTGCATCTCGGTTAAGATTCTCGGCATCCTGCAGCTGTACAACGCATCATCCTTGTTCGAAGCACCAATGTTGTGCAACGCCATCTTGACTGAAGCTCTTCAAGCATGCAAGTGGGGAGAAGCTTATGCTTTTTTAATGTTCTACTATAACACTCTCCCAGCAGCAAATAATATTCGATTTCCTTGCCCTCCACTTCTTCGGATTGTAGCAAAGAGATACAGCTACCTGGATTAATCACAAGTCCAAGACCCTGCATTAGCAATTATCCATACAAGGTTGAAAAAACAATTCAGAACATGTAAATCATCATGTCAAAAAGGAGGCACGTGATTACACTATCAATTGATATGGCATCAGCCGGTAAATCAACAATCCATGCGACACATGTGTAGGATGATGGACAAAATCATGCCTACAAATTATGAATGGTTCACAATTCTATATTGACTGGCTTAATAAAATGGTCATCTGTCAGTACGGGACCAATAATAAGATACTCACTAAGGGACTGCTAATTACGTACTCTATCTCTTTTCTTTTCAGACTTGAAGAGATTTATTGATCTTTAATCGGGATTAGAATCAAACTACAAAGCATCATCTACAATTTTTCGAACAAAGTTCATCCAAGAGTATATACGTCTACTATTACTAGGTTGCTCGGCAGAAAGATGTACCAAAGCACTACACGGAAGGAGAAGAGCTGGCCGGGGAAATTACCTCTTGCCTAGGCGAGATTGGGGCACGGGCGGCCTTGCCGGATACGACTCCAGGGACCGGCGGGGCAACTCCCAGCGGCGGCGCGGAGTCAAGGCAACTCCCGGCGGCAGCGATGCGATTCCCAGTGGCAGCGCGGAAGCGAATCCCGGCGGTTGCGAGGCGATTCCCGCCGGTGGCGGCGGCGGCGGCGCGGCTATGTGCGCAGAGTCTGTGAGTCGGGATCTAATGCTCTGTTCTGTGCGAACCGAGCCGCTGTAGAGGAAAGGAGCCGAGCCGCGCTTAGTACGAAGCGCATGAAAAAGAGCCGAGGGGGCGGCGCAGGTGTGGCGATTGGAGCCGAGCTACGTATCGCATGGGCAAAAGTGAGGAGGCCGTGCGATGCTCAGCCTGAACACGTGGCAGCAGATGACGTCGGGTTGTAAAGGAGGAGGTTTACAACCGGTATGCACCGAATTTTTTTCCAGCACCGGCACGGCAGCAGCGCTGATGCACGACTGAAATTCTCCAAGCAGGTCGATCCACAGATCTAATTCTACAATACTTCCATTCATAAAAATTGCACGATATTACTCCACCATTTAATTTGTTCAGCAACTCAGAACGCGTGCGTACGTTTAGGACCCGATAGAAAGGTCGAGCAGTACAAGTACTACTACTACTGTGCAGAGTATAGAACAGACCCGGTCCGGTCCTCCGTTTTGACGGTTAACCATGCATGCATACGTACGCACACCAAACAAGCAGTATAAGACGGAGCCACGAGCTCGCCCCTCCTCCACCAAGCACCCGAGTTCAAGTGCTCGTCCACCTGCTGTCACCATACTCAACTTTCTCAACTGGCAAGTTGTCGATCATAACCCCGGCCCGATCGAAATCAACCGAAGGAAATGGCGTCGGCGGCGAGGATAAGGAGGGCCGCGCTGCTGCTCGCCGCCGTTGTGTTGATGCAGTGCTGCAACGCGGCCCTCGCGGCGAGGTTGTTGGAAGGGGACGGCGTTGACGGGTGGCTGCGGCAGGGCGCCGGGTCGCTGATCATGCAGGTCCTGCCCAGGGGCGGTTCGCCGCCGGGCGCAGGCAACTCGTGCTGGAACGATCCCAAACACCCCCCATCGTCGGGGAGCTGCCACGGCTAGCCGCTGGCTGGCCGGCCGGCAAGAGAACTCCAACTTGCCGGTGGCTCCCCCGCCGTACCTCCTCCCGACGTTGACAAGCTTGTGTAGATTGATGTTCGTTCATTCGTTTGCTCCAGCTCGTCTGTACAGTGTCACCTCACGTCTAAGAGCTTCCCTGCGAAAATCGGAGCCTTGGAAGCTAATAGTGGTGAATAATAAACTTCAATAAAACGTAGACGTAAGGTCTTGTAACCGAGCTGATTAGCTGATCAATTAACATGTCAGCCTGTGCAGAAAGATTTCCACAGCACGTGGAGGACTTTCATTACTTCCACTTTGAGCTCGTTGATCGGGTCCATTTGTTGCACCTCGGTCAGCACTTGCCGAATGTCTTTCAAGGTCATCTCCTTGACATCTCGCCGTCGGTAACTGAATATCGGTAGTAGTAAAAGCATCATGTCTGAGTTCCTCGGACAGCGCGAACAGTCTCGTTTCAACCTGAACGACATGATCCAACTTTTCCATTCAACGGTTATGTTCTTTGTTTATTCAAAATATGTACGCAGTCAAGGTCTTTTTGCCCCAAAATACCACTCTACACGTCTCAACCCACACACGGACCACATGCAGAGACCTGAAACCTTTTGCGTTTTCTTTCCTAGTTTAGGTTTTTTGATAGTAGGCACGTTAGTCGATTGTGGCATTGGCACGATACATTTCCAACAAATATTATCAAACAGAATATCCTATTGGATTTCAGAGATTAGTTAATCTGTCCAAACATTTTGGTAATCTACTGCAAATTCGAGCAGTGTGTAACTGTGTATGAAGCTCCGGTCATAGGGAGTTCACGTGATGTAACGAATTTAGGGAGTGTTCGGTTCCTCTCCGCTCTGTTAACTCTGCTCCTGGAGCGGACCTCATTTTAACGGAGCTGCGAAGACCGAGCTCCACCAACTCCACGAGTGGAGGAGCAGAGAGATTACGAACAGGGCCTTAGTAGCTACTTTTAGTCTCCAGATTTATTTCTGCTCTGCCCACCCCTGTCATATGTGACCTTTCTGTTGTTGTTCAAGTCCCACTATGAAAGGTCAAGCTAGCATGCATGCTTGTTAGACCCGTTAGAATGGGTTAGCTCTTTGGCAGATGATGTGTTGACATGCAAGCTAGTCCATCTGGATACCGTTGTTTATTATTAGCAGATAATTGTACATGCGTTTGCAACATGATATAAATATTTTAATTTCTTACACCATGATTTATTTGCGTATATTAATGTGATTGTGTAAATAAATGGTTATTACTTATCAAATCCTGTCCGTAAGTGTTCCCACCTAAATATATTTTAGGACTGTTTTTGTAGTCACTTATTGGCTAAATTTATTTGATAAGTCAATAAAAGATGAGACAATTAGCACAATCGTTAATGAATGATGCGTAGAAAAGGAATGGAAGGTTGGACGAAGCACTCCGCATAAGAAATAGAGATATAAAAACTACTCCCTCCAATTTATAATAATTGCCATTGATTTACTAAATCAGCGACAATTAAAATGGTTCGACGAGAGTACTAGAATTCCAAATACGCACCTGCTTAGTGCCCGCGTGATATGGTCATTATGATTTCCTTGATCAAATATTGGTTGACTGGTACAATATTTTGTAGTATGTACTCATATATTTTGTACTCCCTCCGTCCCATAATATAAGAACGTTTTTGACACTAGTGTAGTGTTAAAAACGTTCTTATATTTTGAGACAGAGGGAGTAGTATTTTGTAATATGGTCACTATAAGTACTTCTTAAATTATTTTTTAACACAGTGCAGACGTAAGCGCTCATATATATATACGCACATACACTCACTCCTATGAACGCGCGTACACACACACCTACCCCTATGAGCACCTTTGAGATATTGAGCCGACATGTCATCTTGAGATTTTACATAGTCATTGTAGGCGTCTCGTAGTCGACGGAGACGTCTCCTTCCATTGAACACGTATCACCGTCCTGAAATAAATCCAGGATAAATGCGAACACCAGGATTAGTACCCTGGTGAGCTGGGGATACCACTGTCCTTCTAACCATCCAACTAGGTATCTTCAAGTAAGAAGTGTAATAGAATATTACAGGAACATGTAACAAACACTACAATTCGAATTCGGACCGAACACTCTTATTTGCATAAAATAGATATTCATTTAAGACACCATGAATAGAAACAATTTGTGTAGAAACCAGCTAAACCATTGTCTTCTCCCATTAATTTTATAAGTGGAAGAGATATAGTTACATATTTGCGTGACCCTAAGTATTGTAACCCAGTACAAAGTACAAACCCACACATCTGTATTTTTTTTACCATCTCGCTCTAGCCCTTCAGGCCTAGCCGCTCTAGCAAATTGTGCTATGTCTGCAAAAAAGAATGTATGTGAGTATTTTTTTGGGTGAAAAATCGTCAGTTTCTCTCCTTTCCAACATTCCAAACCACGAGCAACAATCTTCCACTCATGGATACGATCATACGAATAGAAATATGAAGATCTTTATTCACTTTGGTTAGTTGTTACGGACCAACACCAAAGACTACTCCCTCCGTCCGAAAATACTTGTCATCAAAATTGACAAAAAATGATATATGTAGAACTAAAGTACATCTAAATACACCTCATTTTTTTCATTTTGATGACAAATATTTCCGGACGGAGGGAGTACTTTATTACAAATTCATGTACTACTAAAACTAACCAAATTTGAAACAAGTAACAACTACCAGGGCTCCATCATTTCATGGAAGCCCTATAATTACATTTAGAGAATGAAGGAACGAATGAACAAAAAATCAGCCAAACCGGACGAACTTTGCCTACGCATGTACGCATGCAATTGACTAATGGAACTCTGCCGGCGGCTAGCCGTGGCATACCGCGCCAGGCGGGTTGTTGTTGATGGGGTCGTGGGTGCAGGGGTTGGGTGCTCCTGCTCCGGGGGAGTGGCCGCCGGCCAGGATCTGCATGATAAGCTCCCCGGCGGCGCCAGCACCGCCGTGCAGCCAACCCCCGTCTCCCTCGAGCAGCCTCGCCGCGAGGACCACGTTGCAGCAATGGACCAGCAGCACGGCCACCACCAGCGCCCTCACCATCGTCGCCATATGCGTATTCCTAGTTTAACTCTCTGTCTCTCTCTGATTACACACGTACAGGCGGACTGGCTGAGCAGCTGTTGCTGATACGGGGCTGGAGCTGGAGTGATGAATGGCTGGCTTGAAGTGGTTGTTGGAGGAGAGATAGGATGGTGGATTCCTTTTATAGGTTGCTGCATGCATGCGCGCGCCTGGTTGAAAGATTAGGGTTCTACGGGCCTGGTAGCAGTAGGACAAATGGGAAATGGTGGACCTGGTCTGTTCTACCGGTTGTACTTTTACGCTCGTCTGGTCGAGCCAGTAGCGCGTCTACCGTGTAGGCCGGACACGCCCTACTCAACCCGGTCCATCTCCTAATTAAGGTTGACCATAGTGTTGATCAAGAATTCAAGATTGATCAAAGAATGCCACTACGGAGAAACAGGCCGTACTGAACACCCCTTGCCTGGGTAACTCATAATTTGTAAATACACCTTCGTCTTCCAATGTGGTGAAAGCTAGGGAAAAAGAACTAGAGACAGTACAGCGGTGACAATTGTTTCTTTTTTCAAGAAACCAGCACGAGCTCTGCCTTTTCCTTAAAAATAATAGAATTTGGATTTGTAATGCGTATTTAATGTAAATTAATACAATTTGGATATAATAGTTTGGAGGCTAAGACGAGGAGGATCATTCACTGTCATTTAAGCTAAATTGCTAGTTAGTCTTCAGTGTCAGATAATAGTGATACCGCAGATTAGACTTCCCGACTGTTTATTATAACGAGGTTTGTCCGACTCCCATGAGGAAAAGGCGATGAGGCGGCGCGCCTTCGGCTCGCTCTAGTGCTTGTAGTCATCGTTACGTGGTCTATAAACACGTATGCAATTTATTTTACTTTTGTTGTTATTTCTACCGCCAAGATGTTTGATGAATAGATTGAAAGTTCCCCGCGTAAAAAGGAAGAAGGCATATACTATCTATTATGGGTGCAATGTAGGCAGAGCGAAGACTTTCGGATGGCCTAAAGAATTTGTACCGCCATGATATGTGTAGTTTTTAAAGAATTTTATGGAACCTAAAAAATGATTTTTGAAATATTCAAATTTCGGGCTTCATAGAGCTCGAGCTCCATTAGCAAATTTCCGGCTATATAAGCTGAAAAAGAAACCAACAACTATATATATGTCCCATTCAGGGCCGTCTACAGGAATTTGGGGGCCCGGTGCGAAATAAAAAAAGTTTGTTCTATGGCCGACTAATTCTCATATCATCCAAGATGATCTTACTCTATGATCCGCGCTTGGTTGCACTGCTGAGCAACTAATCACGTGAATCCAATCGTACGGGAGTACTTAAGGTGCACATTTGCGTGATATGAATAACGAATATAAAATAGGACCTCAAATTTAGAAAAATCATACTTCCTTTATTTTGTTTTATGGTGCATTAACTTCTGATGGAATTTCAAAATAGTAAAGTGTACATTTGTGTTGGGTAAAATAGTAATCGTATTTGATTTATTCTTTGATTCCCTAATTTGCTAGTGGGTTGTTTCCGTTTGATGACATGCAATTACATCAATTACACGCATGCAATTACTTGCCAGCAATTTCAAAATAGTAAAGTCCCCACGGATT
>LR738715.1:95459640-95526563 GCA_902687465.1 Secale cereale
GGGGGGGGGGGGGTGTCTCCTTTCCTCGCTGATGATTTCCTTTCCTCCCTAATCTTCATGCATGCAATTACATGCCAGCTAACAGATCCGGAAACAAAACGGCATATGGATTAGGCAGTTGCGCCCAGAAAAACTGCTGCTTGAGATGAAGAAATCCTGTGCATGCACGGGATATAATCAAGCAGATTGCGGGATCGTGCGCAGAGAAGGAAATAAATTGCTCCCCACTCATGCGGAACATACCATTTAATTAGTTTTAATTTTCTTTTGAGAATTAATTAGCGCTAAATTAGTGCGATCTGGAGCCCTGTGCGGTCGCCCACCTTGGTCACCTTTGTCGACGGCCTTGGTCCCATTTATGGACAAACCAAAATAAAGTACAGTAGAACTACGCTGACCTTGCTGTCACGTGAAAAGGGAACAGGACCGGCCGGGACAGTCGCCGGTCGCGCGCCACCCCAACTTTCTCGGAAGCCCTCTCTGTTGATTGCTAGCAGTAGAATTTTGGTAGGGGACGACTGCAGAATTTGGTCCGGACGCAGCAGCGCGCGGCTCATGAGCTCCGTCGTTCGACACGACCGGACTGCTCATAACGGTATACACATGTATCTGGTTCAACTGTACGTATACCAATGGGCACGCCGGCCGAGAATTCGTAGAATCAAGATCTCAACAAGTTCACGGAACATGCATACATTACGTACGAATGGACAACGTGTCTACTACGTAACGTACTCACGTCTATGTCAGTGCGCCTTTGTATACGGAGGTCACTGGTTTACTCGTGCTACTGCATAACCAGCTGCGACCCGGCCGTTAGTAGGAAGAAATTAGGACCGACCAGACTCAAAAGTCAATACTACTACCATAGAAATGCGTCAAGTAACTTGTACTCCCTCCGTATCAAGATACGAGATGTTTTTGTAGCCACTGCAAAAAGTCTTTTATTTCGATACGTAAGAGCATCTCTAACAGGCGTCTAAAAAGAGCTCCGCGCGCTAAAAATTCATTTTTTGAGGGCCTTGCGCGCGCTAAAAAGTTTTAGGCCCGCGCTGAAAAACGCTATCGCGCGCAACATATTTTGGGCTCCGGATTACGCGCGTTTCAAAATTTGCACTGCATGCTTTTTTGGCGTCTGCTAAAGCAATGTTGGTCCCGATGCATTAAGAGTGCTACAGTGGCACGCTATAACTTTTATTGGGCAACCATCAGCCAGACCAAGTGTCTTATTAGGGTTCTGCGCCGCCAAGGGCGAAACCACGGCGATGGCTTGATCTCGCCATAGTTCCCCATAAGTCTACGTGAGATCTGTACCTCCGAGTTCGGGGGTAAGTCTAAGTCGTCTAAGTTTGGTCTCGGGAGGAGCGAGGAGTCCTCGCGCTCCGTCTTCGTCAAGGACAAGGGTGCACGTGGGTCTCTTAAAAACCCATCTATGCCGCAGCGCCGATCGGACTAGTTCGCCGCCTTCAACAACCCGCTCTTCGCCTCTGCTGATCAGCCGCCGTCACTCATGCGGCCGTCGCCGGTACCGCCCGCTTGCGATGGGGGTGAAAAAGGGGGATCCGGTGAGGATCCC
This sequence comes from Secale cereale, assembly GCA_902687465.1. Taxonomy (NCBI): domain Eukaryota; kingdom Viridiplantae; phylum Streptophyta; class Magnoliopsida; order Poales; family Poaceae; genus Secale; species Secale cereale. The sequence continues at coordinate 95,461,217 of LR738715.1, forward strand.
ACCCACCCGAAGTCGTCGAGCGGCGGTGCGATTGTTGCTGCGTCGGCAGGGGGGGAGCGTCACATTGTTAATCAGTTCATGAGGGAAAACACAAGCAACTGGCATGAGAGGGACGGCTTCGGCATGGAAGGGCCTGATGTTAGGGTCGATGGGGAGGTGGATTTTGATGATGACATCGTGGCGGAGGAGGAACCTATGGTAGAACCGGTGGCGGCGCCGCCGCGCTAGAGGTTACTGGGACGGTATGTCAACAGCTGGCGCCCCAACGTAGAAGATATGACTGGCCACTTCAATGATGTGTGGAAGATAAGATCAGGCCTGGACATTGCCAGGATCAAAAACAATTGGTATGTGGTGACATTCTTCTCGGAGGGAGACTATAACTTTGTTGCACGTGGAGGCCCTTGGATCTAAAAAAAGGTAATGCGCTCATTGTTGGGTCTTTCAAGAGTGAATCTCAGCCTTCGGAGTCTGCTCTTAACTCTGTACCCGTTTGGGTTCGTGTTTTTAACGTCCCATGGGATAAGCAGACAGTAGCATATGGTGAATTTATTGGAGGCTTGTTGGGCACAGTAATGGAGGTTGATGCTGAGATAGATGGTAGCAGGGTCCGTGAGTTCCTGCGTGTACGAGTTGACCTTCCGCTTGATCGTCGTCTGCAAACAAAGATAACAATAGGCAAACTTCCAGCTAAGCAAGCTGTGTATCCGCTGAGATACGAGAGGGTGCCGCATTACTGTTTTTGGTGTGGATTTATTGGCCATGATGATAATCAATGTGAAAAGAAGCGTGTAGGAGTGCCCTCACGAGCATATGATGATGGTTTACGCTGTTCGCCATACCGCAAATTTGATAACAGGTCTGCGTTCGTTCCTCCGACGACACACCCAGCGGCACGGCGTGGGCTGGATTTCAATGGCCGTAGCGACTTCTCGGACTCGCTCGGGCGGCCAAAAGATGGTCGTTCAACAAGGAGGAACCAGAGACAGTCCACCAACTATGTCCCACAGCGGGTAGATGCGATGGATGGTTTTGAGTATGGTGAACGCCCAGGAGAAGCAGTGGTAGATTCCGAGCTGTCTGAACGAGTGTCAGCCATGCAAATGCAATTATCGAGTCGTTTAGAGGGGGACATCAGCACGAGTTCCTCGAGTTTTGTACCTGAGGGTCGCTCTTTTGTGTTCATGGGTGGTCGAGTGGCTGAACCAATGCCCATCTCGGTGCGCCTCCCCACCCTTACTGTCCCTTGTGATCCTGATGCACTTGCTATACAGCCCCATGCGTTGTCTGATCATCATATGCATGACGTTGATTCTGTCCTTGGGAAAAGGTTTGCTGCGCAAAGTGTTGATGAGGGAGCTGTGCATTCTCTGAGGCCGTTGGTGTTGCATAAAAAGTCAGGTTCAGGTAACAAGCAGAAGAGGGGCAAGACGCTGTCACACCAGGGAAGACCAGCGCCGGTGGAGAGGGAGTATGCTCAGGACCGATTGGAGGGAGTGGAGGCAACCGGCCATGGGGCCGCCGGTGTACTGACGGGGCTGTCGGAGCCCCGTCAGGAACAATGAATTGGTTAAGCTGGAACTGTCGGGGGGCGGGGAACCCTTCGACAGTTCGTGAACTAGCGTCGCTGGTTAGGACGCATTCCTCGAGTTTGGTTTTCTTGTGTGAGACTAGGCAAAAAAAAAGAAAAAATGTATCGGCTGCGTAATAGATTAGGCCTTTCTGGTTTTGAGGGTGTTAGTAGCAATGGTCGTAGCGGAGGGCTTGCGCTATTTTGGCACGAGTCTATGGTTGTTGACGTTCAAGAAGCTAATGAAAGATTTATTGATGTGTACGTCCGTTTGTCTGTGGATGAACCCCCTTGGAGGGCTACCTTTGTGTACGGTGAACCGAGAGTGGAGAACAGGCACTTCATGTGGGATACGCTCAGGCGTTTGCATGGTCAGTGTACCCTCCCGTGGTTATTAATTGGAGACTTCAACGAAGCTATGTGGAATTTTGAACATCAATCTGAAACATCACGCCCTCTTGGGCAAATGCTGAATTTTCGGGATGCTTTAGAGGCTTGTGGTCTGACTGATTTGGGCTTTGCAGGTCACCCATTCACATATGATAATAGAAGGAGCGGTCGAGCTAATGTGCAGGTTCGTTTGGATCGGGCGGTCGCAAATAATGATTGGCGGGATATGTTCTTCCAAGCCTCTGTGAAGCACTTGGTGTCACCAGCGTGAGACCATTGTCCATTGTTGCTCTGCTGCTCGTTGGAACAAGACCGTCGTCCCAGTAGCTGCCGTAGGTATGAACTCATGTGGGAAAGATCCCCAGCCTTGGAGGAAATCATTGCTAACTCTTGGTCCAGCAGGGGTACTAAGAGGAACCTGAGAGACGTCAAAGAGGCCCTAGCATCTGTCATGTCGGACCTGCATGCTTGGAGCAACAAAACTTTTGGCAATATCACTAGAGAGTTGGAGAAATCCAGATCGCGGCTGGAGGAACTAACTCATATGAATGCTGATCGTATGGAAATTCGAAACGAAATGGATAAGATGAATGAACTGCTGTACAAGAAAGAAATGTTATGGCTCCAAAGGTCTAGGATTGACTGGCTTAGGGAGGGCAACAGGAACACCAAAATGTTCCATCGCAAGGCTGTTTGGCGAGCAAGAAAAAACCGGATCAAAGGTCTCAGTGATGCTCATGGTGTCGTTCATACAGAGCAAGCAACTATGATGGGTATGGCAAATGAGTATTTTCAAAGTATCTTTTCTGCTGACCATCTTCTTGATCCAGGAGACGTTGTGCGCCTTGTTCAGCCCAAGGTGACAAGTATTATGAATGATAAGCTTTGTTCTGAGTTCACTGACAAGGAGATTGCTGATGCCATGTTCCAAATTGGTCCCCTAAAGGCACCAGGACCGGACGGGTTCCCTGCCAGGTTCTTCCAGAGGCATTGGTCAGTGCTTAAGGAGGACATCATTAACTCCGTTAAGCTTTTTTTTGTAACGGGTGTGATGCCGGAGGGGGTGAACAGTACCACTATCGTCCTCATCCCAAAGATAGATAACCCCTTACGGATCACAGATTTTCGGCCCATCAGCCTTTGTAACGTCATTTACAAAGTTATATCAAAATGTTTGGTTAATCGCCCGCGCCCCTATCTTGATGATCTCGTCTCCCCAGAGCAGAGCGCTTTTGTCCCAGGCAGATTAATTACGGATAATGCCTTGATTGCTTTTGAGTGTATCCATTCTATCAAGCAGGAGAAAGATCCGGATCAAAGTTTCTGTGCTTATAAACTTGACCTCTCGAAAGCATATGACAGAGTAGATTGGGTGTTTCTGGAGCGAGTGATGCAACAGTTGGGCTTCTCTCACCGGTGGGTGAATTGGATTATGAGGTGTGTCACCTCGGTGAGCTATTCAGTCAAACTTAATGGAGCCCTCTCAGATTCATTCGCACCGTCACGCGGGCTACGGCAGGGAGACCCTCTCTCTCCATTTCTTTTTCTATTTGTTGCTGATGGTTTGGATGTTATCCTGAAACAGGAAATTGCAGCCCATAATATTACCCCAATCAGGGTGTGTCCACAGGCGCCTGGTATCTCACATCTCTTGTTCGCGGACGACACACTTTTATTCTTTCGAGCCAATGCGGGTGAAGCAAATCAAGTCAAGAAGGTACTCCAAAAATATGCTAGTGCTACTGGACAATTGATCAATCCAGCCAAGTGCTCTATTTTGTTCAGTCACCGCTGTAGGGATGTGGACAAGCAGTTTGTTATGCAAACTCTGGAGGTGACTAATGCTAATTTTGAGGAGAAATACCTTGGGCTGCCAACTCCCAATGGCCGCTTCTCCAAGGGGAAGTTACAGAATTTGCAGCAACAACTCACTAAGCGTATCATACAGTGGGGAGAATTAATGTCACAAGCAGGAAGGGAAGTTTTAATAAAAGCGGTTGCACATGCACTTCCTACCTTCTTGATGAGTGTCTTCAAATTTCCTCGCAGCACATGTGATGATCTCGGCCGTATGATCCGCAGCTATTGGTGGGGCGCAACGAAGGGCAAACGGAAAACACATTGGAAAGCGTGGGATCAGTTACTTAGGCCCAAAGCTTCAGGAGGTATGGGGTTCAAGGATTTTCGTCTATTTAACCAGGCTATGCTTGCTCGGCAGGCCTGGAGGATCATGGCTTTCCCTGACAGCCTTTGTGCTCGTGTACTGAGAGCCCGATATTTCCCGCATGGACGTATGGAGGACACGGTCTTCAGCAGCAACGCATCCCAAACATGGCAGTCCATCGTGCACGGTTTGGAACTTCTGAAACAAGGGCTTGTGTGGCGTATAGGTAATGGAGCCTCGGTTAGAGTCTGGCGAGACTCTTGGATCCCTCATCCAACAGGGCGTCCACCCATCTCCCCCCAAGGCCGATGCCGACTCCGTCGGGTGAGTGAGCTACTGGACGTGCACGGTGCATGGCGAGGCGACCTATTGCGACGCTATTTTTTACCAGTGGATGTGCAAGAAATTCTGAAGATTAAAGCTTCACCGAGATTGGGTGACGACGTCCTAGCATGGGGTTCTGAACGCAACGGTATCTTCACCGTGCGTAGTGCGTATCGGCTGGCGCTCGAGGACAAGCTCCGTCCTTCTTCAGTCGCGGCGAGCAGGGCACCGGACGGGCGACGTGCCGTCTGGGCATCAATATGGAGGTGCCCTGCTCCTCCTAAGGTGCGTGTATTCGGATGGCGAGTGGCGACAAATTCACTTGCAACTTGGGCTAACAAGTTTGATCGCCACATTGAAACAACTGACATATGTCCGTTATGTGGACTCGAGCGTGAGGACACATTTCACACTTTTTGTAGGTGTCCGCGTGCAGTGGAACTCTGGCAAGCTATGGCAAAGGTGTGGTGCATCCCTGAGATTACGTCGATGTGTAATACCGGGCCGGAGTGGATCTTACACTCCATGGCGGACCCGAACGACGGCGATCGGCTGCGTCTATTAATGTTGTTGTGGAGGTGCTGGTATGTGCGGAATGAAATTACCCATCATAAGCCAGCACCACGAGTGGAAGCGTCTAAACGTTTTCTACAGAGCTATGTGTCCTCCTTGTTGAACCTGCAACACTATTCAACGGTGGAGCTAGTGAAAGGGAAGATGGTGGCAGATGAGGATGGTGTGGCTCAACCATTGGTGCAGGCAAAAATTCCAAAGCCACCACCTTCTAAATGGCAGCCTCCTCCTACAAGATGGACCAAGCTGAACGTTGATGGGTCTCTGTCTACGGCCGATGGCACTGCAGGCGCCGGCATGATATTGCGTGACCAAGACGGCGCTATCATCTTCTCGGCTTGCCGCTCTCTTTTTTCCTGCCCTGACGTCATGCATGCTGAGCTTGCTGGCTGCATGGAAGGTTTGGCTTTGGTGCTTCAGTGGACGGAACTTCCAATCATCCTGGAGTGTGATAGCAAGATGGCAGTCGAGATGATCACATCAACAGAACATAATAGATCCATATACGCCATGGTAATTTCTGAGATCAAGTTTCTTTTGGGTCAAAGAGAGTGTGTAGTTACTCATATTCCTAGAGAGCAAAATAATGTAAGTCATGTTCTAGCAAACTTTGGTAGATCGGAGAACCGCACGGTTGTTTGGCTCCATTCTGGACCGGCTAATATCCCTAGTCTGTGTAGGGATGAACTTATTTGCTCTTGAGTAATACACTTCTTTTTACCCCCGCAAAAAAAAATATAACTTTTATTGGGCGCGGAATTTTTATGCGGCTGTTGAAGATGCTCTAAGTAGTAGTATACAAAATAAAAAAGAAGAAACTAACATTGAAAAGTCAATACTAGGGAGTTACAGACTTCAAAATGCATTAATATTCTCTACTCCTCAAATTATTTGAAATTCTAGTTTTATCCTACTTCAAACTTCTCTTTCTTTATATAAAAAAGCTACATATAGAATACAAAAGTCTATTTTATGATAAATCAAATAAAACTAGTTTGATGTTCTAAATGTGAATATACTCTATCTATTTTCATAATATAAATTGTTTTTCAAAAGTCAAACTTTGACCAAGTTAAAAAAAAGACCAGCCAAGACTAGTCCTTAACGACATATTTTCATAGAAGAAATATCTCTAAGCACCCACGTGGCTGAGTCGGGACTCGAACCGGGGTGGGCAGCTTGCACTCCGCAGAGCTAGCCATATAGAGAAACACTCACATCTACAGTACCAAATACATATCAGTAGATACATTATGAGGCATATTTTCATATTGTATCTACTAGACATTGTAGGTACAAATAATTTTTCCTATAAACTTGGTCAAAATATATAAAGTGTGACTTCACAAAAATCTATATGCATTATATTAGTGAACAAAAGGAGTATTTAATTAATATAGATTTGGTCAAGTGTAAATTAGTTTAACTAGCTTGGAACCATACATGATTTGCATGGGAGGCAGTAGCTAGCTAGTCTAAGATTGCTAAGGAAGCTTGAAAACCTTAAACGCTTATTGTGGAGAGTTAGGTATAGCATGTAGACTAACGTGAGCGTTAGTACTAGTACTACGTTCATAGTCTGTTGGTTAGCTTGCATGCTTTCTTGACCCCGAATTAGCATGTTTTGGTCCATCGATCAGCACTAGTATTGCTAGTCATGCATTTATTCAAACTCTGGAAATGTATGCCCGGCGCTGAAAAGCGAAAACCGCGTATGTATGCCCGAGAAAAGTTTCGTAGCGCCTAAAATGAAGTGAAGAACCGAGACCCGGTCCGGTCTTATTTTTGAAACGGACGCAGTTACGCTTTCGTTTGACGGTTAAACAGGCATGCATGCACACATTCTCATTTCCAGCATGCACTATAAAAAAGGAAGCCACCCTAGCTGCCTCTCTTCCAACAACCAGTAGCTAGGCCAGTTCAAGTCTTACAAAAACACATAAATCCAAGCTGCTACGTGATATAGTTCGTTTGCAATCACTTGACTGATCACTTTCTCTAGCTAGCTCGCAGCAAAGACACGTATCGGCCGACAAAATGGCGTCGACGGCGAGGATGGCGAGGGCGGTGCTGTTGGTCGCCGCCGTCGTGCTGATGCAGTGTTGCAACGTGATCGTCGCGACGAGGTTGCTCCAAGGGGACCGCGGGCGCCTGTGGCTTCGGCAGGGCGCCGGGTCGCTGATCATGCAGGTCCTGCCCAAGTGCACTCCGCCGGCGGGCAAAGGCAACCAGGTCTGGGTCGACCCCAACCACCCCCCATCGGCGGGCTGCGTGCCATGAGACTAGCCGCCGGATTGGCTTGCTTATCCGATCGCCCTCCTGATCAGATGGGCCGGCCTGTCTGGTCCGAGTTCTGTTTAATTGTATAATGTAGACGTGACATGCATGTACCCGTATACGAATGTAGATGTAGATAGAGTCACGTCTACATTATTTGGTTTGTAGTATTAATTGTTACTAGGTAGTACGGGTATTAATTGTTACCCGTATAGAGATGTGTTTATTTGGTTTGTAGTATTAATTGTTACTCCCCCGTCCGGAAATACTCGTCGGAGAAATTGATGTATCTAGATGTATTTTAATTCTAGATACATCCATTTTTATCAATTTTTCCGACAAGTATTTTCGGACGGAGGAAAATACTAGATAGTACTCCCTCCGTTCGGAATTACTTGTCTCGGAAATGGATGTATCTAGAACTAAAATACATCTAGATACATACATTTCTGCGACAAGTAATTCCGAACGGAGGGAGTACGTCGTAATAAGAGCTTCCATACGGAAAATGGAGCCTGGAGGCAACAGAGCTGATCCCCAGTAGTATAGCAGAAATTTAGAACACAGGGTACAATCTCTGACATAGGCTGTGACCGAGCTGTATACTTTTATATGGATGGTTTAGTGGGTAAATGCAACAAGGGTTAGTTTATCTTCACGTAATTTGAAATTTGAGAAGATGCAATTTGCCATACATTGTTTATGTCTTTCTTTTTGATACAGAAAACAACTTCAGACCTACCTAATTGCATAATTGCAAGAGACCTGCCTATTCTTTTTATTCACCATGACATATTGTATATGTTATTTTCTTTCATCCTTTATATTATGGTGGTAAAGTTTGGTGAGAACCACACATGTTTTGCAAAATCAATCAGGGTAGCACAATATTCTTTTTTTGAAGTGCAAAAATAAAGACTACCGCCATTTTCTTGCACTCATTAGTGTTGTGATGTCACCCAGCTTCATATCTTCCATTGTCTCATGGACTGCGATAATCCGACCCAATTAAAGGGCCACGACAGTGGAGAATTATTCTAACTTGTTTGTTGTCTTTTTTGCGATCAAATGCACCTGAGCTAGTCACTAAGTAAGGCGAGAACACCAAAATATGTGCATGTGTCATTAGGCCTTTGGATTATTCAACAAAAACTGAAGTGCCAAACGAAGAAGAACACTTGAAACCAGGCCTAGCTAAATGCTTCGTCTAGCTATAATCAGATAGATTACTTCTATCTGCTAACTTTCTCTAAAAAAAACAAGAGTTCCGCGGATGTCTTGTGTGCTTTGAAACACCAGGGCACTAAGAAAATTGAATTTCTATTGATGAACTATACAGATAAACTTGTACGAGATGAAATATGAAAAAAATGTATGGATAAACCAAATGCGAGATTCTTGACCATCACCCTTCATTTTCGCATGTAGGACAGGGAAGTTCTATTATTCAGATTTAATTTTGGTACATGTGAACTTCCGGAACTTAGCAAAAATAGGTTCTTATGTCTATTTTTTTTACAAATCAAATCTTATATGTAGAAAATTAGTAGAAAAATGTATACATCTTTGATACTTTGTCATAAAACATACATGGATAGTTATAGGGATGGTATACATCCAAATGGGACACCAGAATTCTTATTAGTCTCTTTCTCTCAATTGAATAAGTGATTGGAATTAAAAAACAAGTACAGAAATGCAAAACAAACCCCATTATAGACTAGTACGATTCAATTTAACATTTTGTTCATTCGGGTTTATGGAGACCTATTAAGAATGTGTAAAATGAAGATTAGAGACTAATGTGGGTTATGCTATATGCCTATACATATCAAAAAGTATACAATAATGATGGATTTGTTAAATCAAATCCATGGTCAAATACCGAACCGTGTTAACTTACAATAACGACACATCAATTCCTACCGATTTTTTATAGTGGAATTCCTATATGATAGAACACACACAAGGTGTACAAATTATATATGAATGCAGCACGTTCCTTAATTTAAGCATGGCCTAAATTTCCTTTAATGAGTCGAACTATTTTCAATAAAAAATAAAGCGAGTACTAAATCAGAAAACATAATATTCCGTTGCATAGTTTTGGAATATATAGTTGTTTATTTTTATAGTGTTACATCTCATAATACTATGCATATTATTCTACTATCTTAATTAGATTCTAATTTATTGTATTCTCATATTTATATTGAATCTAAATTTATTTAAGTATGACAGTGCATGATGTCCATCTGTTGTATCCGGTGGAGGGGCGAGATAAAGTTCATATGAGAATCGTACTTGATTTTATCGTATGCAGGTGTGTAGGCAGGGGTGTGTATTTTGAATTCTAAAAGTAATAAACAAGGGCATCCAGGTTGTGAGGTGGATAGCTTGCATGTCAACACATCATCTGCAAAAAAAGTAACTCTTAAGAGCTACAGCCAAGCACTCTAGACCCCCTCATACACCCGGACGATGACCCGACCAATGATCGATCAAAAAACCCGACCCAGACATACGCCTCAAACATGCCTCAAATGCCCCGCCCGACCGGCACCCCTCATATCTAGCCCAAATACGGGCGGATATGAGGAGGCCCGGGCGCGATCGGGCGCTTCCGCCACATAGGAGTGATGACCGGGTCCCACACAGAATCACCCGAAAACCCAACAGCCTAACAGGTGTCTCCTTCGGTGGGGGTGTGAATGCTGCGTGGTCCTGTTCCGACTCGCTGCTCGAGGCCAAAGTCCGGCTATTTAGGCCGACTGACATCCCCAACCCTAGCCACAACCTCTTTCGCCCTCTCGCGCCGCCAGCCCGAGCACATTTCTTTCCGTCTCCATCTCCCTCTTCCCCCACCGTCTCGCCCGGCAGTAGAAGACCACATGTGCTATGCTAACGTTGGGGTCCCACTTCTAGACCAAGGAGGAGGTCCGAGCTAGGTGCGTCGCCTGCATCGCAGCCGGCCTGCCTCCGGACTCGCCGAAGCCGAAGGAGGAGGAGGAAGAGGAAGAGGAGCAGCAACTGGTTCCGATGGATGTGGTGGATTGGAGGAGGACGAGGCGAGCAACCGGAGGAAGAGCTCGCACCGGCTACGGGCTTCGGCATGGAGGACGCGGAGGTGAATTTTGCGGTCGCCCAAGTGGTCGAGTTGGCTGAGCAGCAGGCCATCCTGGAGTCCATCTAGGACGAATCCTATGTCCAGATCAACTGGTAGTTCATCCGACATGAACAAATGGCTGCCGGCGCGCTTTTCATCGAACTCGACGCTGAGTAGCTGCAGGAGCCAGAGTTGCGGCTGCCGCCCATGTACCTGGAGCCGGGCATGGAGATAGCGGACATCTTCAACGAGGATTAGGATAGTATAGGTTATTTGATTTTAGGTAGGACGTGGATTTTCTCATTTGCATGCTTTGTACAGATTTTAGGTATCCGAATGCAAATGAGCTAGTTTGAAGTGTGATCGGTTAGTTGAAGGCCTGGATTTGCTCCCCGCGGATGGAGATGCTATAACGGGTACAGGTAACCACCATGCATACTAGTTTGACCTTTCATAGTTGGACTTGAGTAAGAACAAAAATGTCACATATGACAGCGGTAGGAACAACAAAATTAAATCTGGGACTTGGAGTAACTACTTTCGTTAAATCTTTATGAAATATTATTCTTGGAACATTGGTCTTCACCTTTAATTATTAGAAATGTTAAAGATCTCACGTCAATTTTTTTACGCTAAAAATCTGATGACTTGATTTGCCATTGGAAGACAAATAAAATTGCCATACTTACGTATGGAATTTGTGACGTTCTAAAGTGAAAATTGCCATGTAGTGTATTGTAGATAAAAATTGTCATGCTGCAACAAGTAATTGTCATGCGTTTGATCCTGAGTCGACATAGGAGGGTGTCAGATTTTTTACCCAAAAAAATCTGAGGTTAGATGTATATTGAAATTCTTAATTATTTATATTCATTCAGTTTATTCACGAACTCCCTATGGCCGGGGCTTCATAGAAAATTTGCGGTAGATTATCAAAATTTTCCGATATATTAATCTCTAAAAGCCAATAGGAAATTCAGATAATATTTGTTTGAAATGTGCCTCTTGCCAAAGTCATGAATAACGTGTCTTTAAAAAACATGTTTCCAAGAGATAACGTGGGTGTAGTGTAGGTATTGTACTATTTGGAGCTAAAATGACCTTTAAAAATGTTGAAAGTCTGAAGAGCTAAAAGGACTTGACTGCGTACATGTTTTGAATAATAAAAGAACATAAATGTTGGATAGAAAAGTACACGTCGTTCCCGTTGAACCAGACTTTTCACGCTGTCCTAGGGATTCAGACATCATGATTTCACAGCGACTGAAAATACACATGTTCAGTTGCCCTCCAGCGTGCTAGAGCTGTCAAAGTGATTGACCTTGAACAACATTCAGCAAGTACCGATCGAAGTGCAAGAAATGGACCTGATCAACCAACTGAAAATGGAATGAAACTCCTCACCATGTTGTGGAGTTCTTCTTGCGCGCGTTGGCCTGCTAATTAATTAGTCAGCTCGGTCACAAGACCAACGTCAGACACTACACCATGTTGTGGAGTACGTTCTGAACTTCTAACAGTAACTAGTAGTAGTACTATATCACTAGTTTGTGGTCAACTCTATTACTAGCTCCCAAAGCTCCAATTTTCGCATGGAAGCTAGCGATTTTTTTTGGCATTTTAGACCACCCGCGTGAGAGAAATGACAAAAAATATAATCTCCAAATGAAACTGACAAGACTACCATGGTGGTAGTCCTGGCAAGCGACATGTTTGCCCTACCGATTTTTTGTCTAAAAGGATCCCCTGGTGAATAGAATTGCCAAAAAAAACCCCTCCGAACAAAATTGCCAAAAAGGACCCCCTCAGCAATAGCGGCAGGCGACACGCGGCACCTGCCGCCACGTCAGGAGGCGGCAAGCCGACTGAAACGGTTTTGCACAGTGCCTGGAGCCGGGACGGAACGGGGCAGGCGAGGTGGGCCCTGCCGCCACCACGCGAGGCGGCCACCGCTGCCGCTGCCGCTGCCGCGCCCAGGCCGACAGCATGCACTGCGCGCTCGACGGGACTGCGGGCCCTGCCGCCATAGGGCGAGGCGGCCGCACTGTTTGTTGCTGCACGCCTGACCAGACGGCGCTTCTTTCCGGGGCGTTGATTTCCACCGCAGACGGCGCTTAATTCCGGGGCGCTGATTTCCACCGCAATGATTCTCACGCGACGCTCATTTTCACGGCACTTATTTCCACCGCAATGATTCTCACGCGACGCTCATTTCCACGAGCGGGAATCTGATGCCGGGGTATCACTTATTTTGCCTCAGCGGATGCGACGGCACTGCGGGAATCACTCACTCGCTGCTGGAATTCGAGGCTGCATGAACCTGTTGTGCCGACACTACAGGGATCCTCTTCCTTTTATATAACACTTCTGCTTGCTGGATTACTAGCCGTAACCTCCTCTTCTCCTCCTCTTCTCTCTTCTAGTATGTGAGTGTGTAAGAACACAAAGAAAGGAAACCTTCGTAGGCACTTTGACTCATGATTTAGGGCGATTTGAAGTTGGATTTTGAATATGTTGTAGTTGAAGAAAAGATAGACGAAGGTAAGATCTATCCATTTTTGTTGGTTTCTTTTGCGTGCATGATGTTTTTACTCGTTTTGTTTAGTTCATAACTATGTGTTCTTTGTTGTGTTAGACATTATTTCATCACTTTTTGGAGTCATTTATAGCTTCGGGAGTAGGATTTGCCTAGCGAAGTGAACTACGGAGTTGACGATCAAGGTATGAGCTTTGCAATACATTGATTTTTTTTTTGCGCATGCAGGGTGATAATTAGTTAGTCTTTTAGCTCGTCATAGCTATGCGATGTTAGTGCTTAGAGGTTAGAAATAATTTGAAACGACAGATATTGCATTTATACTATATTTTATAGAAGAGTAGGTTCATTAGTGCTTAGAGATATTGTATCAATCTTAGCTGCGTCCATTAGTATAGACATGCGAGAAGATCTTTATTTGGTAATTATGAAACAATTGTACTGTAATTGTTCATTTGCATGTGGTATGTTATTTCATGTGGTATGTTTATTAATAAGTCTATAGTTGGGAAACCGTAGATCTACCATGTTATATAATCTAAATGTTCTATGTTAAAATAACATGCTAATGCACTTGATGTTGTATGTAATTAGGTTAAATAATTCATCTTAGTAGCAATCAAGGAGGAGATGACGTGATTGAAGAAATTGTGTTTCCATTTTCGCTGTCCCTTTTGAGGTGATGACCACATACATGCAAGTACTTTTTTCATGCTTTTGATAGGAGAAAGAAAAATTCATGTATAATATTGATGTTCATGTGATAATAGGTTGACTTCGTTCATATAAAACTGGTGACGGACATTTATTCAAACTAGTTTGACGCTTCATTGCATTCGCAAGCACATCCATATTGGAGCTGAGATATAAATAACGCCGTAATTTTATTATTATTTTATATATATTGATGTACTGTTGTGAAAAATGTGCATGCCACTGCGAATATTTTTATTTGTAAAAAAATGAATTTTATAGTATGATATGAAAAAGTATTAAAAACCGAAAGATATTAAAAGTTGTACTCATATGATATTAAAATGTTATTATCGTACTATTATGTTTAGCGGTTGTTTGGATAGCTTAGTTTTGACTAATAGTCGTATTTCCAAAAGCTCACTTTTTACATGTTACGAGAAACAGTTTATGATTTTTTTTGGGGTAGTTAGAGAAAAGCAAACCGAGTTTTAGTTTGTTATACGCTGCTAGAAGAGTTTTGGAAAAAATATATCTAAATACTCGTATGATACGTAAATGTTGTCATCGTACTAGTACTAAATGTTCAGTTACTAATTACTTGAAATGTAAATATGGATGTTCGTTATGTACTATGGAAAATTTGTTAGTGTACTACGCGGCGTGGACGTGTCCTTGTGCGGGTCGACTACAGTTGTAGTGAGAGACATGGTGAACGTGGGTTACGCAGCAGTAAGAAGGTGCATTCGAGCGTTGTTTGGCCCAGGGACGCAGGAAAAAAAATGGCAATGGAAGCCTTTGTCGTTGACAGAGGAAATGATGGGACAGTTGCACGTTGGGGTTTGCGGCCTGTCACAGGTGACCAGTCATGGGGGTCGTACATGAGGTTTGCAAGAAATCCCAAGAACTTAATGTTTGGTCAGCCGATGGTGTATGTGGAGTTCATTTCTGTCACTGATGTTGCCAGATGCAGTAGTAGGGGTGGTGAGGTCGAGTTGGCCATCACATCAGCCCCTAGTGCCGGCCCATCGAAACCGACCGGCGACCAGCCTGTGTATGACACAAGATATTGGTCAGCGGCCGTTGACATGAACGAACACGTGGAGGGATTGCCGGAGGCGCTAGATGACTACGATCATTCTTCCGCGTCTTTGGACTCAAGCGAAGAAGGAGATGTTTCTCCTCAGAGGGCGGCTGCGGCGGCACGGCAACCTGGGTTTTACAGGATATGAGCATCACCAATGAATTTCACTATGTTTCTGGCCTAGAAGCGGGCAGCCTGGAGGTTGGGCAGGTTTTCCCAGACAAGAAGTCTGCTTACCAGGCAATAGATAGCTATGCAATCGCCCTCCACCACCAGCATAGAGTGAAGCAGTCTGATAAAAAAGAGTTGAAGGTCATATGCATCCACTCTGCGAATGGTTGCCGCGGAAGAGTTCTCGCTAGACTGAAGCCTGGGGGTATGTCAGTCATGGCATATCACAAAAATAGCGAAGCATAGTTGTGAGAAAACTGGGACTCTTGCAAATCACTGCAATGTGACTGCAAGATATGTGGCACAGAAGATGGAAACAATCGTGCAGGAAAGTCTCAACATTAGTATTAGGGCTTTGCAAAAAGCTGCAGAAGATCAAATTGGCTTCCATGTCAGCTACAACAAGGCTAGGTGTGCGGAGGAAAAGACTTGTATGGAACCTATGCGGAGGCCTATTCTTATGCCCCCAGAATGCTTCATCAAATAGCATGTGCTAATAGGGGGACTCAAGTTTGGCGGAGAGACCGTCCAAACCCAATGAACCCGGGTGAGGTAATCCTGGACCGCTTATTCTGGGCATTCACCCAGACTATACAAGCCTTCAGTCATTGTCGCCCGGTATTATCAGTTGATGGTACCTTTCTCACTGGAAAGTACAAGGGCACACTATTGGCGGCGATTGCAGCAGATGCAAATAATCAGTTTCTTCCTATTGCATATGCACTGGTCGAGAGAGAGAACAAAGATAGCTGGTTGTGGTTCCTGTGCTGCCTGAAGACGGGTGTCGTGAAAGAGCGTGAAGGGCAAGAGTTCTACATCTTCCAAGAGCAAGAGTTTGACAACCCACAAGTGTAGGGGATCGCAACAGTTTTCGAGGGTAAAGTATTAAACCCAAATTTGTTGATTCGACGCAAGGGGAGCCAAAGAATACTCTTAAGTATTAGCAACTGAGTTGTCAATTCAGCCACACCTGGAAACTTAGTATCTGCAACAAGATAGTTTAGTAGCACAGTCATATGATAGTGGTGATAGCAGTGGTAAAAGTAAAGATAGTGTTTTTTCTAGTTTTTGTGATATAAGCAACGGAAAAGTAAATAAGCAGCAAGCAATATAGGTAAAGCTCGTAGGCATTGGATCGGTGATGGGAAAATACGTCAGATGCAATTCATCATGTAGAAGTTATAACCTAGGGTGACGCAGAACTAGCTCCAGTTCATCAATGCAATGTAGGCATGTATTCCGAATATAGTCATACGTGCTTATGGAAAAGAACTTGCATGACATCTTTTGTCCTACCCTCCCGTGGCAGCGGGGTCCTATTGGAAACTAAGGGATATTAAGGCCTCCTTTTAATAGAGTACCGGATCAAAGGATTAACACATAGTGAATACATGAACTCCTCAAACTAAGGTCATCACCGGGAGTGGTCCCGTTTATTGTCACTTCGGGGTCGCCGGATCATAACACATAGTAGGTGACTATAGACTTGCAAGATAGGATCAAGAACACACATATATTCATGAAAACATAATAGGTTCAGATCTGAAATCATGGCACTCGGGCCCTAGTGACAAGCATTAAGCATAGCAAAGTCATAGCAACATCAATCTCAGAACATAGTGGATACTAGGGATCAAACCCTAACAAAGCTAACTCGATTACATGATAGATCCCATCCAACCCATCACCGTCCAGCAGGCCTACGATGGAATTACTCACACACAACGGTGAGCATCATGGAATTGGTGATGGAGGAAGGTTGATGATGACGATGGCGACGATCTCCACTCTCCGGAGCCCCGAACGGACTCCAGATCAGCCCTCCCGAGAGAGATTAGGGCTTGGCGGCGGCTTCGTCTCGTAAAACGCAATACTTCTTTCTCCTTGATTTTTTTCTCCACGAAACGGAATATATAGAACCTGGGGATACGTCGGTGGGGCACCGGGCTGCCCTTGAGGCAGGGGGGCGCGCCCCCCACCCTCGAAGACGACCCGTGGGCCCCCAGGTGTGGATCTTCTTCCCAGTATTTTTTTATATTTTCTGAAATAAATCTCCGTTGATTTTCAGGCGATTCCGAGAACTTTTTATTTCTGCACAAAAACAACACCATGTCAGTTCTGCTGAAAACAACGTCAATCTGAGTTAGTTCCATTCAAATCATGCAAGTTAGAGTCCAAAACAAGGGCAAAAGTGTTTGGAAAAGTAGATACGTTGGAGACGTATCAACTCCCCCAAGCTTAAACCTTTGCTTGTCCTCAAGCAATTCAGTTGATAAACTGAAAGTGATAAAGAAAAACTTTGTCAAACTGTGTTTGCTCTTGTTGTTGTAAATATGTAAGCTAGCATTCAGGTTTTCAACAAGATCATGAACTAACCACATTCACAATGAATTTTAGGTCCCAAGACTACTCACATCAATGACATAATCAACTAGCGAGCAATAATAATAAACCTCGGATGACAACACTTCTTAAAACAATCATGATATGATATAACATGATGGTATCTCGCTAGCCCTTTCTGAGACCGCAAAACATAAATGCAGAGCACCTTTAAAGATCAAGGACTATCTAGACATTGTAATTCATGGTAAAAGAGATCCAGTCATGATCATACTCAATGCAAATTAATAGTAATACATGCAACGACAGAGGTGCTCTCCTACTGGTGCTCTTTGATAAGAGGGTGATGACTCTGCATAAAAGTAAATAGATAGGCCCTTCACAGAGGGAAGCAGGGATTTGTAGAGGTGCCAGAGCTCAATTTTTAAATAGAGATTGAATAACATTTTGAGCAGTATACTTTCATTGTCAACATAACAACCAAGAATCTCGATATCTTCCATGCTACGCACATTATAGACGGTTCCCAAACAGAATGGTAAAAGTTTATACTCCCCCAACCACCAACAAGCACACTCCACGACCAACCGAAACCACGGGTTACCGTCCAAACAAGCAACAACCCTAAGGGAGTTTTGTTTAATTATTATGATTTAGAGCATGGGACTGGGCATCCCGATTACCAGCCATTTTCTCGTGAATGATGAGCGGAGTCCACTCATCGTGAGAATAACCCACCTAGCATGGAAGATATAGACAACCCTAGTTGATACATGAGCTGTTCGAGCATACAAAATAGAATTTCATTTGAAGGTTTAGAATTTGGCACATACAAATTTACTTGGAACGGCAGATAAATGCCGCATGTAGGAAGTTATGGTGGACTCATATGGAACAACTTTGGGGTTTATGGAAGTGGATGCACAAGCAGTATTCCCGCTTAGTACAGATGAAGACTAGAATAAGACTGGGAAGCAACCAACTAGAGAGCAACAACGGTCATGAACATGCATTAAAATTACCCAACAATGAATGCAAGAACGAGTAGGATATAAATCACCATGAACATAAATATCGTGAAGGCTATGTTGATTTGTTTCAACTACATGCGTGAACATGTGCCAAGTAAAGTCACTTAAATCGTTCAGAGGAGGATACCACCAATCATACCACATCACAACCATTTTAATTATCATGTTGGCATGCAAGATAAACCATTATAAACACTCAGCTAATTAAGCATGGCATAAGCAACTATGATCCCTAATTTTCATTGCAAACATGTTTCATTCATAACAAGCTGAATCAAGAATGACGAGCAATCATATTTACAAAAACAAGAGAGGTCGAGTTCATACCAGCTTTTCTCATCTCAATTAGTTCATCATATATCATCCTTATTGCCTTTCACTCGAACGACCGAACGGTGTGTAAAATAATAATAGTGCACGTGCATTTGACTAAGCTGGAATCTGCAGACATTTGATACAAGAGAGAAGACAAGGTAATATGGCTCAAGGTTAAATTAACAACAAAGCATATGAGAGCCACTAAGCATTTTCAATCATGGTCTTCTACTCTTAACCCCTAAAGAAAAGAAAAGAAACTATTTACATGGGAAAGTTCATAATGGCTTCTCGCCCCTCGTTGGTTACCCCAAGTGGAAGGTTGAGATGTAGCGTAGCGGCAAATTTCCCTTGGCAAAGATACCAAGGATCGAATCCCGTGAGACTCCGAGGGTCGACAAGTAGGTGTCAACGGCGCCAGAAACTTAGCCGTTGACGGGACCTGCACACAGATACAGATAACTTTGCTCCCAACGAGTACAGAGAGGTTGTCAATCCCTCCGGCCTTGTTGTTTACAAAGGATCAAACACAAGAGATAATAATGATAGCTATGACTGCAACTAGGAAATAAAAACAGGAAGTAAATAGAAGGTGTGATCAGCGGTGGTAATATGGATCGGGGTCCCATGATGTTCACTAGTGATGTCTCTCTCCCAAAAGACGATAAAACAGCAAAGCGAGGTAAACAAATTACAGCTGGGCAATTGACAGGATTATGTGCGCAAACCAATGCTAACTATGCTCCAAAGAAAGGTAGAGGCTCAAAAGCATGGGCGGTACGCCAAGGCAAGTAGACCGAAATCCATCTGCATCTACTACTAATCATCCACCTTGAGATATCTATCCAGAACATCTCGCTGGTATTAAGTTGTGAATCCCACCCAAAGTGTAAACTCAAAGCAACAGACAACTGCATTAAAAGAACTTTGCGTAAAGTAAACAATCCTTGCACCCGCAAGTACAAGCACCGTTGTTTTCTCCCTTGTGGCAACAGCACATCCCCTAGACTCATGTTTCTGTCACTCAAGCTAGTCATCAGGGGGCATAAACCCACAATCAAGCATAACGCTCCCTCTTGGAGTTACTACCTACTACTTGGCCAAAGCAATAAACAGCAACGGAGAACATGCAAGAATTACTCAAGAACAAAGATATAAAAGAGGTGAATCAAATATATTACTCAAACACAATCTGAACATAGTCTCATAATCCATCAGATCCCAGCAAACTCAGCAAAGCAACAGTAGAAAGATTACATATGTGCCTCGATCATGTAGGGCAGCTCACGAGGTCTAAACCATGAAGAGCAAAGAGGGGAGGAGAACATCACATAGTTACTGATCATGGACCCATGGTCCAAGGTGGACTACTCACGACTCATCCGGGAAGCGTCCATGGTGGTGGAGAAGCTCCCGGTGGTGGTTCTCCCCTCCGGCAGGGTGCCGGGAAGAGTTCTCCTGATGCTCCCGATCTTGGAAGCGCTGCGGCGGCGGAACAGAGGCGAGATCGCGAAAAAGGGTTCTGTCCTCCAGGGTTTCGGGACGAGAGGGATATATATGCGAAGGGGGGCATCCAGAGGCGGAGCAGGGGCCCCAGGCGTCCCCCTGGCGCGGCCAGGGGTGGGGCCGCGCCAGGCGGCCGCCTGGGCCTCCCCTGGCACCCCTCTGGCCCATCTTTGGTTCTTCGCGAAGCTTCCTGTACGCTGATTTTTCCTATATTTTTCCTGGAATTTTTGGAGCACTTTTAATATGGGGGAAACCTGAAATAGAAAAACAGCAGAAAACAGGAACTGGCACTGTGGTGCACTGAGTTAATAGGTTAGTCCAAATATGATCAAAAGTGCATGGAAGTGCATCAATATCATAGCAATATCACACAAAAGAAGCATGGAGCAAGCAGAAATTATAGATACGTTTTGGACGTATCAACATCCCCAAGCTTAATTCCTGCTCGTCCTCGAGTAGGTAAATGATAACGAGCATAATTTCTGTGGTGACATGCTACCAACCATATAAGAACTTTTTAAGTAAAGCAATCAAGGCATGTAATTCAATTCAAGTCATAACAAGCAAGAGTCTATATTAGCATTGTAACAAGCAACATAAGAACATAAAGGTGCAAGAGCTCTCGCTGTCCGTGACTCGAATGTCTCCAAATGGTGTTTGCGTGCAAGAAAGGGGATAGGGATATACGAGAGAGTAAAACATAATTTTTGTATTGTTGAGAACTTAATCTACTAAAGTTTGACACTTGGTCTTCTTTGGAATCTTATCTTGACTCATCCCAGACCACTAGCCAGGTACAAGTCAAAATGATCCACTCCCTTTCGATATTTTAAGCACTCATGCAATGGATGAGCGTAAGCAAGAAAGTTGACACTTAGGATGGCAAAGAGAGAAAAATGATGAAGGGGGAAGACAAAAAGGGTGTGAAAGGCTCACATCAATGAGGACAATCATAGGCGAGAGAAAGCCAAATGATAGATATGATGTGAGGAGTAGGGATTGCCATGCAACTGATGCACATATGAGCTAAGGTAAGCTCTCCAATGGAACTAGTGGGGGTGCATCCAACTTGCTCGCTCAAGAAGACCTAGAGCTCTTTTTAGGAGGCTCATCATTGGAATATACAAGCCAAGTTATATAGTGTGAAGGTCCCCACATAGCTATATGCATGAATGATAATCTCTATGGAGTACAAGGTATAAGATGAAGTACGAGTGTGGATCAGTGTGCCCCCTTCTCTCTTTTTATTTCTTTTTCTCTTTTTTTCTCTTTTATTTTTTATTTTTTTGTGGCCTCAATGGCTCTTTCTATTTAACTTTCATTTGTCCTCTTTGGGATCTTTTGATTTTGTCCTCTTTGGGATCTTTTCCTCACTTTAGGGGCAACACTCTATATATTACAAGAAGTATAGAAGATCTTTCACACTTTACAAAAGTACTCAACATAAAGAAAATGAAACTATTATGATGTATGCAAATGTATGCCTCTGCCGATGTAGCAGGATATGCAATGATACTAGCGCGTCATGTAGCAATGATTAGGGCAAGGCCCAACTAGCATGCGGCTCATCGATCAAGCAAAAAGCATGTATGACATGAAGATCAAGTCATGAGAAGATGGATGTTGCATGGCAATGTATCTCGGAAAGGCTATGGAAATGCCTTGATAGGTAGGTATGCTGGCTGTTTTGAGGAAGGATATAATGAGGCTTATGATGACAGAGCGTATCGTGCCAAGGATTTGGATGCACCGGCGAAGTATGCGCCAACTCTCGAGGTGAGAAAGGGCAATGCACGGTACCGAAGAGGCTAGAAAAAATATGGCTAGGTGGAAGTGTCAACTTTCGAATACTCACATTAGTCCGAAGAACTCATGCACTTATTATCGGTAACTCTCAATCTAATTAGGAGGTTCACAAAGAGACAAGTACCCCGAGGAGGAGTGTATGGGGGTTTGGTTATCCTTGCGCATCCTCGACTCATGGTACGTGAGTGTACTCTAATATTCGATCCCTCCAAAGATTAGTGATCCATCTAGTAGCTAAAGTTCTCAACTATTTTGTAGGTTTTCGAAAATAAACACGGATTGCCCAAAATACGACATCTATCACTAATAGGCTAAAGCTCTTGACACCAAAAGTTCAGACATTACTCATGGCAATACCACAAAACTATTGCAAGTTACTACTAAAATTAAATAGCAACCTCAATTACCTACTTTAAGTTAAGACACACAACTCAGTGCAACAGGCAAACTCTCTTAACAAGATAAACATGAAAACTCAAGAGAGTTCAGCAACCAACTAAACAAAAGCTCTTTAAAAAGAAAAGCATGAAAACTAAGAGCTAAACATGACAGCAGCTATGGAAAGACAAAGAACACACACAGCAAAGATAAGCATGAAAATCCTATGTTGTGTTCTAGGTTGAAGTGGAGCGTGTTTCTCTCCCACACAAAAAAAGCTGGGTTCTAACTTGTTATGAACAGCAAGCAAAGCTAAAGAAAACTAAAAAAAAAGAAACTAAGAGCAAGACGCTCCAAGCATAGCACATAACGCTGATGGGCCTCGAACCCCTCGTTGGTTACCCCAAGTGGAAGGTGTAAGATGCAGTAAGTAGAAGTGTTTTCCCCTAGCAAAGATGCCAAGGATCGATTCCCCAGAGACTCCTAGGTTCAACAAGTAGGTGTCAACTGCTACGGCGCCAGATTAGTAGCAATCAACGTGGACCTGCACACAGATACAAATAACTTTGCTCCCAACGAGTACAGAGAGGTTGTCAATCTCTCCGGCCTTGTAGTTCACAAAGGGTTAAAAGCAATGATAGTAGTGATAGATAGTTTTTGCGATAGTAAGTAAATAGCGAAAACTAAATAGTGGATGTGATCAATGATGGTAATATGGACCGGAGTCTCATGATGTTCACTAGTGATGTCTCTCTCCCAAAAGACGATAAAACAGCTATGTGAGGTAAACAAATTACAGCTGGGCAATTGACAGGACCCACGAGCGCATACAAATGCTGATTACATTGCAAGAAAGGTTGAGGTTCAAAGCATGGGCGGTACGCCAAAGTAAGTAGACCGAAATCCATCAATATCTACTACTAATCATCCACCTTGAGATATCTATCCAGAACATCTCGCTGGTATTAAGTTGCGAGTCCCACCCATAGTGTAAACTCAATGCAACAGACAACTGCATTAAAAGAACTTTGCGTAAAGTAAACAATCCTTGCACCCGCGGGCACAAGCACCGTTGTTTTCCCCCTTGTGGCAACAGCACATCCTCTAGACTCATGTTTCTGTCACTCAAGCTAGTCATTGAGGGGCATGAACCAACAATCGAGCATAACGTTCCCTCTTGGAGTCACTACCTACTACTCGGCCAAAGCAATAAATAACAACGGAGAACATGCAAGAATTACTTATGAACTAAAATATAAAAGAGGTGAATCAAATATATTACTCAAGATCAATCTGAACATAATCTCGTAATCCATCGGATCCCAGCAAACTCAACATAGCAACAGCATAAGGATTACATAGGTGCCTCGATCATGTAGGGCAGCTCACGAGGACTAATTAGTGAAGCACAAGAACGGGAGGAGAACATCACATAGCTACTGGTCATGGACTCATGGTCCAAGGGAGACTACTCACGAGTCATCCGGGAGGCGTCCATGGTGGTGGAGAAGCTCCCGGTGGTGATCCTCCCCTCCGGCAGGGTGCCGGGAAGAGTTCTCCAGGTGCTCCCGATCTTGGAAGCGGCGGCGGCGGCGGAACAGAGATGGGATCGCGAAAAGAAGTCCTATTCTGAGGGTTACGGAGGGTCCTTTAAATATATGCCAAAGTAGGGCACCGGGGAGTCTCGGGGGGCCGAGGCGCCCCCCGGCGCGGCCCAGGGGGGGGGCGCCCACAGGGCGCCTGGAGCCCCTGTGCCCCCCCAGGTTGCCCTTCGGACGCAGTGTTGTTTCCGTATCGCTGATTTTTTATATAATTTTTCTGGATTTTTCTGGGCAGTTCTCGAAACGTGAAAACCTGAAATACAAAAACAGCCGAAAACAGAAACTGGCACTGGGGTGCACTGGATTAGTAAGTTAGTCCAAATATGATCAAAAGTGTATGGAAGTGTATGAATATCATAGCAATATCACCCAAAAGTGGCATGGAGCAAGCAGAAATTATAGATACGTTTTGGACGTATCAACATCCCCAAGCTTAATTCCTGCTCGTCCTCGAGTAGGTAAATGATAACAAGAATAATTTCTGTGGTGACATGCTATTAACCATATAGGACTTTCTCATAGTCATATGACAAAAGCTTACTGAGACAATGATTCTAAGGTAATTAAGTTGCCTCAAGAGAAAATCACAAATGAGTGAAAGTTTTACAACATGAAACTGAAACATCAAAAAGATTTGCAATGAACATGATGTGCAAATATGATAAAGTGATATCTAGCTTGCCCCCTTTAGTGATGCAAAACATAAGTGCAAGGGCACCTTCACACCTTCAAGGTTTAAGTGATGACTAAATACAATCATTTCAGAATAAACGATATCACAATCATGCAAAAGACAATGCTACTTTGGGACAATGCACATTACACTCAGAATGACAATCATGCTCTCAGTAGTTGGTGCTTCAATCACAAAGGTAAAAAGAAAGGTTAAGTGCTAGAGCTTTTTATTTGAAAACATGGAAGCAATTGTGTCAATGGTAGTAGTACTTCATATGTGTCATGCATAAAACATCCTATAAGTTGCAAGCCTCATGCATCGAATACTAATAGTGCTCGCTCCTTGTCCTAATTAGCTCGGATCCCCATGGGTTATCATTGCATTGCATATGTTTTAACCAAGTGTCACAAAGGGGTACCTCTATGCCACCTGTACAAAGGTCCAAGGAGATAGATCGCATTTGATTTCTCGTTTTTGATAGATCTCAACTTGAGGACATCCATACCGGGACAACATAGAAAATAGATGATGGACTCCTCTTTAATGCATAAGCATATTCTCATGAGAGATTGAGGATTAAGGTCCAAGCTAAAACTTCCACCATGATGCATGGCTTTGGTTGGCGGCCCAATGTTCTTCTCTAACAATATGCATAGTTATTCAACCCACGGTAAATCACCCTTACTTCAGACAAGACGAACATGCATAGCAACTCACATGACATTCAACAAAAGTGTGACAGTTGATGGCGTCCCCAGAAACATGGTTACCGCTCAGCAAGCAACTCATAAGAAATAAGATACATAAGCAACATATTCTTTACCACAATAGTTTTTAGGCTACTTTCCCATGAGCTATGTATTGCATGATTAATTTGCTTAGTACAGGTGGAGGTTAGCAAAAGACTGGGAGCGACCAACTAAGAGAGCAATGACGGTCATAATCATGCAGAGCGACAAAGCAATATTGAATCAGGCATGGTAGTTATATCGCTACTTAGAAATAAAAGATCATCAAGGCTTGACAGACTTTCTTTACAGTCTTGAATATGTGTGAGCATACGCCAAGTCAATCAAAATAAATTCTCGAAGGAAGATATTACTAAACCATACCACATCATAGGCAAACAAACCAAGTTGGTACTCCAATAACACATTGGGAACCCCCCAGCTATTTGAGATTAACCAAAAGAAAACCTGAACTACTAAGCACCATCATGAAAGTAGCATCTTTATCATAGACACATTAACCCATGCAACGGAAGCAAACTCTCTTAATAAGGTGAGCATGGTAATTAAAGAGAGTTCAAGCAACCAACTAAATAAAAGCTCTTGAAAAGATAAGCATCAATACTAAGAGCAGAGCACGATAGTAGCTATTAAAAGACAAAGAACACACACAGCATAGATAGACATGAAAATTCTATGTTATGTTCTAGGTAGAAGTGGAGCGTGTTTCTCTCCCACATAAAGGAATGCTGGGTTCCGACTCGTTATGAAAAACTAAAAAGAAAACTAAAAGCAAGACGCTCCAAGCATAGCACATAACACATGAAGTGATAAAAATATAGCGAAACGAAAGACGAACTGATAATGTTGATGGAGAAGGGGATGCACGGGGGCATCCCCAAGCTTAGACGCTTGAGTCTCCTTGAATATTTCTTGGGGGTGCACGGGGGCATCCCCAAGCTTGAGCGCTTGACACTCCTGAATCATTTTATCATCTTCCCTCGCACACTTGAAAACTCCCTTCATACACAACTCATCATAATCTGATTAGCGAGGTTAGTACCCTTAATAAAATAATTATACCTTGCTGGAAATAAGGATATTCTTGAAGTTCTACTATTTCTCAAGATTGCCAAAAGGTTTTTGCAAGGAAAAAGCAAGTTCTTAATTTGCAAAGTGAAGGTAAGGCAAAACATGACAGAATCTGTGAAAAACAGAACAGCAGGCAGTAATTGACCAGTTCGGGATACTTCTGCAACTCAAATAAAAAAAACTCAGAACTGACGCACGAAAGACAATCATATAGAGAACGCTGTCGAAAAAATTCAGACCAAAAAGATGATCTGGTGATTTTATACGAATTTTTCTATCCAAGGACAAAATCTGTTTCCTGGACAGCACCTCACAACTTTTGAACTTTCTAGCAATCAGAGGCTATACTTGGCACAAATATGAAAAGCAAAGATACAATGATGATGCTACAGCAGTAAACAACATCAAGACACAACAAAAGCAAAATTTTTATTCATGTGGGCTGCCTCCCAAAAGCGTTTTCTTTTATGCCTTTAAGCTAGGCATAATGCAAAGATCAAGTTTTATCAAGAGTAAAAGAATAGCTAGCCCGTACAACGGACTCAAAAGGTAACTTGACCTTCTTACGAGGGAAGTGTTCCATCCCTTCCTTGAGAGGAAACTGAAATTTTATATTACCCTCTTTCATGTCAATGACAGCACCAACGGTGCACAAAAAGGGACGTCCCAAAATAATTGGACATGAAGGATCACATTCAATATCCATAATAGTAAAATCAACGGGCACATAATTATCATTGACAACAATAAGAACATCGTTGATCCTCCCCAAAGGTTTCTTTATGGAAGAATCAACGAGACGAACACCAAAAGAACAAGAATCAAAAGATTTCAATTTAAGCATATCATATATCCTTTTGGGCATAACAGAGGTACTAGCACCAACATCACATAATGCATAACAAGAGAAGTCATTCAAATAAATTTTTATCATAGGATCCCAACCATCTTCTAGCTTTCTAGGTATGGAGGCTTCTACTCTAAGTTTCTCCTCCCTAGCTTTGATAAGAGCATTAGTGATATGCTCTGTGAAGGCAAGGTTAAGCGTGCTAGTGCGGGGATCTCTAGACATTTTGTGAAGGAAATCAATAACTTCGGTAAGAGTACAATTATCAAAATCAAGGTCACGAGCATCAAGTAAAGTGGTAGTGGTGTCCTTAAGGTTCACTTGGTTGGTAGTTTCTATAGCATCACCATTAATAGGTCCATTGGGACCAGGAGTACATTGGGTGCTAAGAGTGTGAACATCCTCAATAACTTGGATAGTAGCAACAGTGTGGCGGGTAGGAAGGCTCTTAATTCTTTCCTCTTCCTCCCTTTCTCTAGCCCATCTCTCTTTAAGCTTAGCCATCATCCTAATGTTTTCATTAATTTGCACTTGAGTAGCATTAATAGGGATGACTTCCCTCTCCTTAAGAGGAGAAGTTTCAATTTTTAGCAATTTTACCTCATTGGCTAAGTGGTCTACCTTAAAAGAAAGATCATCTAGTTTATGTAGTTTCTCTTCTACATTCTTATTAAAGGCTTTTTGGGTAGTGACGAAATCTCTAAGCATGGTCTCTAGTTCAGTAGTGGAGTTCTTGGTACTAGGATAAGCATTGTTGTTCCCAAAAGAGTTAGAGGGGAACGGTCTAGGATTGTTACCAAAGTTACTCCTATAAGCATTGTTGTTAAAATTGTTTCTAGAGATAAAGTTAACATCTACTTGTTCTTGAGCAATCAAAGAATTTAAAGGAACATCACGAGGATCAACAGTAGATTGCTTCGAAAGTAGAGACATGATCAAGTCAACTTTTTCATTGAGGGAGGAAATCTCCTCGACAGAGTTTACTTTCCTACCTATTGGAGCGCGTTCGGTGTTCCATTGGGAATAGTTGGTCATCATCTCATCGAGAAGCTTTGTGGCAGCACCAAGTGTAGTTGACATAAAAGTTCCTCCCGCGGCCGAGTCTAACAAGTTCCGCGAGGTAAAGTTCAAGCCTGCATAAAAAGTTTGGAGAACCATCCAAGTAGTCAAACCGTGAGTAGGGCAGTTCTTGATAAGAGACTTCATACGTTCCCAAGCTTGGGCAACGTGTTCATTATCCAATTGTTTAAAATTCATGATGTTACTTCTAAGTTGGATAATTTTAGCAGGTGGATAGTATTTTCCGATAAAAGCATCTTTGCACTTGTCCCAAGAATCTATGCTATTTCTAGGCAAAGACTGAAACCAAATTTTAGCTCCTCCTCTCAAAGAGAAAGGAAAAAGCTTAAGCTTAACAATATTACCATCTATTTCTTGGTACTTTTGCATATCACAAATTTCTACAAAGTTGTTCAAGTGTAAAGCAGCATCATCTCCAGCACCGGAGAGTTGTTCTCTCATAACTAAGTTCAGTAAAGCAGGTTTAATTTCATATGAAGGTGCTGAAGTGGCAGGTGTAGTGATAGGTGTGCTGATAAAGTCATCGTTGTTGTGACTAGTGAAGTCACACAACTTGGTGTTCTCGGTGGAACCCATAGTAGCAAGCAAGCAAGATAACTATTTTTGTGATTTTTTGATAAAAGGGAACTAAAGCAAAAAATGAAAGGTAAACTAACAAGACTAAAAAGCAAAGGTAAAAGATAGAATGCAACTCCCCTATCCTGAAGAGTGGAGTCCCCGGCAACGGCGCCAGAAAATACTCCTTGATGGGCCTCGAACCCCTCTTTGGTTACCCCAAGTGGAAGGTGTAAGATGCAGTAAGTAGAAGTGTTTTCCCCTAGCAAAGATGCCAAGGATCGATTCCCCAGAGACTCCTAGGTTCAACAAGTAGGTGTCAATTGCTACGGCGCCAGATTAGTAGCAATCAACGTGGACCTGCACACAGATACAAATAACTTTGCTCCCAACGAGTACAGAGAGGTTGTCAATCTCTCCGGCCTTGTAGTTCACAAAGGGTTAAAAGCAATGATAGTAGTGATAGATAGTTTTTGCGATAGTAAGTAAATAGAGAAAAGTAAATAGTGGATGTGATCAATGATGGTAATATGGATCGGAGTCTCATGATGTTCACTAGTGATGTCTCTCTCCCAAAAGACGATAAAACAGCTATGTGAGGTAAACAAATTACAGCTGGGCAATTGACAGGATCCACGAGCGCATACAAATGCTGATTACATTGCAAGAAAGGTTGAGGTTCAAAGCATGGGCGGTACGCCAAAGTAAGTAGACCGAAATCCATCAATATCTACTACTAATCATCCACCTTGAGATATCTATCCAGAACATCTCGCTGGTATTAAGTTGCGAGTCCCACCCATAGTGTAAACTCAATGCAACAGACAACTGCATTAAAAGAACTTTGCGTAAAGTAAACAATCCTTGCACCCGCGGGCACAAGCACCGTTGTTTTCCCCCTTGTGGCAACATCACATCCCCTAGACTCATGTTTCTGTCACTCAAGCTAGTCATTGAGGGGCATGAACCCACAATCGAGCATAACGTTCCCTCTTGGAGTCACTACCTACTACTCGGCCAAAGCAATAAATAACAACGGAGAACATGCAAGAATTACTTATGAACTAAAATATAAAAGAGGTGAATCAAATATATTACTCAAGATCAATCTGAACATAATCTCGTAATCCATCGGATCCCAGCAAACTCAACATAGCAACAGCATAAGGATTACATAGGTGCCTCGATCATGTAGGGCAGCTCACGAGGACTAATTAGTGAAGCACAAGAACGGGAGGAGAACATCACATAGCTACTGGTCATGGACTCATGGTCCAAGGGAGACTACTCACGAGTCATCCGGGAGGCGTCCATGGTGGTGGAGAAGCTCCCGGTGGTGATCCTCCCCTCCGGCAGGGTGCCGGGAAGAGTTCTCCAGGTGCTCCCGATCTTGGAAGCGGCGGCGGCGGCGGAACAGAGATGGGATCGCGAAAAGAAGTCATATTCTGAGGGTTACGGAGGGTCCTTTAAATATATGCCAAAGTAGGGCACCGGGGGAGTCTCGGGGGGCCGAGGCGCCCCCCCGGCGCTGCCCAGGGGGGGGGGGGGGCGCCCACAGGGCTCCTGGAGCCCCTGTGGCCCCCCCAGGTTGCCCTTCGGACGCAGTGTTGTTTCCGTATCGCTGATTTTTTATATAATTTTTCTGGATTTTTCTGGGCAGTTCTCGAAACGTGAAAACCTGAAATACAAAAACAGCCGAAAACAGAAACTGGCACTGGGGTGCACTGGATTAGTAAGTTAGTCCAAATATGATCAAAAGTGTATGGAAGTGTATGAATATCATAGCAATATCACCCAAAAGTGGCATGGAGCAAGCAGAAATTATAGATACGTTTTGGACGTATCAAACGCATGAAGTGATAAAATTATAGTGGAACGAAAGACAAACTGATAATTGTTGATGGAGAAGGGGATGCATGGGGGCATCCCCAAGCTTAGACGCTTGAGTCTTCTTGAATATTTCTTGGGGGTGCACGGGGGCATCCCCAAGCTTGAGCGTTTGACCCTCCTGAATCTTCTTTTATCATCTTCCCTCGCACACTTGAAAACTCCCTTCATACATAACTCATCATAATCCGATTAGCGAGGTTAGTACCCACAATAAAATAATTTTTTCCCTACTGGAAATAAAGATAATCTTGAAGAGCTACTGTTTCTCAAGATTGCCAAAAGGTTTTTGCAAAGGAAAAGCAAGCTCAAGGTTTGCAAAACGAAGAAAAGGCAAAACAGGACAGAATCTGTGAAAAACAGACCAACAGGTAGTAAATAATTTTTTCGGGGCACTTCTGCAACTCAAATAAAAAAACTCAGAACAGACGCTCGAAAGCCAATTGTATAGAGCACGCTGTCAAAAAAATTCAGATCAAAAAGATGATCCGGTGATTTTATTCGAATTTTTCTGTCCAAGGACAGAATCTGTTTTCTGGACAGCACGTCACAACTTTTGAACTTTCTTGCAATCGGCGGCTAAACTTGGCACAAAGCTGAAAAGAAAAGATACAATGATGATGCTACTGTAGTAACAAACATCAAGACACAACAAATGCAAAATAAAACCTAATTCGTTGTGGGCTGCCTCCCAAAAGCGCTTTCTTTTATGCCTTTAAGCTAGGCATGATGCAAAAAGAGAAGATCAAGTTTTATCAAGAGTAAGAGAATAGCTAGCCCGTGTAACGGACTCAAAAGGCAACTTAATCTTCTTTCTAGGGATGTGTTCCATCCCTTTCTTGAGAGGGAATTGGAATTTTATATTCCCCTCTTTCATGTCAATGATAGCACCAACGGTGCGAAGAAAAGGACGTCCCAAAATAATTGGACATGAAGGTTCACATTCAATATCCAAAATAGTAAAATCAACGGGAACATAATTGTCATTGACAATGATAAGAACATCGTCGATCTTCCCCAAAGGTTTCTTTACGAAAGAATCAACAAGACGAACACCAAAAGAACAAGGATCAAAAGGTTTCAATTCAAACATATCATACATTCTTTTGGGCATAACGGAGGTACTAGCTCCAACATCACATAAAGCATAGCAAGAGAAGTTATTCAACTTAATTTTAATCATAGGATCCCAACTATCTTCTAGCTTTCTAGGTATGGAGGCTTCTACCCTAAGCTTCTCCTCCCTAGCTTTGATAAGAGCATTAGTGATATGCTCCGTGAAGGCAAGATTAAGTGTGCTAGTGTGGGGATCTCTAGACATCTTGTGAAGAAAACCAATAACTTCAGAAAGGGTGCAATTATCAAAATCAAGGTCACTACTATCAAGTAAAGTGGCAGTGGTGTCCTTTAGGCTCACTTGTTTGGTAGCTTCTATGGTCATAGGAGTTTCTTCTTCTACGGTTGAGGTCATAGCATCACCATTAATAGGTCCAATGGGACTAGGAGTGCATTGGGTGCTAAGAGTTTGGATATCCTCAACAACTTGGATAGTAGCAACAGTGTGGTGGGTAGGAAGGCTCTTAATCCTATCTTCTTCCTCCTTTTCTCTAGCCCATCCTAAAGTTTTCATTAATTTGCACTTGAATATCATTCATAGGAGTGGTCTTCCTCTCCTCAAGAGGATAAGTTCTAATTTTAAGCAACTCTACCTCATGGGCTAAATTGTCTACCTTCGAAGAGAGATTATCTAGTTTGTCTAGTTTTTCTTCTACACTCTTATTGAAGGCCTTTTGGGTAGTGATGAAGTCTTTAAGCATAATCTCTAGTTCAGAAGTGGAGTTCTTGGTGCTAGGATAAGTATTGTTGTTCCCATAGGAATTAGAGGGGAACGGTTTAGGGTTGCTACCAAAATTACTCCTATAAGCATTGTTATTGAAGTTGTTTCTAGAGATAAAGTTCACATCTACTTGATCTTGAGCAATCAGAGAATTTAAAGGAACATCATGAGGATCAATAGAAGATTGCTTAGAAAGTAGAGACATGATCAAGTCAACTTTTTCATTCATGGAGGAAATCTCCTCGACAGAGTTTACCTTCCTACCTGTTGGAGCGCGTTCGGTGTGCCATTGGGAATAATTGGTCATCATCTCGTCGAGAAGCTTCGTGGCAGCACCAAGTGTAGTTGACATAAAGGTTCCTCCCGCGGCCGAATCTAACAAGTTCCGCGAGGTAAAGTTCAAGCCTGCATAAAAAGTTTGGATAACCATCCAAGTAGTCAAACCATGAGTAGGGCAGTTCTTGACAAGAGATTTCATGCGTTCCCAAGCTTGGGCAACGTGTTCATTATCCAATTGTTTAAAATTCATTATGTTACTCCTTAATTGGATAATTTTAGCAGGGGGATAGTACTTCCCAATAAAGGCATCCTTGCACTTGTCCCAAGAACCTATACTATTCCTAGGCAAGGATTGAAACCAGATTTTGGCTCCTCCTCTCAAGGAGAAAGGAAAAAGCTTAAGCTTAACAATATCACCATCTACTTCTTTGTACTTTTGCATATCACAGAGCTCAACAAAATTATTTAAGTGCAAAGCAGCATCATCTCCAGCACCGGAGAATTGATCTTTCATAACTAGGTTCAGCAAAGCAGGTTTAATCTCATAAGAAGGTGCTGAAGTGGCAGGTGTAGCAATAGGCGTGCAGATAAAGTCATTGTTGTTATGACTAGTGAAGTCACACAACTTGGTGTTCTCGGTGGAACCCATAGCAGCAGCAAGCAAGATAACTATTTTTGTGATTTTTGGTAAGGGACACTAAAGCAAAAACTGCAAGGTAAACTAACAAGACTAAAAAGCAAAGATAAAAGATAGCGTGCTACTCCCCTATCTTGAAGAGTGGAGTCCCCGGCAACGGCGCCAGAAACTTGCTTGATGGCTTCTCGCCCCTCGTTGGTTACCCCAAGTGGAAGGTTGAGATGTAGCATAGCAGCAAATTTCCCTTGGCAAAGATACCAAGGATCGAATCCCGTGAGACTCCGAGGGTCGACAAGTAGGTGTCAACGGCGCCATAAACTTAGCGGTTGACGGGACCTGCACACAGATACAGATAACTTTGCTCCCAACGAGTACAGAGAGGTTGTCAATCCCTCTGGCCTTGTTGTTTACAAAGGATCAAACACAAGAGATAATAATGATAGCTATGACTGCAACTAGGAAATAAAAACAGGAAGTAAATAGAAGGTGTGATCAGCGGTGGTAATATGGACCGGGGTCCCATGATGTTCACTAGTGATGTCTCTCTCCCAAAAGACGATAAAACAGCAAAGCGAGGTAAACAAATTACAGCTGGGAAATTGACAGGATTATGTGCGCAAACCAATGCTAACTATGCTGCAAAGAAAGGTAGAGGCTCAAAAGCATGGGCGGTACGCCAAGGCAAGTAGACCGAAATCCATCTGCATCTACTACTAATCATCCACCTTGAGATATCTATCCAGAACATCTCGCTGGTATTAAGTTGTGAATCCCACCCAAAGTGTAAACTCAAAGCAACAGACAACTACATTAAAAGAACTTTGCGTAAAGTAAACAATCCTTGCACCCGCAAGTACAAGCACCGTTGTTTTCTCCCTTGTGGAAACAACACATCCCCTAGACTCATGTTTCTGTCACTCAAGCTAGTCATCAGGGGGCATAAACCCACAATCAAGCATAACGCTCCCTCTTGGAGTTACTACCTACTACTTGGCCAAAGCAATAAACAGCAACGAAGAACATGCAAGAATTACTCAAGAACAAAGAGATAAAAGAGGTGAATCAAATATACTACTCAAACACAATCTGAACATAGTCTCATAATCCATCAGATCCCAGCAAACTCAGCAAAGCAACAACAGAAAGATTACATATGTGCCTCGATCATGTAGGGCAGCTCACGAGGTCTAAACCATGAAGAGCAAAGAGGGGAGGAGAACATCACATAGCTACTGATCATGGACCCATGGTCCAAGGTGGACTACTCACGACTCATCCGGGAAGCGTCCATGGTGGTGGAGAAGCTCCCGGTGGTGGTTCTCCCCTCCGGCGGGGTGCCAGGAAGAGTTCTCCTGACGCTCCCGATCTTGGAAGCGCTGCGGCGGCGGAACAGAGGCGAGATCGCGAAAAAGGGTTCTGTCCTCCAGGGTTTCGGGACGAGAGGGATATATATGCGAAGGGGGCAGCCAGAGGCGGAGCAGGGGCCCCAGGCGCCCCCCTGGCGCGGCCAGGGTGTAATGCCCCGGATGTAATACTTTCCCTTTTGGGCATATAATATATCTCCGGCTTCATCAATTCCATTCCGGGTTCTTTGTCTTTCGGGTTTTCGTCGTTTTGTTGTGTGCGTGTGTGGCTTTCATTCGTATCATGTAGTCATGTGCATCGCATTACATTTGTGTTGTCGTTTGCATCCGGTCCCACTCGTTTCTTTCCGTTGTACGTTTCGCGTTCCGGAGCTCCCTCACGTGTCCGTGGCGTCTCCGAGGCCTACTTTGGTGTTTGGCCGTGTAACGTTACCGGTTTGGCGCGAGACTTGTCGTGTGTTGTTGTTTTGGTGTGTGTAACCCGCCTGTCAAATCTCGTCGCGTTTGGAGTCCGTTTGCTACCCCAACAGTTATTCTCGTGGGCTCAAAGTGCCTCCACTTTGAGGCCCAAGACACCCCTCCAACAGCCCACCAAACCAGCCCAAACTCCTCCCTTTATCTGGGCCATCCAATTCTAATCGCGTGGCCGAAAACCACACCCCATTTGGACAACCCTAGCTCCTTGTGCCTATATATTTGTCCACCTTCCTTTTTTTTTGCCCCAAAACAAGGAAACCCTAGCCACCTTCTTCCTCCTCCAGCCTCCTCCCTCCAATCCGGCCGGAGCTCGCCGGAGCTCGCCAGAATTCCTCGCCGGAGGCCGCAGATCCGTCCAACTGCACCACCTCACAGCCACCGCCGCCCTTTCTTCACCACCGCGCCACCTCACCGCCGCTCCCGCCGACCACCGCCGCCGCCCTCCGGCCGGCGCGCCGCGCCGCCAGGCCGCCCCCACACCGAGAGCCGTTGCCCCGCTCGAGGCGAGCATCACCGCCGCCGCTTGGGCTCGGGGAGGGATCCCGATCGATCCCCCCCAGCCGATCCAGCCGCCTCTGCCCTCCTGGGCCTCCCTCGACTCCACCACCCAGCCGGCCCGCTCCAGCGCCGGCCTCCACGCCAGCAGGCCCTAGCGCGGCTGGGCCGGATCGCCCAGCTTCCGCCGCCTCCCGCTGGGCCGCCGCCACGAGGCCCAGCCTCCAACTACCGCTCGCTGCCAGGGCCCCCTCAGGCCCCGATCCGCGCCACTCGGTTGGCCGCTCCCTCCAGGCCTCCTCTCGGGCCGCACCGAGGCCTCCTTCGCCAGCCACCGGGCCCGATCCGGCCGATCCGCAAAGCCCGAAGCCCGTTTGACTTTTCAGATCTGAGAAGGTTGCCCCCAAATTCCTCTAAGTCCCTGTGATATTTTTGTTCTCTGATGCAGTTTTCAAATGATGATATCTTTGTGTGTGTTGCTCCGTTTTGCGCAAATGAGATGTCCAGACGTTCGTGGAGACATGTACTACATTTCTTTCCATTATGCCATACATGTTTGAGTTCATCTAGGTGCTTAAAATTCTGTTGCAAGAGTGCATCGTGACAAAAACTGCTGTTAGTGTTGTTTTTCATGCCATCTTTGCATAGTGATAACTTGGTGCTCGTTTATCCGAATGATGCAAATGACATGTCCACGTGTTCGTCTTGTCATGCTCTACATGATGATTGCTTAGAATTGCATGATAGATTTAATCTTGCCATGTTTACCTCTGTTGCAAAGTGCTATGTGGCTGTTAAGTTTTTAAGCTTGTTATGAAATGCCAACTTGAGGAGCTCATTGCTATCATTGTGATTGTCTCCATGATGCATGCTTAGGTGTTTTTGAATCACCATCATGTGTACTTTGTTGTGGTGCTTACCACTTGCCATGTTTAGTTTTGAGGTGACTTAAACTTGCTCTCAAAGATGCCATGATGAAACTGCTGTTTTAACACTTAGTGAAATTTCACTAAGTCTGGAATCTGTAATTTCCAGATGCCATGTATGCTTGTTGTTCTAGGCCAATCCATGATAGTTTTGGGGTGACTCTTGATGATTCCTTGTAGTATATATTGTTGGCTATCCATTCATGCTCTCACATGCTTATTTGAGTGGCTGTAGCATATTTATCTTTTGCTCCAAAGTTGCAATAAAATACTGCTGTCAGGATTTTGTTGTCAAGTTCAATATGTCATAGCTTGTTGCTATTGATCCGTGGCTCCTTTGGGGGTGCACCAATGGACTTATTTGCTGTAGGATATGTCTAGTTTATGTTCATGCTCTTTGCCATGATGTTTGAGTGCTGTAGCTTATTTATCTAGTGCTCCGAAGTTGCTATGTGGCTGTAATTTTTAGCTTGTGCATATTTCTTATTTCGGGCATAACTTTTAGCCCGTAACTCCGTTTTGAGCAAGTCCTATATGAAACTTGATTGATTTTGCGTGTAGATTCATAATATCCTATTGTTATCTTGTTTTGAAGCATTTTTCTTGATCGCATATTGTCATGCTCATTGTGCTCCCTTAGTGCATAAGTCATGCATCCATCATTTTTGTGTGCGCATTGCATCTTGTTGATTCGTGCCTTGTGTGGTTGTGTTGATTAGAGCCGGAAGCTGAGACCGAGTACGAGTACGAGCACGAGGTTACCACCGAGCTTGAGAACGAGGACCCCTCTTACGATCCGAACGACTACTCTTCACGCAAGATGACCGAACCCCGATAACATCACTATCTTTGCCTATTGCTAGTAGTCTCGATCTATAGTCTTGCCTCGATGCCCATGTCTTTCATGTCAGCCTCCTACTTGTAACCATGATCATGTCTAACCACCCTACCTATGCAAACCATTGATTGGCTATAAGTACGCTTCGCTCAGCCCCTCTCATAGCATTGCTAGTTGCAGGTGAAGTTGAAGATGCTTGCTTCATGTTGAAGTTTTGTTGGGTTATATCACACTATATAAATGCTTAAAATGAAATCATCTATATATTGGCAATGGGTGGAAGGCTAAGCCTTTTGCTTGGTGATTTTGTTCCACTCATGCCGCTAGGAACCGTATAAACCGGTGTTATGTTCCTTGATTATGCGTTCCTCACACGGTTGGGGTTATGGGGCCCCCTCGATAAACCGCTAAGTGCTAAGTATTTTCCAGCAAGTCCCAACATTGGTACTATTTGCCTAATAACTAAATAAACTTGCATAGGGAGTAATTAACCCTCTTTCTTAATCAACAACCCCGGGCCAGTGCTCCACATGAGTGTTGGTCCGAAACGGGGAGCCTACGGGGCCACCACGAGGGAACTCGAGGTTTGGTAAAAACCCGTAGCTTCACCCATCCGGTCGTGGCCTGAGACGAGATAGGCGCGGCTACTATCAGGGTGTCGGCACGCCGGGAGGATTAGCTGGATTAGCCTTACCTTAGTTCGGAGTATCTTGAGCACGGGATTCCGAGAATACTCGGGTGTTCCCACTTTGGAGTTGCGACTCCGTGGATCGTGGGCTTGTCATGGGCCAAGTTGGAACACCCCTGCAGGGTTATGAACTTTCGAAAGCCGTGCCCGCGGTTATGTGGCAGATGGGAGCTTGTTAATATCCGGTTGTAGAAAGCTTGACACCATGTTACAATACACTACTAGCGTGAGTACCGTGGCTGTCATTTTCCGAAAGGGTTTCGGGAGATGAACACGGTGGGGTTATATTTGACTGGCTTTAGTTAGGATCACTTAGTGATCATCTCTCGACCGAGGCACCTTCTCTTCTCGCTCTCTTTAACGTAAGCTAGGCTAGTGCTGCTGCAACCACTTTCTTATTCTTTCTTCAGCCTTGTTCCACACCCAAGGCTTAGATAGTCGTGTTACCCGGGAACGGGATTGCTGAGTCCTCTATGGCTCATAGTTACTTCACCACACCAGATGCAGGTCCGATGGTGAGCTATCCAGGTGATGGCACCGAGCTAGATTGGGAGTACGACGAGGAGCGTAGCCGTTACTATGTTCGTTATCCCGATGATCAGTAGTGGAACTTCTACTAGGATTCGATCCGACCTATGGATTTAATTATGTTTGGTATCTTGTCATTTGGATTTTTACCCTTAGATGGGCTGTGATGTTTTATTGTATGATGATTGAAACATGTAATGAATTTGGGTGACGTGGCGAGTGTAAGCCAACTATTTTATGTTTTCCAACCCCATCTTTTACATGAGTTGTGCAAAGATACCAAACTTGCGATCATTCCAGCATGGGGTTATGTCTCTAAGTCGTGCCTCGACACGTAGGAGATATAGTCCCATCCTGGGCATTACAAGTTGGTATCAGAGCCTTCTCCGACCTAGAAGCCCCCACTGATTGATCGAATCGTTGACGGTCGAGTCTAGGCACACACAGAAAATATTTTTGAGTCCTATATTTATATCGGAGAGTAGGATTTCTTGTGCTTCTCATCCCCTTTCTCTCTGGTGAGGACTCCTGACGACTACTCTTGCCTCTTCTACTTTGAAAAATTGCACCAAATTTTTTTTAGGAATCTCGCGAGTATTGTTGGATTGTTTCGATGTTCTTGTGACGAGAATATTGTTCTCGATGCCTCCTGACATTAGGGGTTGTGGCAGTGTCCCGGAGAGTTGAGCTTCGGGGTATTGTCGTCACAAGCATATCGCGGCAGTACTAAATACTTAAGACGGCCGACATCGAAAATCTCTCCTATACGATTAGTGGCAAGATAACCCCGACATCACCCAGTACTGGGGAGGTAGTTCGTGAGTATTGCCATAGCTTGGTGATAACCCTCAACCGTAAGGGATCGAGATAGTCTTCGCGGGTAAGAATAACCCAATTTATTGATTTGACACACGGGGAGCCAAAGAGTATTTATAAGCTTTAACAGTTGAGTTGTCAATTCAACCGCACCTGAAATATACTAACTTGCAACAAAAGATAAATGGTAACAGTGATATGATAGTGATGATAGTAATAGTAAAAGTAAACATAAAAAATAAATAGCAGTAGTAAATGGCAAAAGTAGCAACTAGTGACAAGCAAGGTTTAAAATACTGTAGGCTAGGGAGATGGATGGTTGGGCGTTGCATGGATGAGATAGTTTCTAACTCGGGGCACGGCACACGGAAAAGTAATGATCATCTAGGCAAATATCAAACATTAGGCATGTATCCCGTAGGTAGCTGTACGTGCTTGCAATAAGAACTTGCACAACATCTTTTGTCCTACCATCCCGCTATGAACGGGGCCAAAAGGAACTAATGGATATTAAGGTGCTCCTGTCAAAGAGCACCGGAACAAAGCAATGAACTCAATGGATACATGTAATCCTCAAACTACGGACCATCCCCTTTGGTGTCCCAAGCTGTCACTTTTGGGATCGCCGGTTCCGAACCGTAACAGGTGCATACAACTCATAGATAGGATCAAGAACACAAATATATTCATGCAAACACATATGGTTCAGATCTGAAATCATGGCACTCGGGCCCTAAGTGTCAAGCATTAAGAATAACAAGTTGTAGCAAAGATGATAAACACCATACTAGATGATAGGCAACATGCCCCCAACAATCTGACGAACTATTACATGATCTAACTCATCCAATCCCTACCATCCCCTTCGCCTACAGCAAGGGAATTACTCACACATGAAGGGGGAAGTCATGGAGGGATGATGAAGTGGTGATGATGATGACGATGGCGACGATCTCCCCTCTCCGGAGGCCAAATCAGCCTCCAGATTAGCCCTCCCGAAGAAGAACAGAGGGTGGCGGCGGCTCCGCGACGAAAAACAGCGAAAGGACTTCCGATCTGGGGTTTCTGCGTCGGAGGAAAAAATACGGGCTAAAGTAGGGCACCAGGGGGCGTGGGGCCCACCCAGGCGCCCCCCCGGCGCGGCCCAGGGGGGGGGGGCGCCCACAGGGCGCCTGGGCACCCCCTGGCCACCCTCTGGCCCCACTTCTGGCATTTTGTTTCTTCGGGTGCGTGGATTTTTCGTGGATTTTTCTGAGATGCTTAAAAATCCGTTTTCCTGCACACAAATAAACCATACAGGCAGATCTACTGAAAACAGCGTCAGTCCGGGTTAGTTTAGTCCAAATCATGCAAGAGTGAGGTCAAAACAATATCAAAAGTGTTTGGAAAAGTAGATACGTTTGAGACGTATCAACTCCCCCAAGCTTAGCATATTGCTTGTCCTCAAGCAATTCAGTTCAACGAACTGGACGCGACAAAGAAAACTTTGACAAACTCTTTTGCTTCATTAGATGTATATAAGCATGTACTACGAAAAGAGTTCAGCAAGTATTAAAACAGTACTTATGAGAACAATGCAAGGAGCAATCCTCCTTCCGAGTGACCAGTCACAAATAATTAAGAGTAAACAATATATTACCGAAAATCAAGACAAGATCACATTGCACATAGCTTGAGCATATTAAGGTGGTATCTCGATAGCCTCCATGAGTGAAGCAAAACATAAATGCAGAGGCTCCTCCAGAGTTTTAAAGGAGACTAGAACTAAGTATTTCAGAATAAATCATATCACAAGTATGCAGAAGACAATGTAATACTTTGGGACAATGCACATTACACTCAGAATGACAACTATGCTCTCCTAGTCAGTGCTTTGAAGAAAGAAGGTGAGACTCTCGAACCGTGGCTTTTATTGGCAAAGTTGAAAATCCGTGATCGGAAACAAAAACTAAACATGTACCAGAGCTCTTGGTTTTAAAAACAGAAGTAAATATGTTTTGAGAGGTGCATATTTCGTCAACGAATGCTAGCAGATAACTCAATCACTTTTTATGCTAGACAAGTCTCGAGGAACGGCTCCCGCATTAGGACGATCACATCCTCTTAATCTCCTTTGTTTATCACTGCCAAAGTTTTCTGATTTCTCATGAACAAAGCGTGAAGGAGGGTTTGTTTGTTATATTATCTTTTCGAGCCGGGCGCACTCAATGCCAGTTCCTTTTCATATTAGGGGTTCGCACATTATACATGCAATCCAGGAGTGAAACTTGTCCAACTTAAAGAGATCATGAATTAACTACTACTTCCTCATGAGCTAAAACATAGGCACAAAAAGGGAAATGCTTTTGATTAATTTCGAGATGGTACATGAAAGTCTTTGTTAGGGATTGCAGGTAAATACCATGTATAGGAAGGTATAGTGGACTCATATGGCATAACAGGTTTAAAGGTTTTGGATGCACAAGCAGTCATTCCGCTTATTACGGGTGGAGGTTTTAGCAAAAGACTAGGAAGCGACCAACTAGAGAGCAATAACGGTCATAATCATGCAGAGCGACAAAGCAACATTGAATCGGGCATGAAAGTGATATAACTATTCTAAAACTCAAAGATCATCAAGGCAAAGTAGACTTTTAGTCTTAAACATGTGTAAGCATGTGCCAAGTCAATCCAAAAATTCTCTAGAGGGAAATACCACCTTAGTATACCAGACTATGAACAGTGCGATGCATGTAGATCATTTCAATAACACATTATATACTCTAGTTATTGGAGACTAGCCACAAGGAAAGCATGAACCACTGGAATATCATTGTAAACATAGCACTATGTCGCTACAAGCTGGTCTCTAGATCATAAGTACAGGCATATATACAAAAGTAGAAACAATAAGAGTTCATACCGGTCTTCCTTGTTGCTTCCTTTCAGTCGATCTTCGTCATTACTGCTTGTCACTTGCACGATCGAACGTAGGAAATATAATCAAATGCCATCACGGACTCGAGCTGATATCTGAAAACAAAGCAAAACTAAAGAGAGAAAGGAAATCTTTTTGGGTTTTTCAAAAGTTGAAAACAAAGCAAAAGAAAGAGAAAATCTTTTTGTTGTTTTTGCGAATAGAGGAATAAAGAAGAACGGGTAAAAACTTCAAAAAGATCAAAGTGAATAAAACGGATAATACAATGGAAAAGTGAGAAGGGCACGTACTCCCCCAAGCTTAGGCTTTTGGCCTAAGTTGGTAGCAGCTACTGCCCCCAGGAGCCTCCTGCTCCAGGGGTATGGTGGTGAGACCAAGGGTCGTAGAAGGATGATGGCGCGTACACCGAACTCCTCGGAGTCTCCCACGAGGAAGGTTCCGAGCGCCAAACAGAGGAAGACCCTTCACCAAACTCGGTGGCGGTCTCATCCTGAAAATGTGGTATCTCACCGTGCCTCTCCTCGTCGGGCACAACCCCCTCCATGGGGTTATGGAACTGATGCTGGACCATGAACTCATCGAACTGGACAACATCAAAGTACCATCCGTTCCTGCGAGAAAAATCAAACAAAAGAGGTGCAGGTAGACGGATCTCGCGTTCCGCGGTAGTTCCGAAACGCAAGATATAAGCAAGGTTATCAAGCTCAGAACCCATGGTAACAAACTTATGCCTTTTCATAGCAGCAAGATCAAAGCTTAAATAAGTAAAAGGAGTATCATCAGGGTGTGGGGTACCTCCAAGATGCTCTAAGATAAGTGTGGCATAAACGCCACCATATAAGTCCCCCTTGTTACCGTTCATAGCAAGGCGTCGAGCAATTAAGGTACCAATATTATAATCAGACCTCCCTGAGAGGGCTACTGCCAGGATAGCAATATCCGGAGCAGAAACGCTGCTCGTGTTGTCACGAGCTAACACCCCTCTAGCAATATAATATGCAAAATACCTGAGGTGAGGAAACAAGATACTGGAGATCTTCGACCGATGAATATCCCTCGTACCCATGCTGCAGAGAGAGTTGATGACGGTTTTCAGCTCGGAGGGCTGAGTAGCCATCCTTGCCGTCCTCCCAACGTTCGGCACACCTATTACTTCACAAAAATTTCCCAAAGTCATGGTGATAAGATCATTATAAATTTTAAACTCAATAGCACCTGATTCAGGATTATATCTAAAACTGTTAATGAAAATGGAGGTGAGTTTTTGATACTGGGTAACACGGCTGGTGACGAGCCGTGTCAAACCTGCATTAGCACAAAGATTATAAAACTCATCCTTGATTCCCGCAGCTTCCATGAATTCGTCACATGGATATGTCATCGCACATGCTGGACTTGTATCTTCCAACAACTCCAGGGGCACATGATCTTCATTATAGCTCACCCTGGCAGTCGTTGGTGAAGCTGCGGCCCTAGTGACTCGATCGGAGTGTGCGGGCCTCCTCTTCTCAAGCCATCCTTTTGCCCTTCCTAATAAACTCATTTCTGAAATTTTTTACAATTCACAAAAACGAGGATTCAAACAAAGTGAGCTAAGGCAAACTACTCATCTCACTTGCCCAAGGCATAGACTTGCATCAAAACTTGGAAAATAACTTTCTACACATGCATGCAAGCTCATCTCTACAGCACCAAGAACTACTAAATACTCACAAATGAGGCCACCAATCAAAAATCTAATTGGAGGGGTGGAGGAGTCACATACCAGGGAGTATTTGCTCAAAATTTCAGCTCAAATGATGGGCTGTAGAGAGAGATCGAAGAATCACCCCCAAGAACAGCAAGAACAGCAAGAACAAGACCAGATTTCGGGTTTCTGGAAAAAGAAAGTGAGAGGGGAAGAAGAAGTACCTGGAGGGGGGTCCCGTGGGCCCCAGGCGCCCTGTGGGCGCGGCCAGGGGCTGGGCCGCGCCAGCTGGCCGCCTGGGCCACTGGTGGCCCCCCCTGGCTGGCCCCAGGACTTTCCGGGTCTCTCCTGTTGTGGAAATTTTTAATATAATTTTTCTGGATTTTTTCTGAAAACTTCACAGT
Organism: Secale cereale; assembly: GCA_902687465.1. Taxonomy (NCBI): domain Eukaryota; kingdom Viridiplantae; phylum Streptophyta; class Magnoliopsida; order Poales; family Poaceae; genus Secale; species Secale cereale. Next base: position 95,505,843 of record LR738715.1, read on the forward strand.
TGAAATTTTTTCGAAGTTCAAAAAGCTGCGAAACTCTCTGAAAACTTGAAGTAGTTAGTAGTATTGTGAAGCTTGAAAAACATAGATACTTGGTACAACAGGTAGGACAATACTAAAAACAAATGAAAACAAAGAAAGCTCAACTTTTTATCCATATAAAACACGTTTACTAGTAAGGTTGATCAAGTCTTACCAACAAACAATCGATATATAGAGCAAAAAGTATCACCTCCTACAAAGTAATCACTGAACTTTTAACCTTGATGGACATTGTCCCTACCATGATTGTTTTGTATTTGTGAGGCACATGTAGTGGACAGTCCCATTCTCCAATTTTCACGGTCTCGATATTCTCTATAGAGTTGAGGGCATGCCTCCTGTCGGTCTTCTTCGGAAAATATACCGTGTGTTCTTTATCATTCACATGAAAGGTAACCTTCCCTTTGTTGCAATCAATAATAGCACATGTGGTGTTAAGGAAAGGTCTACCAAGAATAATGGACATGCTCCCATCCTCGGGCATGTCAAGCACAACAAAATCAGTAAGAATTAAACAATTAGCAACTTCAACTGGAACATCCTCACAAATACCTATCGGAACATCGGTTGACTTGTCAGCCATCTGAAGGGAGATATCTGTAGGAATTAGTTTCTCTAAACAAAGCCTCTCGTAAAGAGAGAGAGGCATAACACTCACTCCCGCTCCAAGATCACATAAAGCAGTTTTGACATAATTATTCTTTATGGAGCAAGGAATGGTGGGTATACCTGGATCACCGAGCTTCTCAGGAATCTTTCCACTGAAAGAATAGTTAGCTAGCATAGTAGATATTGCATCATTAGGAACTTTTCTTTTGTTCGTGACAATATCTTTCATATATTTTGAATAAGGAAGTAACTTAATAGCATCAGTCAAAGGAATTTGAAGAAAAAGAGGTTTAATCCATTCACAAAACTTATTATAATGCTCTTTTTCTTTATATTTGATGGACTTACCTGGAAAGGGCATGGGTTTCTGTACCCATGGTTCTTTCTCCTTCCCATGTTTTCTTGCGATGAAGTCTTCTTTAGTGTACCTCTTACGTTTGTCAGGTGCTTCTTCCTCTCGAACTTCGGGCGGATCATTCTTCTCATTATCATTACCTTCAGGTTCAGCACCGTCTTCAGTCTCAGCATCGGAGATAGATACACTGTTGGGATCAATAGCTGGCTCTTCATCTGCAATAGGATCATTAGAATTGTCAGTCTCTTTATGTTTCTTTTTCTTATTTGGAGAGACAACAATTTCTTCTTCCTGCATTTGAGAATCTTTCTCGATTCTCTTCGGATGTCCCTCTGGATAAAGAGGATCTTGAGTACTAGTTCCTCCTCGGGTCTTAATCCCAAAAGCCTGCAATTTATCTTGTTTGGCATTGTTAGCAAGCAAATCTTTTTGCACATTAGAAATTTGATCAAGCTGAGTTTGAACCATATGAAAATGCTTCACAAGACATTGAACATCATTAACTGTTCTATCTAAAACACCAAGCAACTTTTTGATAGCAAGGGAATTATCATGCAACTGACTTTCTATCCTCTCATTAAAATGATTCTGTTTCATAATAAAATTATCAAACTCATATAAACATTGATCAGGAGGTTTACCATGAGGGATGTCACTTGCGTTGAAATCTAAAAGAGAGTGTACCTCTACCATAGGAGGGTGAGTGGTAGGCTCACACAGCTTCTCAATAGGGGGTAGATTCTTCACATCTTCAGCTTTAATACCTTTCTCTTTAATAGACTTCTTTGCTTCTCGCATGTCCTCGGGGCTTAGAACAAACATGCCCCTCTTCTTTATTGGTGGAGGTGGTTCAGGGACGGACCAATCTTCATGGTTCTTGGCAATTCTGCCCATTAAATCTTCCGCGTCGTCCGGTGTTCTATTCCTGAAAACACAACCAACACAACTGTCCAAATAGGACCTAGATTCATCAGTTAAACCAACATAGAATATATCAATTAATTCATTCTTAGGAACTCCATGTCCTGGTCTAGCCTGAATCAAACCGCAGTACCTCCCCCAAGCTTTAGGGAGGGACTCATCCTCCAACTGTTTAAAGTTATAAATTCTTTGTAAAGCAGCATGTTGCATATGAGCAGGAAAGTACTTATCAACAAAAGAGTGAGCTAAGTCCTGAGGACTCTTAATAGAACCGCATGGGAGTGAATCATACCATGCTTTAGCACCTTCCTTCAACGAGAAAGGAAGAAGCTTGGTCACATAAAAGTAGCGTATCTTCTCATCTGTGGTAAACAGGCTACCTAGTTCACCAAGTTTAGTTAGGTGTGCAATAGCATCATCATTTTCTCTGCCATAAAAGGGGTCAGCTTCAACCATAGGTATAAGTGAAAGATCAACAGAGAAATCAAAATCAGGATCATCAATGCATATAGGAGATGTAGCAAACTCAGGATTAGGAACGGTTTTGTTTTTCAAAGAGTGTTTTTCAAATATTTTCTTAATAGTTTCAGGGTCAGAGCCGGCAAACTCTGTCAGTTCCCTGCATAAATCTTCATCAAGTATATAGTAATCATCATCAAGGAGCCTCTCCTGAAGTTTACTCAATTCAGGAAAATCATAAGTTTCACCAATAGGGTAGCGAGTAACAGGAAGTTCAATTCCATATTTTTCAGCAGCAGCAGTAATTTGTTTCTCAAGAGCATAACCAAGTGAACTAATATCATCATCAAAAGTAGTAGAAGCATCATCAAGTGTATCAGACATAATAACAGATTCAGTAGGAGCATCATGTGGTGGTGGTGAGGCAAACTTACTCATAACAGAAGGTGAATCAAGCGTAGCACTAGTGCTCAGAGCAGTACCTCTTCTTGTAGTGGATCGTAAGATGGGAACCTTGGGGTCTCCTTTCTTACCCATAGTGAATAAAGTGCAGCAGGTAGGATACCTCAAGTAGACTTGTAAATATTGCTATGCTCCCCGGCAACGACGCTAGAAAACGGTACTTGATAACCCTCAACCGTAAGGGATCGAGATAGTCTTCACGGGTAAGAATAACCCAATTTATTGATTCGACACACGGGGAGCCAAAGAGTATTTATAAGCTTTAACAGTTGAGTTGTCAATTCAACCGCACCTGAAATATACTAACTTGCAACAAAAGATAAGTGGTAACAGTGATATGATAGTGATGATAGTAATAGTAAAAGTAAACAGCAAAAATAAATAGCAGTAGTAAATGGCAAAAGTAGCAACTAGTGACAAGCAAGGTTTAAAATACTGTAGGCTAGGGAGATGGATGGTTGGGCGTTGCATGGATGAGATAGTTTCTAACTCGGGGCACGGCACACGGAAAAGTAATGATCATCTAGGCAAATATCAAACATTAGGCATGTATCCCGTAGGTAGTTGTACGTGCTTGCAATAAGAACTTGCACAACATCTTTTGTCCTACCATCCCGCTACGAACGGGGCCAAAAGGAACTAATGGATATTAAGGTGCTCCTGTCAAAGAGCACCGGAACAAAGCAATGAACTCAATGGATACATGTAATCCTCAAACTACGGACCATCCCCTTTGGTGTCCCAAGCTGTCACTTTTGGGATCGCCGGTTCCGAACCGTAACAGGTGCATACAACTCATAGATAAGATCAAGAACACAAATATATTCATGCAAACACATATGGTTCAGATCTGAAATCATGGCACTCGGGCCCTAAGTGTCAAGCATTAAGAATAACAAGTTGTAGCAAAGATGATAAACACCATACTAGATGATAGGCAACATGCCCCCAACAATCTGACGAATGATACGTCCAAAACGTATCTATAATTTCTGCTTGCTCCATGCCACTTTTGGGTGATATTGCTATGATATTCATACACTTCCATACACTTTTGATCATATTTGGACTAACTTACTAATCCAGTGCACCCCAGTGCCAGTTTCTGTTTTCGGCTGTTTTTGTATTTCAGGTTTTCACGTTTCGAGAACTGCCCAGAAAAATATAGAAAAAATATATAAAAAATCAGCATATCGGGAACGACACTGCTTCCGAAGGGGAGCCTGGGGGGGCCACAGGGGCCCCAGGCGCCCTGTGGGCGCGCCCCCCCTAGGCCGCGCCGGGGGGGCGCCTCGGCACCCCGAGAGCCCCCCAGTGCCCTACTTTGGCAGATATTTAAAGGGTCCCCCGTAACCCTTGAAACAGGACTTCTTTTCGCGATCCCATCTCTGTTCCGCCGCCGCCGATGCTTCCAAGATCGGGAGCACCAGGAGAACTCTTCCCGGCACCCTGCCGGAGGGGAGGATCACCACCGGGAGCTTCTCCACCACCATGGACGCCTCCCGGATGACTCGTGAGTAGTCTCCCTTGGACCATGAGTCCATGACCAGTAGCTATGTGATGTTCTCCTCCCGATCTTGTGCTTCACTAATTAGTCCTCGTGAGCTGCCCTACATGATCGAGGCATCTATGTAATCCTTGTTTTGTTGCTATGTTGAGTTTGCTGGGATCCGATGGATTATGAGATTATGTTCAGATTGGTCTTGAGTAATATATTTGATTCACCTCTTTTATATTTTAGTTCATAAGTAATTCTTGCATGTTCTCCGTTGTTATTTATTGCTTTGGCCAAGTAGTAGGTAGTGAGTCCAAGAGGGAACGTTATGCTCGATTGTGGGTTCATGCCCCTCGATGACTAGCTTGAGTGACAGAAACATGAGTCTAGGGGATGTGCTGTTGCCACAAGGGGGAAAACAACGGTGCTTGTGCCCGCGGGTGCAAGGATTGTTTACTTTACGCAAAGTTCTTTTAATGCAGTTGTCTGTTGCATTGAGTTTACACTATGGGTGGGACTCGCAACTTAATACCAGCGAGATGTTCTGGATAGATATCTCAAGGTGGATGATTAGTAGTAGATGCAGATGGATTTTGGTCTACTTACTTTGGCGTACCGCCCATGCTTTGAACCTCAACCTTTCTTGCAATGTAGTCAGCATTGGTTTGCGTTCGTGGTCCTATCAATTGCCCAGCTGTAATTTGTTACCTCACATAGCTATTTTATCGTCTTTTGGGAGAGAGACATCACTAGTGAACATCATGTGACTCCGGTCCATATTACCATCATTGATCACATACACTATTTTACTTTCCGCTATTTTACTTACTATTGCAAATTACTATCTATCACTACTATCATATTGCTTTTAACCCTTTGTGAACTGCAAGGCCGGAGAGATTGACAACCTCTCTGTACTCGTTGGGAGCAAAGTTATTTGTATCTGTGTGCAGGTCCATGTTGATTGCTAATTGCGCCGTTAGCAGTTGACACCTACCTGTTGAACCTAGGAGTCTCTGGGGATTCGATCCTTGGCATCTTTGCTAGGGGAAAACACTTCTACTTACTGCATCTTACACCTTCCACTTGGAGTAATCCAATGAGGGGTTCGAGGCCCATCAAGGAGTATTTTCTGGCGCCGTTGCCGGGGACTCCGCTCTTCAGGATAGGGGAGTTGCATGCTATCTTTTACCTTTGCTTATTAGTCTTGTTAGTTTACCTTTCATTATTTGCTTTAGTTCCTTTTATCAAAAATCACAAAAATAGATATCTTGCTTGCTTGCTACTATGGGTTCCACCGAGAACACTAAGTTGTGTGACTTCACTAGTCACAACAACGATGACTTTATCAGCACACCTATCACTACACCTGCCACTTCAGCACCTTCATATGAAATTAAACCTGCTTTACTTAACTTGGTCATGAGAGAACAATTCTCCGGTGTTGGAGAGGATGCTGCTTTACACTTGAACAACTTTGTTGAACTTTGTGATATGCAAAAGTACCAAGAAATAGATGGTAATATTGTTAAGCTTAAGCTTTTTCCTTTCTCTTTGAGAGGAGGAGCTAAAATTTGGTTTCAGTCTTTGCCTAGAAATAGCATAGATTCTTGGGACAAGTGCAAAGATGCTTGTATTGGAAAATACTATCCACCTGCTAAAATTATCCAACTTAGAAGTAACATCATGAATTTTAAACAATTGGATAATGAACATGTTGCCCAAGCTTGGGAACGTATGAAGTCTCTTATCAAGAACTGCCCTACTCACGGTTTGACTACTTGGATAGTTATCCAAACTTTTTATGCAGGCTTGAACTTTACCTCGCAGAACTTGTTAGATTCGGCCGCGGGAGGAACTTTTATGTCAACTACACTTGGTGCTGCCACAAAGCTTCTCGATGAGATGATGACTAAGTATTCCCAATGGCACACCGAACGCGCTCCAACAGGTAGGAAGGTAAATTCTGTCGAGGAGATTTCCTCCCTCAATGAAAAAGTTGACTTGATTATGTCTCTACTTTCGAAGCAATCTACTGTTGATCCTCGTGATGTTCCATTAAATTCTTTGATTGCTCAAGAACAAGTAGATGTTAACTTTGTCTCTAGAAATAATTTCAACAACAATGCTTATAGGAGTAACTTTGGTAACAATTCTAGACCGTTCCCCTCTAACTCTTATGGGAACAACAATGCTTATCCTAGTACCAAGAACTTCAATACTGAACTAGAGACCATGCTTAGAGATTTCATCACTACCCAAAAAGCCTTTAATAAGAATGTAGAAGAGAAACTACATAAACTAGATGATCTTTCTTTCAAGGTAGACCACTTAGCCAATGAGTTAAAATTGCTGAAAATTGAAACTTCTTCTCTTAAGGAGAAGGAAGTCATCCCTATTAATGCTACTCAAGTACAAATTAATGAAAACATTAGGATGATGGCTAAGCTTAAAGAGAGATGGGCTAGAGAAAGGGAGGAAGAGGAAAGAATTAAGAGCCTTCCTACCCACCACACTGTTGCTACTATCCAAGTTATTGAGAATGTTCACACTCTTAGCACCCAATGTACTCCTGGTCCCAATGGACCTATTAATGGTGATGCTATGTCAACTACCAACCAAGTGAACCTTAAGGACACCACTACTACCTTACTTGATGCTCGTGACCTTGACTTTGATAATTGCACTCTTACCGAAGTTATTGATTTCCTTCACAAAATGTCTAGAGATCCCCGCACTAGCACGCTTAACCTTGCCTTCACAGAGCATATCACTAATGCTGTCATCAAAGCTAGGGAGGAGAAACTTAGAGTAGAAGCCTCCATACCTAGAAAGCTAGAGGATGGTTGGGATCCTATGATAAAAATTTATTTGAATGACTTCTCTTGTTACGCATTATGTGATGTTGGTGCTAGTACTTCTGTTATGCCCAAAAGGATATATGATATGCTTAAATTGAAACCTTATGATTCTTGTTCTTTTGGTGTTCGTCTCGTTGATTCTTCCATAAAGAAACCTTTGGGGAGGATCGATGATGTTCTTATTGTTGTCAATGATAATTATGTGCCCGTTGATTTCACTATTATGGATATTGAATGTGATTCTTCATGTCCAATTATTTTGGGACGTCCCTTTTTGCGCACCGTTGGTGCTGTCATTGACATGAAAGAGGGTAATATAAAATTTCAGTTTCCTCTCAAGAAAGGGATGGAATACTTCCCTCATAAGAATGTCAAGTTACCTTTTGAGTCCATGTACGGGCTAGCTATTCTTTTACTTTTGATAAAACTTGATCTATGCATTATGCCTAGCTTAAAGGCATAAAAGAAAGCGCTTTTGGGAGGCAGCCCACATGAATAAATTTTTTGCTTTTGTTGTGTCTTGATGTAGTTTACTGCTGTAGCATCATCATTGTATCTTTGCTTTTCATATTTGTGCCAAGTATAGCCTCTGATTGCTAGAAAGTTCAAAAGTTGTGAGGTGCTGTCCAGGAAACAGATTCTGTCCTTGGATAGAACAATTCGTATAAAATCACCAGATCATCTTTTTGGTCTGAATTTTTTCGACAGTGTTCTCTATATAATTGTCTTTCGTGCGTCAGTTCTGAGTTTTTTGATTTGAGTTGCAGAAGTATCCCAAACAGGTCAATTACTGCCTGCTGTTCTGTTTTTGACAGATTCTGTCCTGTTTTGCCTTACCTTCACTTTGCAAATTAAGAACTTGCTTTTTCTTTGCAAAAACCTTTTGGCAATCTTGAGAAACAGTATAACTTCAAGAATATCCTTATTTCCAGCAAGGTATAATTATTTTATTAAGGGTACTAACCTCGCTAATCAGATTATGATGAGTTATGTATGAAGGGAGTTTTCAAGTGTGCGAGGGAAGATGATAAAAAGATTCAGGAGTGTCAAGCGCTCAAGCTTGGGGATGCCCCCGTGCACCCCCAAGAAATATTCAAGGAGACTCAAGCGTCTAAGCTTGGGGATGCCCCTGTGCATCCCCATCTCCATCAACATTATCAGTTCGTCTTTCGTTCTGCTATATTTTTATCACTTCATGTGTTATGTGCTATGCTTGGAGCGTCTTGCTTTTAGTTTCCTTTTTAGTTTTTCATAACGAGTCGGAACCCAGCATTCCTTTATGTGGGAGAGAAACACGCTCCACCTCTACCTAGAACATTACATAGAATTTTCATGTCTACCTATGCTGTGTGTGTTCTTTATCTTTTAATAGCTACTATCGTGCTTTGCTCTTAGTATTCATGCTTATCTTTTCAAGAGCTCCTATTTAGTTGGTTGCTTGAACTCTTTTTAATTACCATGCTCACCTTATTAAGAGAGTTTGCTTCTGTTGCATGGGTTAATGTGTCTATGATAAAGATGCTACTTTCATGATGATGCTTAGTAGTTCAGGTTTTCTTATGGTTGATCTCAAATAGCTGGGGGATTCCCAATGTGTTATTGGAGTACCAACTTGGTTTGTTTGCCTATGATGTGGTTTGGTTTAGTAATATCTTCCTTTGAGAGTTTATTTTGATTGACTTGGCGTATGCTCACGCATATTCAAGACTGTAAAGAAAGTCTGTCAAGCCTTGATGATCTTTTGTTTCTAAGTAGCGATATAACTAGCATGCCTGATTCAATATTGCTTTGTCGCTCTGCATGATTATGACCGTCATTGCTCTCTTAGTTGGTCGCTCCCAGTCTTTTGCTAACCTACACCTGCACTAATCAAATTAACCATGCAATACATAGCTCATGGGAAAATAGCCTAAAAACTATTGTGGTAAAGAATATGTTGCCTATGTATCTTATTTCTTATGAGTTGCTTGCTGAGCGGTAACCATGTTTCTGGGGACGCCATCAACTGTCACACTTTTGTTGAATATCATGTGAGTTTCTATGCATGTTCGTCTTGTCTGAAGTAAGGGTGATTTACCGTGGGTTGAATTAATATGCATATTGTTAGAGAAGAACATTGGGCCGCCAACCAAAGCCATGCATCATGGTGGAAGTTTTAGCTTGGACCTTAATCCTCAATCTCTCATGAGAATATGCTTATGCATTAAAGAGGAGTCCATCATCTATTTTCTATGTTGTCCAGGTATGGATGTCCTCAAGTTGAGATTTATCAAAAACGAGAAATCAAATGCGATCTATCTCCTTGGACCTTTGTACAGGTGGCATAGAGGTACCCCTTTGTGACACTTGGTTAAAACATATGCAATGCAATGATAACCCATGGGAATCCGAGCTAATTAGGACAAGGAGCGAGCACTATTAGTATTCGATGCATGAGGCATGCAACTTATAAGATGTTTTATGCATGACACATATGAAGTACTACTACCGTTGACACAATTGCTTCCATGTTTCAAAATAAAAAGCTCTAGCACTTTAAGCACCAACTACTGAGAGCATGATTGTCATTCTGAGTGTAATGTGCATTGTCCCAAAGTAGCATTGTCTTTTGCATGATTGTGATATCGTTTATTTTGAAATGATTGTATCTAGTCATCACTTAAACCTTGAAGGTGCCACTGCACTTATGTTTTGCATCACTAAAGTGGGCAAGCTAGATATCACTTGATCATATTTGCACATCATGTTCATTGCAAATCTTTTTGATGTTTCAGTTTCATGTTGTAAAACTTTCAGTCATTTGTGATTTTCTCTTGAGACAACTTAGTTACTTTAGAATCATTGTCTCAGTAAGCTTTTGTCATATGACTATGAGAAAGTCTTATATGGTTAATAGCATGTCACCACAGAAATTATTCTTGTTATCATTTACCTACTCGAGGACGAGCAGGAATTAAGCTTGGGGATGTTGATACGTCCAAAACGTATCTATAATTTCTGCTTGCTCCATGCCACTTTTGGGTGATATTGCTATGATATTCATACACTTCCATACACTTTTGATCATATTTGGACTAACTTACTAATCCAGTGCACCCCAGTGCCAGTTTCTGTTTTCGGCTGTTTTTGTATTTCAGGTTTTCACGTTTCGAGAACTGCCTAGAAAAATACAGAAAAAATATATAAAAAATCAGCGTATCGGGAACGACACTGCTTCCGAAGGGGAGCCTAGGGGGGGCCACAGGGGCCCCAGGCGCCCTGTGGGCGCGCCCCCCTGGGCCGCGCCGGGGGGGCGCCTCGGCACCCCGAGAGCCCCCCGATGCCCTACTTTGGCAGATATTTAAAGGGTCCCCCGTAACCCTTGAAACATGACTTCTTTTCGCGATCCCATCTCTGTTCCGCCGCCGCCGCCGCTTCCAAGATCGGGAGCACCAGGAGAACTCTTCCCGGCACCCTGCCGGAGGGGAGGATCACCACCGGGAGCTTCTCCACCACCATGGACGCCTCCCGGATGACTCGTGAGTAGTCTCCCTTGGACCATGAGTCCATGACCAGTAGCTATGTGATGTTCTCCTCCTGTTCTTGTGCTTCACTAATTAGTCCTCGTGAGCTGCCCTACATGATCGAGGCATCTATGTAATCCTTGTGTTGTTGCTATGTTGAGTTTGCTGGGATCCGATGGATTATGAGATTATGTTCAGATTGGTCTTGAGTAATATATTTGATTCACCTCTTTTATATTTTAGTTCATAAGTAATTCTTGCATGTTCTCCGTTGTTATTTATTGCTTTGGTCAAGTAGTAGGTAGTGACTCCAAGAGGGAACGTTATGCTCGATTGTGGGTTCATGCCCCTCGATGACTAGCTTGAGTGACAGAAACATGAGTCTAGGGGATGTGCTGTTGCCACAAGGGGGAAAACAACGGTGCTTGTGCCCGCGGGTGCAAGGATTGTTTACTTTACGCAAAGTTCTTTTAATGCAGTTGTATGTTGCATTGAGTTTACACTATGGGTGGGACTCGCAACTTAATACCAGCGAGATGTTCTGGATAGATATCTCAAGGTGGATGATTAGTAGTAGATGCAGATGGATTTCGGTCTACTTACTTTGGCGTACCGCCCATGCTTTGAACCTCAACCTTTCTTGCAATGTAATCAGCATTGGTTTGCGTTCGTGGTCCTGTCGATTGCCCAGCTGTAATTTGTTACCTCGCATAACTATTTTATCGTCTTTTGGGAGAGACACATCACTAGTGAACATCATGTGACTCCGGTCCATATTACTATCATTGATCACATACACTATTTTACTTTCCGCTATTTTACTTACTATTGCAAATTACTATCTATCACTACTATCATATTGCTTTTAACCCTTTGTGAACTGCAAGGCCGGAGAGATTGACAACCTCTCTGTACTCGTTGGGAGCAAAGTTATTTGTATCTGTGTGCAGGTCCACGTTGATTGCTAATTGCGCCGTTAGCAGTTGACACCTACCTGTTGAACCTAGGAGTCTCTGGGGATTCGATCCTTGGCATCTTTGCTAGGGGAAAATACTTCTACTTACTGCATCTTACACATTCCACTTGGGGTAATCCAATGAGGGGTTCGAGGCCCATCAACGAACTATTACATGATCTAACTCATCCAATCCCTACCATCCCCTTCGCCTACAGCAAGGGAATTACTCACACATGAAGGAGGAAGTCATGGAGGGATGATGAAGTGGTGATGATGATGACGATGGCGACGATCTCCCCTCTCCCAAGGCCAAATCAGCCTCCAGATTAGCCCTCCCGAAGAAGAACAGAGTGTGGCGGCGGCTCCGCGACGAAAAACAGCGAAAGGACTTCCGATCTGGGGTTTCTGCGTCGGAGGAAAAATACGGGCTAAAGTAGGGCACCAGGGGGCGTGGGGCCCACCCAGGCGCCCCCCCGGCGCGGCCCAGGGGGGGGTGTTGGGGAACGTAGTATTTTAAAATTTTCCTACGATCACGCAAGATCTATCTACCAGATGCATAGCAATGAGAGGGAAGAGTGTGTCTACGTACCCTCGTAGACCGGGAGCGGAAGCGTCAAGTGACGCGGTTGATGTTGTCGAACTTCTTCGCGATCCAACCGATCAAGCACCGAACGTACGGCACCTCCGCGTTCAGCACACGTTCAGCTTGATGACGTCCCACGAGCTCTTGATCCAGTTGAGCTTCACGGGAGAGTTTCCTCAGCACGACGGCGTGGTGACGGATATGATGTGTTCACCGGCGCAGGGCTTCGCCTAAGCTCCGCGATGGTATGACCGAGGTGTGATTCTGTGGAGGGGGGCACCGCACACGGCTAAAACAATTCAACTTGTGTGTCTTTGGGTGCCCCCCTGCCCCCGTATATAAAGGAGCAAGGGAGGGAGGCCGGCCAACTTCTCCTGGTGCGGCTAGGGAAGGAGTCCTACTAGGAATAGGATTGCAATCCTATTCCTAGTAGGATTCACCAAAAGAAAGAAGAGGGAAAGGAATAGGAGAGGTGGCGCCCCCCCAATCCTAGTCCAACTAGGAACCCTAGGTGGGGGCGCCGGCCAGCCCTATGGGCTGCCTCTCTCTTTCCCTTTAGGCCCACTATGGACCATCCCCTCTCGTAGGGGGTTCCGGTAACCCCCTCCGGCAATCCCGATAAATCCGAAACTTTTCCGGTATACTTCCGGTGTCCGAATATAGCCGTCCAATATATCAATCTTTATGTCTCGGACATTCCGAGACTCCTCGTCATGTCCGTGATCTCATCCGGGACTCCGAACTACCTTCGGTACATCAATACTCATAAACCCATAATACCGATCGTCATCAAACGTTAAGCGTGCGGACCCTACGGGTTCGAGTACTATGTAGACATGACCGAGACTCATATCCGGTCAATAACCAATAGCGGAACCTGGATGTTCATATTGGCTCATACATATTCTACGAAGATCTTTTATCGGTCAGAACCGCATAACAACATACGTTGTTCCTTTTGTCAAACGGTATGTTACTTGCCCGAGATTCGATCGTCGGTATCTCTATACCTAGTTCAATCTCGTTACCGGCAAGTCTCTTTACTCGTTCCGTAACACATCATCTCGTGACTAACTCATTAGTCTTTTGCTTGCAAGGCTTATTGTGATGTGTGTTACCGAGAGGGCCCAGAGATACCTCTCCGACACTCGGAGTGACAAATCCTAATCTTGATCTATGCCAACACCACGAATACTTTCGGAGACACCTGTAGAGCATCTTTATGATCACCCAGTTACGTTGTGACGTTTGATAGCACACAAGGTGTTCCTACGGTATTCGGGAGTTGCATAATCTCATAGTCATAGGAACATGTATAAGTCATGAAGAAAGCAATAGCAGTAAAACTAAACGATCATAGTGCTATGCTAACAGATGGGTCTTGTCCATCACATCATTCTCCTAATGATGTGATCCCGTTGATCAAATGACAACTCATGTCTATGGCTAGGAAACATAACCATCTTTGATCAATGAGCTAGTCTAGTAGAGGCATACTAGGGACATACTGTTTTTGTCTATGTATCCACACATGTACTAAGTTTCCGGTTAATACAATTCTAGCATGAATAAAAGACATTTATCATGATATAAGGAAATACAAATAACATCTTTATTATTGCCTCTAGGGCATATTTCCTTCAGTCTCCCACTTGAACTAGAGTCAATAATCTAGATTACAAAGTGATGATCCTCACACCCATGGAGTCTTGGTGTTGATCATGTTTTGCCCGTGGAAGAGGCTTAGTCAACGGGTCTGCAACATTCAGATCCGTATGTATTTTGCAAATTTCTATGTCTCCCTCCTTGACTAGATCGCGGATGGAATTGAAGCGTCTTTTGATGTGCTTTGTTCTCTTGTGAAACCTGGATTCCTTCGCCAAGGCTATGGCTCCAGTGTTGTCACAAAAGATTTTCATTGGACCCGATGCACTAGGTACTACACCTAGATCGGATATGAACTCCTTCATCCAGACTCCTTCATTTGCTGCTTCCGAAGCAGCTATGTATTCCGCTTCACACGTAGATCCCGCCACGACGCTCTGCTTGGAACTGCACCAACTGACAGCTCCACCGTTCAATAAAAATACATATCCGGTTTGTGACTTTGAGTCATCCGGATCAGTGTCAAAGCTAGAATCGACGTAACCGTTTACGACGAGCTCTTTGTCACCTCCATATACGAGAAACATATCCTTTGTTCTTTTCAGATACTTTAGGATGTTTTTGACCGATGTCCAGTGATCCACTCCTGGATTACTTTGGTACCTCCCTGCTAGACTTATAGCAAGGCACACATCAGGTCTGGTACACAGCATTGCATACATGATAGATCCTATGGCTGAGGCATAGGGAATGACTTTCATTTTCTCTCTATCTTCTGCAGTGGTCGTGTTGGGGAACGTAGTATTTTAAAATTTTCCTACGATCACGCAAGATCTATCTACCAGATGCATAGCAACGAGAGGGGAGAGTGTGTCTACGTACCCTCGTAGACCGGGAGCGGAAGCGTCAAGTGACGCGGTTGATGTTGTCGAACTTCTTCGCGATCCAACCGATCAAGCACCGAACGTACGGCACCTCCGCGTTCAGCACACGTTCAGCTTGATGACGTCCCACGAGCTCTTGATCCAGTTGAGCTTCACGGGAGAGTTTCGTCAGCACGACGGCGTGGTGACAGATATGATGTGTTCACCGGCGCAGGGCTTCGCCTAAGCTCCGCGACGGTACGACCGAGGTGTGATTCTGTGGAGGGGGGCACCGCACACGGCTAAAACAATTCAACTTGTGTGTCTTTGGGTGCCCCCCTGCCCCCGTATATAAAGGAGCAAGGGAGGAGGGGCCGGCCAACTCTCCTGGTGCGGCTAGGGAAGGGATTCCTACTAGGAATAGGATTGCAATCCTATTCCTAGTAGGATTCACCGAAAGGAAGAAGGGGGAAAGGAATAGGAGAGGTGGCGCCCCCCCCAATCCTAGTCCAACTAGGATTCCTAGGTGGGGGCGCCGGCCAGCCCTATGGGCTGCCTCTCTCTCACCCTTTAGGCCCACTATGGACCATCCCCTCTCGTAGGGGGTTCCGGTAACCCCCTCCGGCATTCCCGATAAATCCGAAACCTTTCCGGTATACTTCCGGTGTCCGAATATAGCCGTCCAATATATCAATCTTTATGTCTCGGACATTCCGAGACTCCTCGTCATGTCCGTGATCTCATCCGGGACTCCGAACTACCTTCGGTACATCAATACTCAAAAACTCATAATACCGATCGTCATCAAACGTTAAGCGTGCGGACCCTACGGGTTCGAGAACTATGTAGACATGACCGAGACTCATCTCTGGTCAATAACCAATAGCGGAACCTGGATGTTCATATTGGCTCCTACATATTCTACGAAGATCTTTTATCGGTCAGAACCGCATAACAACATACGTTGTTCCTTTTGTCAAACGGTATGTTACTTGCCCGAGATTCGATCGTCGGTATCTTTATACCTAGTTCAATCTCGTTGCCGGCAAGTCTCTTTACTCGTTCCGTAACACATCATCTCGTGACTAACTCATTAGTCTTATGCTTGCAAGGCTTATTGTGATGTGTGTTACCGAGAGGGCCCAGAGATACCTCTCCGACACTCGGAGTGACAAATCCTAATCTTGATCTATGCCAACACCACGAATACTTTCGGAGACACCTGTAGAGCATCTTTATGATCACCCAGTTACGTTGTGACGTTTGATAGCACACAAGGTGTTCCTACGGTATTCGGGAGTTGCATAATCTCATAGTCATAGGAACATGTATAAGTCATGAAGAAAGCAATAGCAGTTAAACTAAACGATCATAGTGCTATGCTAACGGATGGGTCTTGTCCATCACATAATTCTCCTAATGATGTGATCCCGTTGATCAAATGACAACTCATGTCTATGGCTAGGAAACATAACCATCTTTGATCAATGAGCTAGTCTAGTAGAGGCATACTAGGGACATACTGTTTTGTCTATGTATTCACACATGTACTAAGTTTCCGGTTAATACAATTCTAGCATGAATAAAAGACATTTATCATGATATAAGGAAATACAAATAACATCTTTATTATTGCCTCTAGGGCATATTTCCTTCAGTCTCCCACTTGAACTAGAGTCAATAATCTAGCTCACATCGCCATGTGATTTAATACCGATAGTTCACATCGTTATGTGAATAACACCTGTAGTTCACATCGCCATGTGACCAACACCCAAAGGGTTTACTAGAGTCAATAATCTAGTTCACATCGCTATGTGATTAATACCCAAGAGTAATAAGGTGTGATCATGTTTTGCTTGTGAGAGAAGTTTAGTCAACGGGTCTGTCACATTCAGATCCGTATGTATTTCGCAAATTTCTATGTCTACAATGCTCTGCATAGAGCTACTCTAGCTAATTGCTCCCACTTTCAATACGCATCCAGATTGATACTTAGAGTCATCTGGATTTTAGTGTCAAAGCTTGTATCGGCGTAACCCTTTGCGACGAACTCTTTATCACCTCCATGATCGAGAAACATTTCCTTAGTCATCCAGTTACTAAGGATAATTTTGACCGCTGTACAGTGATCTACTCATGGATCACTATTGTACCTCCCTGTCAAACTCTTGGCAAGGTACACAACGTGTTTTGTACACAGCATGGCATACTTTATAGAACCTATGGCTGAGGCATAGGGAATGACTTTCATTCTCTCTATATTTTTCTGCCGTGGTCTGGCTTTGAGTCTTACTCAACTTCACACCTTACAAGTCAGGCAAGAACTTCTTCTTTGACTGATCCATTTTGAACTACTTCAAAATCTTATCAAGGTATGTACTCATCGAAAGTCTTATCAAGCGTCTTGATCTATCTATATAGATCTTGATGCTCAATATGTAAGCAGCTTCACCGAGGTCTTTCTTTGAAAAACTCCTTTCAAACACTCCTTTATGCCTTCCAGAAAATTCTACATCATTTCCGATCGACAATATGTCATTCACATATACTTATCAGAAAGGTTGTAGTGCTCCCACTCACTTCTTGTAAATACAGGCTTCTCCAAAAGTCTGTATAAAACCATATGCTTTGATCACCTCATCAAAGCGTATATTCCAACTCCGAGATGCTTGCACCAGTCCATAGATGGATCGCTGGAGCTTGCATAATTTGTTAGCACCTTTTGGATCGACAAAACCTTCTGGTTGCATCATATACAACTCTTCTTTGAGATATCCATTTAGGAATGCAGTTTTGACATCCATTTGCCAGATTTCATAATCATAAAATGCGGCAATTGCTAACATGATTCGGACAGACTTAAGCATCGCTACAGGTGAGAAAGTCTCATCGTAGTCAACTCCTTGAACTTGTCGAAAACCTTTCGCAACAAGTCGAGCTTTGTAAACAGTAATATTACCGTCTGCGTCGGTCTTCCTCTTGAAGATCCATTTATTTTCGATGGCTTGCCGATCATCGGGCAAGTCAACCAAAGTCCATACTTTGTTCTCATACATGGATCCCGTCTCAGATTTCATGGCTTCAAGCCATTTTGCGGAATCTGGGCTCATCATCGCTTCCTCATAGTTCGTAGGTTCATCATGGTCTAGTAACATGATTTCCAGAACTGGGTTGCCGTACCACTCTGGTGCGGAACGTACTCTGGTTGATCTACGACATTCAGCAGAAACTTGATCCGAAGTTTCATGATCATTATCATTAACTTCCTCACTAATTGGTGTAGGAATCACTGGAACAATTTCCTGTGATGTACTACTTTCCAATCCGGGAGAAGGTACAATTACCTCATCAAGTTCTACTTTCCTCCCACTCACTTCTTTCGAGAGAAACTCTTTTTCTAGAAAGGATCCGTTTTTAGCAACGAATATCTTGCCTTCGGATCTGTGATAGAAGGTGTACCCAACAGTCTCTTTTGGGTATCCTATGAAGATTTACTTCTCCGGTTTGGGTTCGAGCTTATCATGTTGAAACTTTTTCACATAAGCATCGCAGTCCCAAACTTTAAGAAACAACAACTTTGGTTTCTTGCCAAACCACAGTTCTTAAGGCGTTGTCTCAACGGATTCAGATGAGGCCCTTATTTAACGTGAATGCAGCTGTCTCTAATGCATGACCCAAAACGATAGTGGTAAATCGGTAAGAGACATCATAGATCGCACCATATCCAATAAAGTACGGTTACGACGTTCGGACACACCATTATGCTGTGGTGTTCCGGGTGGCGTGAGCTGTGAAACTATTCCACATTGTTTCAAATGAAGACCAAACTCATAACTCAAATATTCTCCTCCACGATCAGATCATAGAAACTTTATTTTCTTGTTATGATGATTCTCTACTTCACTCTGAAAATCTTTGAACTTTTCACATGTTTCAGACTTGTGTTTCATTAAGTAGATATACCCATATCTGCTCAAATCATCAGTGAAGGTCAGAAAATAACGATACCCGCCGTGAGCATCAACACTCATTGGTCCGCATACATCAATATGTATGATTTCCAACAAATATGTTGCTCGCTCCATAGTTCCGAAGAACGGAGTTTTAGTCATCTTGCCCATGAGGCATGGTTCGCAAGCACCAAGTGATTCATAATCAAGTGTTTCCAAAAGTCCATCATTATGGAGTTTCTTCATGCGTTTTACACCAATATGACTTAAACGGCAGTGCCACAAATAAGTTGCACTATCATTATTAACCTTGCATCTTTTGGTTTCAATATTATGAATATGTGTATCACACGATCGAGATCCAACAAACCATTTTCATTGGGTGTATGACCATAGAAGGTTTTATTCATGTAAACAGAACAACAATTATTTTCTAACTTACATGAATAAATGTATTGCAATAAACATGATCAAATCATATTCATGCTCAACACAAACACCAAATAACACTTATTTAGTTTCAACACTAATCCCGAAAGTATAGGGAGTGTGCGATGATGATCATATCAATCTTGGAACTACTTCCAATACACATCGTCACTTCATCCTTTAACTAGTTTCTGTTCATTATGCAACTCCCATTTCGAGTTACTACTCTTTAGCAACTTAACCAATATCAAATACCGAGGGGTTGCTATGAACACTAGTAAAATACACATCAATAATCTGTATATCAAATATACCTTTATTCACTTTGCCATCCTTCTTATCCGCCAAATATCTAGGGTAGTTCCACTTCTAGTGACCATTTCCTTTGCAGTAGAAGCACTTGTTTCAGGCTTGAGTTTAGCTTTGGGTTTCTTCATGGGAGTGACAACTTGCTTGTCATTCTTCTTGAAGTTCCCCTTCTATCCCTTTGCCCTTTACTTGAAACAAGTGGCCTTGTTAACCATCAACACTTGATGCTCTTTCTTGATTTCTACCTTCGCTGATTTCAGCATCACGAAGAGCTCGGGAATTACTTTCGTCATCCCTTGCATATTATAGTTCATCACGAAGTTCTACTAACTTGGTGATAGTGACTAGAGAACTTTGTCAATTACTATCTTATCTGGAAGATTAACTCCCACTTGATTCAAGTAATTGTAGTACCCAGACAATCTGAGCACATGCTCACTGGTTGAGCTATTCTCCTCCATCTTGTAGGCAAAGTACTGTCAGAGGTCCTATACCTCTCGACACGGGTATGAGTATGAAATACTAATTTCAACTCTTGGAACATCTTATATGCTCCGTGACGTTCAAAACGTTTTTGAAGTCCCGGTTCTAAGCCGTAAAGCATGGTGCACTAAACTATCAAGTAGTCATCATACCGAGCTTTTGTCAAAACGTTCATAACGTCTACATCTGCTCCTGCAATAGGTCTGTCACCTAGCGGTGCATCAAGGACATAATTCTTCTGTGCAGCAATGAGGATAATCCTCAGATCACGGAACAATTCCGCATCATTGCTACTAACATCTTTCAATTTAGTTTTCTCTAGGAACATATAAAATAAACGGGGAGCAACATCGCGAGCTATTGATCTATTACATAGATATGCTAATACTACCAAGACTAAGTTCATGATAAATTAAAGTTCAATTTAATCATATTACTTAAGAACTCCCACTTAGATAGACATCCCTCTAGTCATCTAAATGATCACGTGATCCAAATCAACTAAACCATGTCCGATCATCACGTGAGATGGAGTAGTTTCAATGGTGAACATCTTATGTTGATCATATCTACTATATGATTCACGCTCGACCTTTCGGTCTCCAGTGTTCCGAGGCCATATCTGCATATGCTAGGCTCGTCAAGTTTAACCCGAGTATTCTGCGTGTGCAAAACTGGCTTACACCCGTTGTATTTGAACGTAGAGCTTATCACACCCGATCATCACGTGGTGTCTCGGCACGACGAACTTTCGCAACGGTGCATACTCAGGGAGAACACTTATACCTTGAAATTTAGTAAGGGATCATCTTATAATGCTACCGTCGTTCTAAG
>LR738715.1:95527293-95537924 GCA_902687465.1 Secale cereale
GGGAGAACACTTATACCTTGAAATTTAGTAAGGGATCATCTTATAATGCTACCGTCGAACTAAGCAAAATAAGAAGCATAATAAGATAAACATCACATGCAATCAAAATATGTGACATGATATGGCCATCATCATCTTGTGCTTTTGATCTCCATCTCCAAAGCACCTTCATGATCACCTTCGTCACCGGCGTGACACCTTGATCTCCATCGTAGTATCGTTGTCGTCTCGCCAACTATTGCTTCTACGACTATCGCTACCGCTTAGTGATAAAGTAAAGCAATTACATGGCGATTGCATTTCATACAATAAAGCGACAACCATATGGCTCCTGCCAGTTGCCGATAACATTACAAAACATGATCATCTCATACAAAACCGTATAACTCATCATGTCTTGACCATATCACATCACAACATGCCCTGCAAAAACAAGTTAGACGTCCTCTACTTTGTCGTTGCAAGTTTTACGTGGCTGCTACGGGCTTTAGCAAGAACCGTTCTTACCTACGCATACAAAACCACAACGATGTTTCGTCAAGTATGTGCTATTTTAACCTTCACAAGGACCGGGCGTAGCCACACTTGATTCAGCTAAAGTGAGAGAGACAGACACCCGCCAGTCACCTTTAAGCAACGAGTGCTCGTAACGGTGAAACCAGTCTCGCGTAAGCGTAAGCGTAATGTCGGTCCGGGCCGCTTCATCTCACAATACCGCCGAAGCAAAGTATGACATGCTGGTAAGCAGTATGACTAGTATCGCCCACAACTCATTGTGTTCTACTCGTGCATATCATCTACGCATAGACCTGGCTCATGATGCCACTGTTGGGGAACGTAGTATTTTAAAATTTTCCTACGATCACGCAAGATCTATCTACCAGATGCATAGCAACGAGAGGGAAGAGTGTGTCTACGTACCCTCGTAGACCGGGAGCGGAAGCGTCAAGTGACGCGGTTGATGTTATCGAACTTCTTCGCGATCCAACCGATCAAGCACCGAACGTACGGCACCTCCGCGTTCAGCACACATTCAGCTTGATGACGTCCCACGAGCTCTTGATCTAGTTGAGCTTCACGGGAGAGTTTCGCCAGCACGACGGCGTGGTGACGGATATGATGTGTTCACCGGCGCAGGGCTTCGCCTAAGCTCCGCGACGGTATGACCGAGGTGTGATTCTGTGGAGGGGGGCACCACACACGGCTAAAACAATTCAACTTGTGTGTCTTTGGGTGCCCCCTGCCCCCGTATATAAAGGAGCAAGGGAGGGAGGCCGGCCAACTTCTCCTGGTGCGGCTAGGGAAGGAGTCCTACTAGGAATAGGATTGCAATCCTATTCCTAGTAGGATTCACCAAAAGAAAGAAGAGGGAAAGGAATAGGAGAGGTGGCGCCCCCCCCCCCAATCCTAGTCCAACTAGGAACCCTAGGTGGGGGCGCCGGCCAGCCCTATGGGCTGCCTCTCTCTTTCCCTTTAGGCCCACTATGGACCATCCCCTCTCGTAGGGGGTTCCGGTAACCCCCTCCGGCAATCCCGATAAATCCGAAACTTTTCCGGTATACTTTCGGTGTCCGAATATAGCCATCCAATATATCAATCTTTATGTCTCGGACATTCCGAGACTCCTCGTCATGTCCGTGATCTCATCCGGGACTCCGAACTACCTTCGGTACATCAATACTCATAAACTCATAATACCGATCGTCATCAAACGTTAAGCGTGCGGACCCTACGGGTTCGAGAACTATGTAGACATGACCGAGACTCATCTCCGGTCAATAACCAATAGCGGAACCTGGATGTTCATATTGGCTCCTACATATTCTACGAAGATCTTTTATCGGTCAGAACCGCATAACAACATACGTTGTTCCTTTTGTCAAACGGCATGTTACTTGCCCGAGATTCGATCGTCGGTATCTCTATACCTAGTTCAATCTCGTTACCGGCAAGTCTCTTTACTCGTTCCGTAACACATCATCTCGTGACTAACTCATTAGTCTTTTGCTTGCAAGGCTTATTGTGATGTGTGTTACCGAGAGGGCCCAGAGATACCTCTCCGACACTCGGAGTGACAAATCCTAATCTTGATCTATGCCAACACCACGAATACTTTCGGAGACACCTGTAGAGCATCTTTATGATCACCCAGTTACGTTGTGACGTTTGATAGCACACAAGGTGTTCCTACGGTATTCGGGAGTTGCATAATCTCATAGTCATAGGAACATGTATAAGTCACGAAGAAAGCAATAGCAGTTAAACTAAACGATCATAGTGCTATGCTAACAGATGGGTCTTGTCCATCACATCATTCTCCTAATGATGTGATCCCGTTGATCAAATGACAACTCATGTCTATGGCTAGGAAACATAACCATCTTTGATCAATGAGCTAGTCTAGTAGAGGCATACTAGGGACATACTGTTTTGTCTATGTATTCACACATGTACTAAGTTTCCGGTTAATACAATTCTAGCATGAATAAAAGACATTTATCATGATATAAGGAAATACAAATAACATCTTTATTATTGCCTCTAGGGCATATTTCCTTCAGGGGGCACCCACAGGGCGCCTGGGCACCCCCTGGCCCCCCTCTGGCCCCACTTCTGGCATTTTGTTTCTTCGGGTGCGTGGATTTTTCTGAGATGCTTAAAAATCCGTTTTCCTGCACACAAATAAACCATACAGGCAGCTCTGCTGAAAACAGCGTCCGTCCGGGTTAGTTTAGTCCAAATCATGCAAGAATGAGGTCAAAACAATATCAAAAGTGTTTGGAAAAGTAGATACGTTTGAGACGTATCACTTGGTATAGTGGATGCTTTTCGAAGGTCCGAGGTAGACGGTTTCCGAGAAAGACTGGTTATGTGTTGAAGGATGGATATAGCTGGATGTAGGTTTAGAGTTGATTGCGCGGTGCTTCCCTTGTATCCCCAACACCTGATTGCATAACTGGGAACTTTCGGAAATTCATAGGTGGGTTTATCTAGTAGATCGTAGGCATTCTTCCAACGAATGCAGGTTAGCGAGTTCGGGGTTCTACATTGAGTGAAGTGGTTTTATGACCGATGTTCCGATCGGGAGTTGCATCTTAAAGGGTCCTTGGCTATGCTGATCCAGGGATTACAAAACCCTTTCGTAACGCGTTCATAAGCTTACAGCACAAAGATGTTAGAACAAAGCTCCTATCTTGTGTTTGTTTCCATCTGTACCTTGTTGTTTTTTCTTATTTACCTTTTGTCCCCTATGTGGCTTCTCGTGAAGATTGTTGTTATCATTAAGCTGAGAATTTCATTCGTTCCTGTTGTTCGAATGATTTCATTCGTTCCTATTGTTCGAATGACTCTTGTGAAGACTATGTTGCATTCAATCCGTTGTTTCAGCTTATACCTTCTTTCAATCAATTGCTGATTCGTGGTCATCTCTTTCAGGATGGCTCCGAAACGAGTTCCCAACGCTAACCCAGAGGGTGAAGAGGTCCGAGATCGTCCTCCTTCCCCTCCTCCTCCGTCTGAGGCTTGGAGAGCGATTATGCAGACTACAAATCAGAACACCCAGATGTTGATGCAGATGATGCAGCAGATGCAAGCTAATCAAGCTAATCAGGGTGTTCCAGGGAACCAAGGCAATTTCTTCAACCAACAACACCATGCTACTCTCAACCAGTTCTTGGCCAATCAACCAAAAGCTTTCAGTTACTGTGTCGACCCTCTTGATGCTGAAGATTGGTTAACCGATATCAAGAAGCATTTTGAGTGCAGTAACGTAAGAGAAGAGGACTATGTGAAGTTTGCAGCCTTCCAACTCAAAGACCAAGCAGCTGACTGGTGGCAGCAGTACAAAGACTCCAGGCCAGGTCGTGTGATCTCTTGGGAGGATTTCTGCAAGGACTTTCGCTCTCACCACATTCCAACAAGTGTCATCGAGGGTATGCGTGAGCAATTCCGCAACTTGAAGCAGGGCTCTATGACTGTCTACCAGTATAATGTCAAGTTCCAAAACCTCGCCCGCTATGCTAAGCAAGACATTCCTGATGCCAAGAGCAAAATCTATCAGTTCCGCGGAGGCCTCAAGGATGAACTTCAACTTGCTCTCACCTTGTTCGAGCCCGATGAGTTCGACAAATTCTATAACATGGCTTTGAAACAAGAGGCAGCTCAGCTCAAGATGGAGGCTTCTAAAAAGAGGATTCGAGATGCCGTTCACTCTTCCTCATCGTCCCAGATGGTCTCGAAACAACAGAAATTTTGGCTTCCTCCTCCTCCAGTGATTCGAGCTCCTTACAACAACTCCAACAACTCCAACAACTCCAACAACAAGAATGCTGGTGGTCGTGGTTTCTCCCACCCACACAACCAAGGCAATCAGTCCAAGTTGCAGATTCAAGCTTCCAAGTCGACTGTTCCTCCTACTCGTCCACTTTCTGAGGTGACTTGCTACAAGTGTGGCCAGAAGGGTCATTATTCCAACAAGTGCAACAATCCGAGGCGCCTTCCGGCTCCTCCACCTGTCGGTACCGCTATGGTCAAGCATGATCCAAAGGCAGCAAGGGTCAATCTGATGAATGCAGCGCAAGCGGAGAATTCTTCTGATGTGATATTGGGTAACCTCTCAGTTAACTCTTTTCCAGCTAAAGTGTTGTTTGATTCGGGTGCTTCATGTTCTTTCATGTCATGTCCATTTGCATCCAAGCACAATGTTGTCACTTCAAATTTGCCTCAGAAGTTGCAAGTTGTTTCTCTGGGCAGGATAATGACTTCTAGTGTCTATGCTCCGGACGTTTCTATTCGCATGGGTGATTATCGCTTTCTGGCTAAACCGGTGGTTCTTGGCAGTTCTGACATTGACCTCATCCTCGGGATGGACTGGCTTTCTCAGCATGATGCTCAAATTGATTGTGCACAGAAGGAAGTCAAGATGAATCATCCTGATGAAGATGTGATTATCTTTGCCTCCAGGGATAACACTATCAGGCTTTTCTCTCTCAATGATAAGGGCGAGATTAATGCCATCTCTCAAATTCCGGTGGTTAACGAATACCAAGACGTCTTTCCTGAAGAACTTCCAGGCATGCCTCCACACCGTCAGGTGGAATTCGTCATTGAACTCGAGCCGGGTACTAAGCCAGCATGCCGGCATCCGTACAAGCTCTCTCCTTGAGAATTGAAGGAATTGAAGAAGCAGCTTGATGAACAGGAACGTTTGGGGTCTGATCAGGCCTAGTACGTCTCCTTGGGGCTGTGGTGTCTTATTTGTCAAGAAGAAGGATGGCACGGAGTGTCTCTGCGTTGATTACCGGCCATTGAACAAGAAGACAATAAAGAACAAGTATCCGCTCCCCAACATCAACGAACTCTTCGAGCAGCTCAAAGGAGCTAAAGTGTTCTCTAAGCTCGATCTCCGAATGGGCTATCACCAAATTCGCATTCGCGAGGAGGATATTCACAAGACTGCCTTCAGAACGAGCTACGGCTCATATGAGTATACAGTCATGTCCTTTGGTCTCGCCAATGCTCCTCCTACCTTCTAGAGAATGATGCACTACATCTTCAACCCCCACACCGGCGAGTTTGTGCTTGTATATCTGGATGATTTTCTGGTATTTTCCAAGAATGAAGAAGATCACGAAAAGCACTTACGTCTGGTTCTTGACCGACTCCGTGAGCATAAGTTCTATGCCAAGTTCTCCAAGTGCGAATTTTGGCTCGATAAGGTCTTGTACCTGGGCCATATCATCTCCGCTGACGGTATTGCGGTAAACCCTAAGAAAGTTGAAGCAATTGTCAACTGGGAAGCTCCTCAGAACGTCAAGCAACTCCGAAGCTTTCTTGGTCTTGCCAGCTATTGCAGAAGGTTCATTGAGAACTTCTCCAAGATTGCCAAGCCTCTTTCCAACTTGCTGCAGAAGAATGTCAAATACTTTTGGTCTCCAGAGTGTGAAGTGGCATTCAGAACTCTCAAAGAAAAGCCCGTCCCTGCTCCAGTTCTAACTCCTCCAGATGAGTCCAAGCCCTACGAAGTATTCTGTGATGCTTCTCTTCAAGGTCTTGGTGGTGTGCTTATGCAAGACAAGAGAATTGTGGCATACACTTCTCGTCAGCTGAAGCCAAGTGAGAAGAACTATCCCACACATGATCTCGAGCTAGCAGCTATGGTACATGCTTTGATTACGTGGAGACATCTGTTGTTGGGCAGAAAAGTCGACATCTTCACCGATCACAAGAGCTTGAAGTACATCTTCACACAGCCGAATCTGAACCTCCTCCAGACTCGTTGGGTTGAAATGATCCGAGAGTATGATCCAAGCATCGAATACACTCCTGGCAAGGCGAATGTGATTGCAGATGCTTTGAGAAGAAAGGCATATTGCAACAGCCTTCTTATCAAGCCGTTTCAGCCTGAGCTTTGTGAAGCATTCAGGAAACTCAACCTCCAAGTTGTTCCGCAAGGATTTCTTGCAAATCTTCAAGTTGCTCCTACCTTGGAAGATCAGGTCCGTGAGGCCCAACTCAGTGATGCCATGGTGCAGAAGGTGAAACATGGTATTGCAAAGGGCACTCCTAAATACAAGTGCTACCGCGTTGATGAGAGAGATACCTTGTTCTTCGAGGACAGACTCGTGGTTCCCAAAGGTGATCTCAGGAAGCTCATAATGGAAGAAGCACATGATTCTCTCCTTTCCATTCATCCTGGCAGTTCCAAGATGTACCAAGACCTCAAGCAGTCTTACTGGTGGACACACATGAAAAGGGAGATTGCCCAATTCGTGAATGAATGTGATGTCTGCAGAAGAGTGAAGGCAGAGCATCAACGCCCAGCCGGTCTTCTCCAACCTCTTCCTATTCCCGAGTGGAAATTCGACCACATTGAAATGGATTTCGTCACTGGCTTTCCTAAGTCCAAGAGAGGGAATGATTCTATCTTCGTGGTGATTGACAAGCTTACCAAAGTCGCTCACTTCCTTCCAGTCAAAGAATCCATCAATGCAGCTCAATTGGCAGAGTTGTATACTTCCAGAATTGTGTCCTTACATGGCATTCCTCAAGTTATCTCCTCAGACCGTGGAAGTTTGTTCACTTCAAAGTTCTGGGACTCCTTTCAGTCCGCCATGGGCACTAAGATCAGGTTCATCACTGGTTTTCACCCTCAGACCAGTGGTCAAGTCGAGCGAGTGAATCAGATTCTAGAAGACATGCTCAGAGCCTGTGTCATCTCTTTTGGCATGAAATGGGAAGATTGCCTTCCATTTGCCGAGTTCTCGTACAACAACAGCTACCAAGCAAGTGCCGGCAAAGCTCCGTTTGAAATCCTCTATGGCAGAAAGTGCCGTACCCCCCTCAACTGGTCTGAAACAGGCGAACGTCAACTTCTTGGCAATGACTTGATCTCAGAAGCCGAAGAGATGTGCAAAGTCATACGTGAGAATCTCAAGGCCGCTCAGTCGCGTCAGAAGAGCTACTATGACGGCAAGCATCGTGACTTGGTTTTCAACATTGGTGATCATGTTTATCTCCGTGTTTCTCCGATGAAAGGCACCCAAAGATTCGGTATCAAAGGAAAGCTTGCTCCTAGATACGTCGGGCCTTTCAAGATCCTTGGCAAAAGAGGCGATCTAGCCTATCAACTTGAGCTCCCTTCCAACTTCGCCAATGTTCATGATGTGTTCCATGTGTCTCAACTCCGCAAATGCTTCAAGACACCTGAACGCATGATTCCGTTTGAAGAGATTGATCTTCAACAAGATTTGTCTTACCGAGAGCATCCAGTTGCTATTCTCGAAGAAACCGAGTGCAAGACCCGCAACAAGTCCATCAAATTCTTGAAAGTCAAGTGGTCACACCATACCAACCGAGAAGCTACGTGGAAACGAGAAGATCATCTTCGTTCCGAGTACCCTTCCTTTTTCCAGTCCTAGATCTCGGGACGAGATCTTTTTGTAGTAGAGGAGAGTTTGTAATGCCCCGGATGTAATACTTTCCCTTTTGGGCATATAATATATCTCCGGCTTCATCAATTCCATTCCGGGTTCTTTTTCTTTCGGGTTTTCGTCGTTTTGTTGTGTGCGTGTGTGGCTTTCATTCATATCATGTAGTCACGTGCATCGCATTGCATTTGTGTTGTCGTTTGCATCCGGTCCCACTCGTTTCTTTCCGTTGTCCGTTTCGCGTTCCGGAGCTCCCTCACGTGTTCGTGGCGTCTCCGAGGCCTACTTTGGTGTTTGGCTGTGTAACGTTACCGGTTTGGCGCGAGACTTGTCGTGTGTTGTTGTTTTGGTGTGTGTAACCCGCCTGTCAAATCTCGTCGTGTTTGTAGTCCGTTTGCTACCCCAACAGTTATTCTCGTGGGCTCAAAGTGCCTCCACTTTGAGGCCCAAGACACCCCTCCAACAGCCCACCAAACCAGCCCAAACCCCTCCCTTCATCTGGGCCATCCAATTCTAATCGCGTGGCCGAAAACCACACCCCATTTGGACAACCCTAGCTCCTTGTGCCTATATATTTGTCCACCTTCCTTTTTTTTTGCCCCAAAACAAGGAAACCCTAGCCACCTTCTTCCTCCTCCAGCCTCCTCCCTCCACTCCGGCCGGAGCTCGTCGGAGCTCGCCGGAGGCCACAGATCCGGCCAACTGCACCACCTCACAGCCACCGCCGCCCTTTCTTCACCACCGCGCCACCTCACCGCCGCTCCCGCCGACCACCGCCGCCGCCCTCCGGCCGGCGCGCCGCGCCGCCAGGCCGCCCCCACACCGAGACCCGTCGCCCCGCTTGAGGCGAGCATCACCGCCGCCTCTCGGGCTCGGGGAGGGATCCCGATCGATCCCCCCAGCCGATCCAGCCGCCTCTGCCCTCCTGGGCCTCCCTCGACTCCACCGCCCAGCCGGCCCGCTCCAGCGCCGGCCTCCATGCCCGCAGGCCCTAGCACGGCTGGGCCGGATCGCCTAGCTTCCGCCGCCTCCCGCTGGGCCGCCGCCGCGAGGCCCAGCCTCCAACCGCCGCTCGCCGTCAGGGCCCCCTCAGGCCCCGATCCGCGCCACTCGGTGGGCCGCTCCCTCCAGGCCTCCTCTCGGGCCGCACCGAGGCCTCCTTCGCCAGCCACCGGGCCCGATCCGGCCGATCCGCAAAGCCCGAAGCCCGTTTGACTTTTCAGATCTGAGAAGGTTGCCCCCAAATTCCTCTAAGTTCCTGTGATATTTTGTTCTCTGATGCAGTTTTCAAATGATGATATCTTTGTGTGTGTTGCTCCGTTTTGCGCAAATGAGATGTCCAGACGTTCGTGGAGACATGTACTACATTTCTTTCCATTATGCCATACATGTTTGAGTTCATCTAGGTGCTTAAAATTCTGTTGCAAGAGTGCATCGTGATAAAAACTGCTGTTAGTGTTGTTTTTCATGCCATCTTTGCATAGTGATAACTTGGTGCTCGTTTATCCGAATGATGCAAATGACATGTCCACGTGTTCGTCTTGTCATGCTCTACATGATGATTGCTTAGACTTGCATGATAGATTTAATCTTGCCATGTTTATCTCCGTTGCAAAGTGCTATGTGGCTGTTAAGTTTTTAAGCTTGTTATGAAATGCCAACTTGAGGAGCTCATTGCTATCATTGTGATTGTCTCCATGATGCATGCTTAGGTGTTTTGGAATCACCATCATGTGTACTTTGTTGTGGTGGTCACCACTTGCCATGTTTAGTTTTGAGGTGACTTAAACTTGCTCTCAAAGATGCCATGATGAAACTGCTGTTTTAACACTTAGTGAAATTTCACTAAGTCTGGAATCTGTAATTTCCAGATGCCATGTATGCTTGTTGTTCTAGGCCAATCCATGATAGTTTTGGGGTGACTCTTGATGATTCCTTGTAGTATATATTGTTGGCTATCCATTCATGCTCTCACATGCTTATTTGAGTGGCTGTAGCATATTTATCTTTTGCTCCAAAGTTGCAAAAAAATACTGCTGTCAGGATTTTGTTGTCAAGTTCAATATGTCATAGCTTGTTGCTATTGATCCGTGGCTCCTTTGCGGGTGCACCAATAGACTTATTTGCTGTAGGATATGTCTAGTTTATGTTCATGCTCTTTGCCATGATGTTTGAGTGCTGTAGATTATTTATCTAGTGCCCCGAAGTTGCTATGTGGCTGTAATTTCCAGCTTGTGCATATTTCTTGTTTCGGGCATAACTTTTAGCCCGTAACTCCGTTTTGAGCAAGTCCTATATGAAACTTGATTGATTTTTCGTGTAGATTCATAATATCCCAATGTTATCTTGTTTTGAAGCATTTTGCTTGATCGCATATTGTCATGCTCATTGTGCTCCCTTAGTGCATAAGTCATGCATCCATCATTTTTGTGTGTGATACGTCCAAAACGTATCTATAATTTCTGCTTGCTCCATGCCACTTTTGGGTGATATTGCTATGATATTTATACACTTCCATACACTTTTGATCATATTTGGACTAACCTACTAATCCAGTGCACCCAGTGCCAGTTTCTGTTTTCGGCTGTTTTTGTATTTTAGGTTTTCACATTACGAGAACTGCCAGGAAAAATCCAGAAAAATTATATAAAAAATCAGCGTTCCAGAACCTACCTTGCGCCCGAAGGACAGCCGGGGGGGGGG
>LR738715.1:95537967-95596250 GCA_902687465.1 Secale cereale
GGGGGGGGGGGGGGGGGGGGGGCACCAGGGCTCCAGGCGCCCTGGCGGCGCGACCCCCTGGGCCGCGCCGGGGGGGCGCCTGGGCCCCCCGAGCCCCGTCTGGTGCCCTCCTTTGGCATATATTTAGAGCGTCCTTTGAAACCCTCGGAACGGGAACTCTTTTTCGCGATCTCATCTCTGTTCCGCCGCCGCCGCCACTTCCAAAATCGGGAGCACCAGGAGAACTCTTCCCGTCACCCTGCCGGAGGGGAGGATCATCATCGGGAGCCTCTCCACCACCATGGACGCCTCCCGGATGAGTTGTGAGTAGTCTCCCTTGGACCATGAGTCCAGGACCAGTAGCTATGTGATGTTCTCCTCCCGTTCTTGTGCTTCACTAATTAGTTCTCGTGAGCTGCCCTACATGATCGAGGCACATATGTAATCCTTATGTTGTTGCTATGATGAGTTTGCTGGGATCCGATGGATTATGAGATTATGTTCAGATTGTGATTGAGTAATATATTTGATCTACCTCTTTTATATTTATGTTCATAAGTAATTCTTGCATGTTCTCCGTTGTTATTTATTGCTATGGCCAAGTAGTAGGTAGTGACTCCAAGAGGGAACGTTATGCTCGATTGTGGGTTCATGCCCCTCGATGACTAGTTTGAGTGACAGAAACATGAGTCTAGGGGATGTGCTGTTGCCACAAGGGGGAAAACAACGGTGCTTGTGCCCGCGGGTGCAAGGATTGTTTACTTTATGCAAAGTTCTTTTAATGCAGTTGTCTGTTGCATTGAGTTTACACTATGGGTGGGGCTCGCAACTTAATACCAGCGAGATGTTCTGGATAGATATCTCAAGGTGGATGATTAGTAGTAGATATTGATGGATTTCGGTCTACTTACTTTGGCGTACCACCCATGCTTTGAACCTCAACCTTTCTTGCAATGTAGTCAGCATTGGTTTGCGTTCGTGGTCCTATCAATTGCCCAGCTGTAATTCATTTACCTCACATAGCTGTTTTATCGTCTTTTGGGAGAGAGACATCACTAGTGAACATCATGAGACTCCGGTCCATATTACCATCATTGATCACATCCGCTATTTACTTTTTGCTATTATGTACTATTGCAAACATTATCTATCACTACTATCATTTGCGTTTAATGCTTTGTGAACTACAAGGCCGGAGGGATTGACAACCTCTCTGTACTCGTTGGGAGCAAAGTTATTTGTATCTGTGTGCAGGTCCACGTTGATTGCTAATATCTGGCACCGTTAGCAGTTGACACCTACTTGTTGAACCTAGGAGTCTCTAGGGATTCGATCCTTGGCATATTTGCTAAGGAAAAAACTTCCACAACACTGCATCTCACACCTTCCACTTGGGGTAACCAACGAGGGGTTAGAGGCCCATCAAGGAGTTTTTCTGGCGCCGTTGCCGGGGACTCCACTCTTCAGGATAGGGGAGTTGCATGCTATCTTTTACCTTTGCTTTTTAGTCTTGTTAGTTTACCTTTCAGTTTTTGCTTTAGTATCTTTTATCGAAAATCACAAAAATAGTTATCTTGCTTGCTTGCTACTATGGGTTCCACCGAGAACACCAAGTTGTGTGACTTCACTAGTCACAACAACGATGACTTTATCAGCACACCTATCACTACACCTGCCACTTCAGCACCTGCATATGAAATTAAACCTGCTTTACTGAACTTAGTTATGAGAGAACAATTCTCCGGTGCTGGAGATGATGCTGCTTTACACTTAAACAACTTTGTTGAACTTTGTGATATGCAAAATTACCAAGAAATAGATGGTAATATTGTTAAGCTTAAGCTTTTTCCTTTCTCCTTGAGAGGAGGAGCTAAAATTTGGTTTCAGTCTTTGCCTAGAAATAGCATAGATTCTTGGGACAAGTGCAAAGATGCTTTTATCGGAAAATACTATCCACCTGCTAAAATTATCCAACTTAGAAGTAGCATAATGAATTTTAAACAATTGGATAATGAACAAGTTGCCCAAGCTTGGGAACATATGAAATCCCTTATCAAGAACTGCCCCACTCATGGTTTGACTACTTGGATGGTTATCCAAACTTTTTATGCAGGCTTGAACTTTACCTCGCGGAACTTGTTAGATTCGGCCGCGGGAGGAACTTTTATGTCAACTACACTTGGTGCTGCCACGAAGCTTCTCGATGAGACGATGACCAACTATTCCCAATGGCACACCGAACGCGCTCCAATAGGTAGGAAGGTAAACTCTGTCGAGGAGATTTCCTCCTTAAATGAAAAAGTTGACTTGATCATGTCTCTACTTTTGAAGCAATCCTCTGTTGATCCTCGTGATGTTCCTTTAAATTCTTTGATTGCTCAAGAACAAGTAGATGTGAACTTTATCTCTAGAAACAATTTTAACAACAATGCTTATAGGAGTAATTTTGGTAGCAATCCTAGACCGTTCCCCTCTAATTCTTATGGGAACAACAATGCTTATCCTAGTACCAAGAACTCCACTACTGAACTAGAGATTATGCTTAAAGATTTCATCACTACCCAAAAAGCCTTTAATAAGAGTATAGAAGAAAAACTACATAAACTAGATGATCTTTCTTTTAAGGTAGACCATTTAGCCAATGAGGTAAAATTGCTAAAAATTAAAACTTCTCCTCTTGAGGAGAGGGAAGTCACTCCTATAAATGCTATTCAAGTGCAAATTAATGAAAACATTAGGATGATGGCTAAACTTAAAGAGAGATGGGCTAGAGAAAGGGAGGAAGAAGATAGAATTAAGAGCCTTCCTACCCACCACATTGTTGCTACTATCTAAGTTGTTGAGCATGTTCAAACTCTTAGCACCCAATGTACTCCTGGTCCCATTGGACCTATTAATGGTGATGCTATGACTATAGAAACTACCAAACAAATGAACCTAAAGGACACCACTACCACTTTACTTGATGCTCGTGACCTTGATTTTGATAATTGCACTCTTACTGAAGTTATTGATTTCCTTCACAAGATGTCTAGAGACCCCCGCACTAGCACGCTTAACCTTGCCTTCACAGAGCATATCACTAATGCTCTCATCAAAGCTAGGGAGGAGAAACTTAGAGTAGAAGCCTCCATACCTAGAAAGCTAGAAGATGGTTGGGATCCTATGATAAAAATTAAATTGAATGACTTCTCTTGCTATGCATTATGTGATGTTGGAGCTAGTACCTCTGTTATGCCCAAAAGAATATATGATATGCTTAAATTGAAACCTTGTGATTCTTGTTCTTTTGGTGTTCGTCTCGTTGATTCTTCCATAAAGAAACCTTTGGAGAGGATCGACGATGTTCTTATCGTTGTCAATGATAATTATGTTCCCGTTGATTTTACTATAATGGATATTGAATGTGATCCTTCTTGTCCAATTATTTTGGGACGTCCCTTTTTACGCACCGTTGGTGCTATCATTGACATGAAAGAGGGTAATATAAAATTTCAGTTTCCTCTCAAGAAAGGGATGGAACACTTCCCTCGAAAGAAGATCAAGTTACCTTTTGAGTCCGTTGTACGGGCTAGCTATTCTTTTACTCTTGATAAAACTTGGTCTATATGCATTATGCCTAGCTTAAAGGCATAAAAGAAAGCGCTTTTGGGAGGCAGCCCACATGAATAAAATTTTTATTTTGCTTTTGTTGTGTCATGATGTTGTTTACTACAGTAGCATCATCATTGTATCTTTGCTTTTCATATTTGTGCCAAGTATAGCCTCTGATTGCTAGAAAGTTCAAAAGTTGTGAGGTGCTGTCCAGGAAACAGATTCTGTCCTTGGATAGAAAAATTCGTATAAAATCACCAGATCATCTTTTTGGTCTGAACTTGTTCGACAGCGTTTTCTATATAATTGTCTTTCGTGCATCTGTTCTGAGTTTTCTGATTTGTGTTGCAGAAGTACCCCGAACAAATCATTTACTACCTGCTGTTCTGTTTTTCACAGATTCTGTCCTGTTTTGCCTTTCCTTCATTTTGCAAACCAGGAGCTTGCTTTTTCTTTGCAAAAACCTTTTGGCAATCTTGAGAAACAGTAGACCTTCAAGAATATCTTTATTTCCAGCAAGGTGCAATTATTTTATTATGGGTACTAACCTCGCTAATCAGATTATGATGAGTTATGTATGAAGGGAGTTTTCAAGTGTGCGAGGGAAGATGATAAAAAGATTCAGGAGTGTCAAACGCTCAAGCTTGGGGATGCCCCCGTGCACCCCCAAGAAATATTCAAGGAGACTCAAGCGTCTAAGCTTGGGGATGCCCCCGTGCATCCCCTTCTCCATCAACATCATCAGTTCGTCTTTCGTTCCGCTATATTTTAATCACTTCATGTGTTATGTGCTATGCTTGGAGCGTCTTGCTTTTTGTTTCCTTTTTAGTTTTTCATAACGAGTCGGAACTCAGCTTTCTTTATGTGGGAGAGAAACACGCTCCACTTCTACCTAGAACATAACATAGAATTTTCATGTCTATCTTTGCTGTGTGTGTTCTTTGTCTTTTAATAGCTACTATCATGTTCAGCTCTTAGTATTCATGCTTATCTTTTCAAAGAGCTTTTGTTTAGTTGGTTGCTTGAACTCTCTTTAATTATCATGCTTATCTTATTAAGAGAGTTTGCTTCCGTTGCATTGGTTGATATGTCTATGTTGAAGATGCTACTTGCATAATGGTGCTTAGTAATTCATGTTTTCTTGTGGTTAGTCTCAAATAGCTGGGGGATTCCCAATGTGTTATTGGAGTACCAACATGATTTGTTTGCCTATGATGTTGTATGGTTCAGTAATATCTTCCTTCGAGAATTTATTTTGATTGACTTGGCATATGCTCATGCATATTTAAGACTGTAAAGAAAGTCTGTCAAGCCTTGATGATCTTTTATTTCTGAGTAGCGATATAACTACCATGCCTGATTCAATGTTGCTTTGTCGCTCTGCATGATTATGACCGTCATTGCTCTCTTAGTTGGTCGCTCCCAGTCTTTTGCTAACCTCCACCTGTACTAAGCGGACTAACTTTGCTAAGCGGTATCCATGTTTCTGGGGACGCCATCAACTGTTACACTTTTGTTGAATATCATGTGAGTTGCTAAGCATGTTCGTCTTGTCTGAAGTAAGGGTGATTTGCCATGGGTTGAAGGGTTGAGTATGCATATTGTTAGAGAAGAACATTGGGCCGCCAACCAAAGCCATGTATCATGGTGGAAGTTTTAGCTTGGACATTAATCCTCAATCTCTTATGAGAATATGCTTATGCATTAAAGAGGAGTCCATTATCTATTTTCTATGTTGTCCCGGTATGGATGTCCTCAAGTTGAGATCTATCAAAAACGAGAAATCAAATGCGATCTATCTCCTTGGACCTTTGTACAGGTGGCATAGAGGTACCCCTTTGTGACACTTGGCTGAAACATATGTAATGCAATGATAACCCATGGAAATCCGAGCTAATTAGGACAAGGTGCGAGCACTATTGGTATTAGATGCATGAGGCTTGCAACTTATAGGATGTTTTATGCATAACACATATGAAGTACTACTACCGTTGACAAAATTGCTTCTATGTTTTCGAAAAAAAAAGCTCTAGCACATGACCATCCTTTTACTTTTATGTTGAGTCTCCACCTTCTTTCTTCAAGCACCAACTACTGAGAGCATGATTGTCATTCTGAGTGTAATGTGGATTGTCCCAAAGTAGCATTGTCTTTTGCATGATTGTGATATCGTTTATTTTGAAATCATTGTATCTAGTCATCACTTCAACCTTGAAGGTGCCCCTGCATTTATGTTTTGCTTCACTAAAGGGGGCAAGCTAGATATCACTTTATCATATTTGCGCATCATGTTCATTGCAAATCTTTTTGATGTTTCAGTTTCATGTTGTAAAACTTTCAGTCATTTGTGATTTTCTCATGAGGCAACTTAATTACTACAGATTCATTGTCTCAGTAAGCTTTTGTCATATGACTATGAATAAGTCCTATATGGTTAATAGCATGTCACCACAGAAATTATTCTTGTTATCATTTACCTACTCGAGGACGAGCAGGAATTAAGCTTGGGGATGTTGATACGTCCAAAACGTATCTATAATTTCTGCTTGCTCCATGCCACTTTTGGGTGATATTGCTATGATATTTATACACTTCCATACACTTTTGATCATATTTGGACTAACCTACTAATCCAGTGCACCCCAGTGCCAGTTTCTGTTTTCGGCTGTTTTTGTATTTCAGAGCCGAGCCCCGTCTGGTGCCCCCCTTTGGCATATATTTAGAGCGTCCTTCGAAACCTCGGAACGGGAACTCTTTTTCGCGATCTCATCTCTGTTCCTCCGCCGCCGCCGCTTCCAAGATCGGGAGCATCAGGAGAACTCTTCCCGGCACCCTGCCGGAGGGGAGGATCATCATCGGGAGCCTCTCCACCACCATGGACGCCTCCCGGATGAGTTGTGAGTAGTCTCCCTTGGACCATGAGTCCATGACCAGTAGCTATGTGATGTTCTCCTCCCGTTCTTGTGCTTCACTAATTAGTCCTCGTGAGCTGCCCTACATGATCGAGGCACATATGTAATCCTTATGCTGTTGCTATGATGAGTTTGCTGGGATCCGATGGATTATGAGATTATGTTCAGATTGTGATTGAGTAATATATTTGATCTACCTCTTTTATATTTATGTTCATAAGTAATTCTTGCATGTTCTCCGTTGTTATTTATTGCTTTGGCCAAGTAGTAGGTAGTGACTCCAAGAGGGAACATTATGCTCGATTGTGGGTTCATGCCCCTCGATGACTAGTTTGAGTGACAGAAACATGAGTCTAGGGGATGTGCTGTTGCCACAAGGGGGAAAACAACGGTGCTTGTGCCCGCGGGTGCAAGGATTGTTTACTTTACGCAAAGTTCTTTTAATGTAGTTGTCTGTTGCATTGAGTTTACACTATGGGTGGGGCTCGCAACTTAATACCAGCGAGATGTTCTGGATAGATATCTCAAGGTGGATGATTAGTAGTAGATATTGATGGATTTCGGTCTACTTACTTTGGCATACCGCCCATGCTTTGAACCTCAACCTTTCTTGCAATGTAGTCAGCATTGGTTTGCGTTCGTGGTCCTGTCAATTGCCCAGCTGTAATTTGTTTACCTCACATAGCTGTTTTATCGTCTTTTGGGAGAGAGACATCACTAGTGAACATCATGAGACTCCGGTCCATATTACCATCATTGATCACATCCGCTATTTACTTTTTGCTATTATGTACTATTGCAAACATTATCTATCACTACTATCATTTGCGTTTAATCCTTTGTGAACTACAAGGCCGGAGGGATTGACAACCTCTCTGTACTCGTTGGGAGCAAAGTTATTTGTATCTGTGTGCAGGTCCACGTTGATTGCTAATATCTGGCACCGTTAGCAGTTGACACCTACTTGTTGAACCTAGGAGTCTCTGGGGATTCGATCCTTGGCATCTTTGCTAAGGGAAAAACTTCCACAACACTGCATCTCACACCTTCCACTTGGGGTAACCAACGAGGGGTTAGAGGCCCATCAGTGTGCGCATTGCATCTTGTTGATTCGTGCCTTGTGTGGTTGTGTTGATTAGAGCCGGAAGCTGAGACCGAGTACGAGTACGAGCACGAGGTTACCACCGAGCTTGAGAACGAGGACCCCTCTTATGATCCGAACGACTACTCTTCAGGCAAGATGACCGAACCCCGATAACATCACTATCTTTGCCTATTGCTAGTAGTCTCGATCTATAGTTTTGCCTCGATGCCCATGTCTTTCATGTCAGCCTCCTACTTGTAACCATGATCATGTCTAACCACCCTACCTATGCAAACCATTGATTGGCTATAAGTACGCTTCGCTCAGCCCGTCTTATAGCATTGCTATTTGCAGGTGAAGTTGAAGATGCTTGCTTCATGTTGAAGTTTTGTTGGGTTATATCACACTATATAAATGCTTAAAATGAAATCATCTATATATTGGCAATGGGTGGAAGGCTAAGCCTTTTGCTTGGTGATTTTGTTCCACTCATGCCGCTAGGAACCGTATAAACCGGTGTTATGTTCCTTGATTATGCGTTCCTCACACGGTTGGGGTTATGGGGCCCCCTCGATAAACCGCTAAGTGCTAAGTCTTTTGCAGCAAGTCCCAACATTGGTACTATTTGCCTAATAACTAAATAAACTTGCATAGGGAGTAATTAACCTTCTTTCTTAATCAACAACCCCGGGCCAGTGCTACACATGAGTGTTGGTCCGAAACGGGGAGCCTGCGGGGCCACCACGAGGGAACTCGAGGTTTGGTAAAAACCCGTAGCTTCACCCATCCGGTCGTGGCCTGAGACGAGATACACGCGGCTACTATCAGGGTGTCGGCACGCCGGGAGGATTTGCTGGATTAGCCTTACCTTAGTTCGGAGTATCTTGAGCACGGGATTCCGAGAATACTCAGGTCTTCCCACTTTGGAGTTGCGACTCCGTGGATCGTGGGCTTGTCATGGGCCAAGTTGGAACACCCCTGCAGGGTTATGAACTTTCGAAAGCCGTGCCCGCGGTTATGTGGCAGATGGGAGCTTGTTAATATCCGGTTGTAGAAAACTTGACACCATGTTACAATACACTACCAGCGTGAGTACCGTGACTGTCGTTTTCCGAAAGGGTTTCGGGAGATGAACACGGTGGGGTTATGTTTGACTGGCTTTAGTTAGGATCACTTAGTGATCATCTCTCGACCGAGGCACCTTCTCTTCTCGCTCTCTTTAACGTAAGCTAGGCTAGTGCTGCTGCAACCACTTTCTTATTCTTTCTTCAGCCTTGTTCCACACCCAAGGCTTACATAGTCATGTTACCCGGGAACGGGATTGCTGAGTCCTCTGTGGCTCACAGTTACTTCACCACACCAGATGCAGGTACGATGGTGAGCTATCCAGGTGATGGCACCGAGCTAGATTGGGAGTACGACGAGGAGCGTAGCCGTTACTATGTTCGTTATCCCGATGATCAGTAGTGGAACTTTCTACTAGGATTCGATCCGACCTGTGGATTTAATTATGTTTGGTATCTTGTCATTTGGATTTTTACCCTTAGATGGGCTGTGATGTTTTATTGTATGATGATTGAAACATGTAATGAATTTGGGTGACGTGGCGAGTGTAAGCCAACTATTTTATGTTTTCCAACCCCATCTTTCACATGAGTTGTGCAAAGATACCAAACTTGTGATCATTCTAGCATGGGGTTATGTCTCTAAGTCGTGCCTCGACACGTAGGAGATATAGTCCCATCCTGAGCATTACACAGGGGTGGGGCCGCGCCAGGTGGCCGCCTGGGCCTCCCCTGGCTCCCCTCTGGCTCATCTTTGTTTCTACGCGAAGCTTCCTGTACGCTGATTTTTCCTATATTTTTCCTGGAATTTTTGGAGCACTTTTAATATGGGGGAAACCTGAAATAGAAAAGCAGCAGAAAACAGGAACTGGCACTGTGGTGCACTAAGTTAATAGGTTAGTCCAAATATGATCAAAAGTGCATGGAAGTGCATCAATATCATAGCAATATCACACAAAAGAAGCATGGAGCAAGCAGAAATTATAGATACGTTTTGGACGTATCAGCTCCCAACAAGCAAAAGAAGAACAAGAAATCTTTTTGGGTTTTCATTTTTAGTTACCACTACGAGCAAAGAAAGTAAACTAGCTAGAAGCTACAACTAATATTTTTTGTTTTCTGGGTTTTTCTAGGACACAAGAAAAAGACTAAGAAAAAGAAATTTAAGCTAAACATGGATGGTAAAGTGAAAGAGTGTGAGCACAGGCAACTAGAATAAGTGTGTGAACATGAATGTAAGTCGGTGAGAAACACGTACTCCCCCAAGCTTAGGCTTTTGGCCTAAGTTGGTCTATGGCCACGGATCGAAGCCACTCCCTCCAGTGTACTGAGATGTGTCCTCAGGATGGCACTGGTTGGCGAGCTCGTCCAAATCCCACCCATAAACAGATTGACGAGAAGGATCAAATGGTGGTTCTGGCTCAGGCTCTGA
Organism: Secale cereale; assembly: GCA_902687465.1. Taxonomy (NCBI): domain Eukaryota; kingdom Viridiplantae; phylum Streptophyta; class Magnoliopsida; order Poales; family Poaceae; genus Secale; species Secale cereale. The sequence goes on from LR738715.1 coordinate 95,548,033, forward strand.
AGCTTGTGCCTGGCCTTGGTACTGGTAGAAGGCATCTGATGTAATGAGGTACTTGCCTGTGGACAGATCAAACAGAGATAGTGCATGCAAGGTAACAATTTCACAGTATATTTCATCAAACCTCAATTTATAAAGTAGTTGCATATTTTTGTCTTTAACAATAAAATCATGAGCTACCATGCTCTTGTAGTCTAGATAAACAGGGGCAAGCAATTTTTCTTCCTTCTCATGATACCTAATAGGTATATTAAAATGTTCAGCAAGGCGAGAAGCAAAGATGCCTCCAAAAACGGGCCCCTTTGAGCGGTTCAGACTCAATCGTTTGGCAACGACGACGCCCAAGCTAAAAGTTGTGTCACGAAACAAGGCATGGCGTAAAATGACAATATCAGGGGCACTGAGATTCCCACTGTTCCTGCGACCAATTAAACACCTACTAGCAAATAAAGCAAAGTAACGCAGAACAGGGAAGTGTATACTGGTGATTCTTTCCCCTGAAACTTGTCTAGTTTCACCTACGGCTATCATATCAATAAACCCTTTGACGTCTTCATGACGTGGTTCATCTAGTCCACCCTCAAAGCGTACTTTGCATATTTAACAAAAATCTAACAATGATATCTCCTCAACCACATCATATAAGCGAAACTCCATCGTAGGTGGTGTTTTCCTAGAATGAAAATGGAAGCTTTGCGTAAGAATATTGGTGAGTAAGAGATACTGTTCTTTTTATTCGTGGAGGAAGTTGGTGAGGCCTGCATTATTTGCCATCCAATAAAAGTCTTTGTAAATACCGGCGGACATCATGACATTATTACACGGCCATTCACATGGTCGAACTTCCGCCGTGCGAGGAAGATGATACTTGGGCTTCTTGTTTTCTTCTTTCTTCTTCTCCTCTGAGCTCTTGCTGGAAGAGCCCCTCAATATTCTTTTTAACATTTTCTTTTTGTGATTTTTTTTGAAATTTTTAGTAACTCACAAATAAAAGTTAACCAAACTCAACAAAATTGATAGCAACAACTCCTAAAAGTGCCTAGAGGCTATATCATGCATTAGAACTACTTGGGACCAAGACATGCAAGCTCAAGAACAAGGTCACCACAGCAGCACAAATTTGCAACAAATAAAGCACTAGAACAAAAACTAATTGGACCAATGGAGGAGTCACATACCAAGGAACAATCTCTCCAAACAGTTTGGTGAATGGTGCTTTGAGCAAGGAGATCGAAAATGGCAGCAAAACGAGCTAGAACTCGGGTTTGAGCTGGCTGGGGATTTTTTTTGGAGGAAGAAGAAGGGAATGGGTGGAAGGATAAGTGGAGGGGGGCCACGTGGGGCCCTCGAGGCAGGGGGGCGCGCCCTGTGCCCTCGAGGCCAGGTGCTGGCTCCCCTCGTTGTGTGTTCAGTGCCATATTTTCTTAAATATTCTAGAAAAAAAAAATCATATTTCATTTTCATGGCATTTGGAGAACTTTTATTTTCGGGATATTTTTTATTGCACGGATAAATCTGGAAACAGACAGATGATACGTCCAAAATGCATCACTATTTTGTATCATAATTCATCTTTATTCATTGATATATTTCATGTTATGATGATGTTCTTATGTTGTTTTGGTCTATTTTACACAGTTTGCAACTTTATGATGCCGGAATAGCAGACGCAGGATTCAGCAGGAAAAAGTGGATGCTGAGTTGCTGAAGAAGAACACCTCCAAATTACCTGAAAATTGACGGGACGTGTTTTTCAGAAGAATAACGAATACACGCAAAAGGGGAGTCAGAGGGGGGCCACATGGTGCCCAGGCGGCCTGGGGGCGCGCCCCCCTGGCCGTGCCGGGGGGCCGCCTGGAGCCCCTGGCCCACCTCTGGTCGCCCCCTTTTGCATATATGTTCCCCGTCCTCCGAAAACCCTAGGCACGGGACTTTTTACGGAGTTCCGCCGCCACTTCGAGGCGGAAACCTACAGAGAAGAAAAGGGCATCTCCGGTGGGCAGATTCCACCGGGGAGATCACCTCCCGGAAGTGGAGATCGTCGCCATCGTCATCACCATCATCACGGGCATCATCGAGATCATCATCAACATCATCCCCAACACCAGCACCATCTCCATCTTCATCCAAATCTCATCTTTCCATGGCAACTCGTGTTGTAACTTGTACTACCTATCCTCTCTACTCCATCGGTGTTGATTACTACCTTGTGGTGAATGCTATTGAGTTTTGTTGGAGAAATATTATTATGTCCAGATTGTTTATCACATATTTATCCCCTCTGATCATGATCTCTTTTATGTCTTGTGAGTAGTTACTTTAGTTCTTGAGGACATGGGGAAAGTCTTGTTGTTAGTAGTCAGATGCTGTTGAAGTAATATGTGTTGTTTGATACTTAAGTTGTGTTGTCTTTCTACTAGTGGTGTTGTGTGAGTCGAACACCCAACACTTCGCCTTATTAAGGACCTAGGGGAATGCATTGTGTATAAAGAATGCTTATGGTGGGTTGCCGGAGTGACAGAAACCTGAACCCCAGTTCGCACGCTTTTGCATAAGGGAATAATGGATCCTCGATCGTATTGCTATGGTTAGGCTTTTGCCTTAAATTTTATCTTGTATTTGCGGATGCTTGCAAGGTGTTTAATCATAAGAGTGCATTCATCTTAGTCTAGAGAGTGCACTAGCATAGATCCACCCACCAAAACTTATCAACACATAACATAGTATCGATACGGAATATGGCGAAAGCACATGACTACCTCTCCCGTGTGTCCTCAAGAACGCTTTAGTCTTTATAAGTTCAGTTGCTAGGCCTCTCCTTTGCTAAGAAAGGATTGGGCCACTTGTTACTCTCAGTACCTTTTACATTACTTGCCATTACATTCCTGTTGCTTATATCGAGAAAACCCCTAAAAGTTATCTTTCAGTGCTTGCAGTAATTTCTTGCTCAGAATCGCTTATCAATACCTTTTGCTCCTCGTTGGGTTCGACACTCTTACTTATCGAAAACGCTGCAACAGATCCCTTACGGTTGAGGGTCATCAAGTACCGTTTTCTGGCGCCGTTGCCGGGGAGCGTAGCGCTATTGGAAAGAATTTTTTTTTATAATTCTGTTTTTATTTTTGTTATTGCTGTCCTCTGTCCTCATGGATAACCCTATTATTGGAGCGTTGCTTGCGGGGAGACACCCCACACCTGTGGTGGTTGGTCCTCCCCCTACTGAAATTGTGCCTTATAAAATACCAGCTGGCATTATCAATTACGTTTTGGCTAATCGTTATGCAGGAGACAGACATCCCGGTGAACACTTGCTGTATTTGTCACTACTATGTTCATTATTTAAGCTTGCAGGTGTATCGAGGGGGTTTGTCATGAGGAAATTGTTTGTCATATCCCTTATAGATAAAGCTTCAGATTTGTATGGGCTTCTTGATAACCCACACTTGCTGGACTGGCAGGAGCTCATGTCTCTCTTTTATACTAAATTTTATCCTCTTCATGAAATTCATCGAGACAGGAATTTTATCTATAACTTTAGGTCTCGTGACGGAGAAAGCATTGCTCAAGCTTGGGGGAGATTGAAGTCCCTAATGCTCAAATGCCCTATTGATAACCCTCAACCGTAAGGTATCGAGATAGTCTTCGCGGGTAAGAATAACCCAATTTATTGATTCGACACACGGGGAGCCAAAGAGTATTTATAAGCTTTAACAGTTGAGTTGTCAATTCAACCGCACCTAAAATATACTAACTTGCAGCAAAAGATAAGTGGTAACAGTGATATGATAGTGATGATAGTAATAGTAAAAGTAAATAGCAGTAGTAAATAGCAAAGGTGGCAACTAGTAACAAGCAAGGTTTAAAATACTGTAGGCTAGGGAGATGGATGGTTGGGCGTTGCATGGATGAGATAGTTTCTAACTCGGGGCACGGCACACGGAAAAGTAATGATCATCTAGGCAAATATCAAACATTAGGCATGTATCCCGTAGGTAGTTGTACGTGCTTGCAATAAGGACTTGCACAACATCTTTTGTCCTACCATCCCGCTACGAACGGGGCTAAAAGGAACTAATGGATATTAAGGTGCTCCTGTCAAAGAGCACCGAAACAAAGCAATGAACTCAATGGATACATGTAATCCTCAAACTACGGACCATCCCCTTTGGTGTCCCAAGCTGTCACCTTTGGGATCGCCGGTTCCGAACCATAACAGGTGCATACAACTCATAGATAGGATCAAGAACACAAATATATTCATGCAAACACATATGGTTCAGATCTGAAATCATGGCACTCGGGCCCTAAGTGTCAAGCATTAAGAATAACAAGTTGTAGCAAAGATGATAAACACCATACTAGATGATAGGCAACATGCCCCCAACAATCTGACGAACTATTACATGATCTAACTCATCCAATCCCTACCATCCCCTTCGCCTACAGCAAGGGAATTACTCACACATGAAGGGGGAAGTCATGGAGGGATGATGGAGTGGTGATGATGAAGACGATGGCGACGATCTCCCCTCTCCGGAGGCCAAATCAGCCTCCAGATTAGCCCTCCCGAAGAAGAACAGAGGGTGGCGGCGGCTCCGTGACGAGAAACAGCGAAAGGACTCCCGATCTGGGGTTTCTGCCTCGGAGGAAAAAATACGGGCTAAAGTAGGGCACTAGGGGGTGTGGGCCCCACCCAGGCGCCCCCCCGGCGCGGCCCGGGGGGGGGGGGGCGCCCACAGGGCGCCTGGGCATCCCCTGGCCCCCCTCTGGCCCCACTTCTGGTATGTTGGTTCTTCGGGTGCGTGGATTTTTTGTGGATTTTCGTGGATTTTTCTGAGATAGTTAAAAATCCGTTTTCCCGCGCACAAATAAAACATACAGGCAGCTCTGCTGAAAACAGCGTCAGTCCGGGTTAGTTTAGTCCAAATCATGCAAGAATGAGGTCAAAACAATATCAAAAGAGTTTGGAAAAGTAGATACGTTTGAGACGTATCAACTCCCCCAAGCTTAGCATATTGCTTGTCCTCAAGCAATTCAGTTCAACGAACTGGACGCGACAAAGAAAACTTTGACAAACTCTTTTGCTTCATTAGATGTATATAAGCATGTACTACGAAAAGAGTTCAGCAAGTATTAACAGTACTTATGAAAACAATGCAAGGAGCAATCCTTCTTTCAAGTGACCAGTCACAAATAATTAAGAGTAAACAATATATTACTGAAAATCAAGACAAGATCACATTGCACATAGCTTGAGCATATTAAGGTGGTATCTCGCTAGCCTCCATGAGTGAAGCAAAACATAAATGCAGAGACTCCTCCGGAGTTTTAAAGGAGACTAGAACTAAGAATTTCAGAATAAATCATATCACAAGTATGCAGAAGACAATGTAATACTTTGGGACAATGCACATTACACTCAGAATGACAATTATGCTCTCCTAGTCAGTGCTTTGAAGAAAGAAGGTGAGACTCTCGAACCGTGGCTTTTATTGGCAAGGTTGAAAACCCGTGATCGGAAACAAAAACTAAACATGTACCAGAGCTCTTGGTTTTAAAAACGGAAGTAAATATGTTTTGAGAGGTGCATATTTCGTCAACGAATGCTAGCAGATAACTCAATCACTTTTTAAGCTAGACAAGTCTCGAGGAACGGCTCCCGCATGAGGACGATCACATCCTCTTAATCTCCTTTGTTTACCACTGCCAAAGTTTTCTGATTTCTCATGAACAAAGCGTGAAGGAGGGTTTGTTTGTTATATTATCTTTTTGAGCCGGGCGCACTCAATGCCAGCTCCTTTTCATATCAGGGGTTCGCACATTATGCATGCAATCCAGGGGTGAAACTTGTCCAACTTAAAGAGGTCATGAATTAACTACTACTTCCTCATGAGCTAAAACATAGGCATAAAAGAGAAATGCTTTTGATTAATTTTGAGATGGTACACGAAAGTCTTCGTTAGGAATGGCAGGTAAATACCATGTATAGGAAGGTATAGTGGACTCATATGGCATAACATGTTTTAAAGGTTTTGGATGCACAAGCAGTCATTCCGCTTAGTACGGGTGGAGGTTTAGCAAAAGAGTGGGAAGCGACCAACTAGAGAGCAATAACGGTCATAATCATGCAGAGCGACAAAGCAACATTGAATCGGGCATGAAAGTGATATAACTATTCTAAAACTCAAAGATCATCAAGGCAAGGTAGACTTTTTAGTCTTAAACATGTGTAAGCATGTGCCAAGTCAATCCAAAAATTCTCTAAAGGGAAATACCACCATAGTATGCCAGACTAGGAACAATGCAATGCATGTAGATCATTTCAATAACACATTATATACTCTAGTTATTCGAGACTAGCCACAAGGAAAGCATGAACCACTGGAAGAGCATTGTAAACATAGCACTATGTCGCTACAAGCTGGTCTCTAGATCATAAGTACAGGCATATGTACAAAAGTAGAAACAATAAGAGTTCATACCGGTCTTCCTTGTTCCTTCCTTTCAGTCGATCTTCATCATTACTGCTTGTCACTTGTACGATCGAACGTAGGAAATATAATCAAATGCAATCACGGACTCGAGCTGATCTTTGAAAACAAAGCAAACTAAAGAGAGAAAGGAAATCTTTTTGGGTTTTTCAAAGGTTGAATAAAAGCAAAAGAAAAAGAAAATCTTTTTGTTGTTTTTGCCATATAGATGAATAAAGAAGAACGGGTAAAAACTTCGAAAAGATCAAAGTGAATAAAGCGGATAATACAATGAAAAGGTGAGAAGGGCACGTACTCCCCCAAGCTTAGGCTTTTGGCCTAAGTTGGTACCAGCTACTGCCCCCAGGAGCCTCCTGCTCCAGGGGTATGGTGGTGAGACCAAGGGTCGTAGAAGGATGATGGCGCGAACACCGAACTCCTCGGAGTTTCCCACGAGGAAGGTTCCGAGCGCCAAACAGAGGAAGACCCTTCAACAAACTCGGTGGCGGTCTCATCCTGAAAATGTGGTATCTCACCGTGCCTCCCCTCGTCGGGCACAACCCCCTCCATGGGGTTATGGAACTGATGCTGGACCATGAACTCATCGAACTGGACAACATCAAAGGACCATCCGTTCCTGCGAGAATAATCAAACAAAAGAGGTGCAGGTAGACGGATCTCGCGTTCCGCGGTAGTTCCGAAACGCAAGATATAAACAAGGTTATCAAGTTCAGAACCCATGGTAACAAACTTATGCCTTTTCATAGCAGCAAGATCAAAGTTTAAATAAGTAAAAGGAGTATCATCAGGGTGTGGGGTGCCTCCAAGATGCTCTAAGATAAGTGTGGCATAAATGCCACCATATAAGTCCCCCTTGTTACCGTTCATAGCAAGGCGTCGAGCAATTAAGGTACCAATATTATAATCAGACCTCCCTGAGAGGGTTGCTGCCAGGATAGCAATATCCGGAGCAGAAATGTTGCTCGTGTTGTCACGAGCTAACACCCCTCTAGCAATATAATATGCAAAATACCTGAGGTGAGGAAACAAGATACTGGAGATCTTCGACCGATGAATATCCCTCGTACCCATGCTGCAGAGAGAGTTGATGACGGTTTTCAGCTCGGAGGGCTGCGTGCCCATCCTTGCCGTCCTCCCAACGTTCGGCACACCTATTACTTCACAAAATTTTCCCAGAGTCATGGTGATAAGATCATTATAAATTTTAAACTCAATAGCACCTGATTCGGGATTATATCTAAAACTGTTAATGAAAATGGAGGTGAGTTTTTGATACTGGGTAACACGGCTGGTGATGAGCCGTGTCAAACCTGCATTAGCACAAAGATTATAAAACTCATACTTGATTCCCGCAGCTTCCATGAATACGTCACATGGATATGTCATCGCACGTGCTGGACTTGTGTCTTCCAACAACTCCATGGGCACATGATCCTCATTATAGCTCACCCTAGCAGTCCATGGTGAAGCTGCGGCTCTAGTGACTCGATCGGAGTGTGCGGGCCTCCTCTTCTCAAGCCATCCTTTTGCCCTTCCTAATAAACTCATTTCTGAAATTTTTTACAATTCACAAAAACAAGGATTAAAACAAAGTGAGCTAAGGCAAACTACTCAACTCACTTGCCCAAGGCATAAACTTGCATCAAAACTTGGAAAACAACTTTCTACACATGCATGCAAGCTCATCTCTACAACACCAAGAACTACTAAATACTCAAAAATGAGGCCACCAATCAAAACTCTAATTGGAGGGGTGGAGGAGTCACATACCAGGGAGTATTTGCTCAAAATTTCAGCTCAAATGATGGGCTGTAGAGAGAGATCGAAGAATCGCCCCCAAGAACAGCAAGAACAAGAAGAACACGACCAGAACTCGGGTTTCTGGAAAAAGAGAGAGAGGAGGGAAGAAGAAGTACCTGGAGGGGGGTCTTGTGGGCCCCAGGCGCCCTGTGGGTGCGGCCAGGGGCTGGGCCACGCCAGCTGGCCGCCTGGGCCACTGGTAGCCCCCCTGGCTGGCCCCAGGACTTTTCGGGTCTCTCCCGTAGTGGAAATTTTTAATATAATTTTTCTGTAATTTTTCTGAAAACTTCACTGTTGAAATTTTTTCGAAGTTCAAAAATCTGCGAAACTCTCTGAAAACTTGAAGTGGTTAGTAGGATTGTAAAGCTTCAAAAACATAGATACTTGGTACAGCAAGTGTGACAACACTAAAAACAAAATGAAAACGTGGAAAGCTCAACTTTTTATCCGTATATAACACGTTCACTAGTAAGGTTGATCAAGTCTTACCAACAAACAAGCGATATATAGAGCAAAAAGTATCACCTCCCACAAAGTAATCACTGAACTTTTACCTTGATGGACATTGTCCCTACCATGATAGTTTTGTATTTGTGAGGCACATGTAGTGGACAGTCCCATTCTCCAATTTTCACGGTCTCGATATTCTCTATAGAGTTGAGGGCATGCCTCCTGTCGGTCTTCTTCGGAAAATATACCGTGTGTTCTTTATCATTCACATGAAAGGTAACCTTCCCTTTGTTGCAATCAATAATAGCACCTGCGGTGTTAAGGAAAGGTCTACCAAGAATAATGGACATGCTCCCATCCTCGGGCATGTCAAGCACAACAAAATCAGTAAGAATTAAACAATTAGCAACTTCAACTGGAACATCCTCACAAATACCTATTGGAACAACGGTTGACTTGTCAGCCATCTGAAGGGAGATATCTGTAGGAATTAGTTTCTCTAAACAAAGCCTCTCGTAAAGAGAGAGAGGCATAACACTCACTCCCGCTCCAAGATCACATAAAGCAGTTTTGACATAATTATTCTTTATGGAGAAAGGGATAGTGGGTATACCTGGATCACCAAGCTTCTCAGGAATCTTTCCACTGAAAGAATAGTTAGCAAGCATAGTAGGTATTGCATCATTTGGAACTTTTCTTTTGTTAGTGACAATATATTTCATATATTTTGAGTAAGGGAGTAACTTAATAGCATCAGTCAAAGGGATTTGAAGAAAAAGAGGTTTAATCCATTCACAAAACTTATTATAATGCTCTTCTTCTTTATATTTGATGGACTTACCTGGAAAGGGCATGGGTTTCTGTACCCATGGTTCTTTCTCCTTCCCATGTTTCCTTGCGATGAAGTCTTCTTTAGTGTACCTCTTACGTTTGTCAGGTGCTTCTTCTTCTCGAACTTCAGGTGGATCATTCTTCTCATTATTATTACCTTCAGGTTCAGCACCGTCTTCAGTCTCAGCATCGGAGATAGATACACTGTTGGGATCAATAGCTGGCTCTTCATTTGCAATAGGGTCATTAGAATTGTCAGTCTCTTTATGTTTCTTTTTCTTATTTGGAGAGACAACATATTCTTCTTCCTGCATTTGAGAATCTTGCTTGATTCTCTTCGGATGTCCCTCTGGATAAAGAGGATCTTGAGTACTAGTTCCTCCTCGGGTCTTAATCCCAAAAGCCTGCAATTTATCTTGTTTGGCATTGTTAGCAAGCAAATCTCTTTGCACATTAGAAATTTGATCAAGCTGAGTTTGAACCATATGAAAATGCTTCACAAGACACTGAACATCATTAACTGTTCTATCTAAAACACCAAGCAACTTTTTGATAGCAAGGGAATTATCATGCAACTGACTTTCTATCCTCTCATTAAAATGATTCTGTTTCATAATAAAATTATCGAACTCATCTAAACATTGATCAGGAGGTTTACCATGAGGGATGTCACTTGCGTTGAAATCTAAAAGAGAGTGTACCTCTACCATAGGAGGGTGAGTGGTAGGCTCACACAGCTTCTCAATAGGGGGTAGATTCTTCACGTCTTCAGCTTTAATACCTTTCTCTTTGATAGACTTCTTTGCTTCTTGCATATCCTCGGGGCTTAGAACAAACATGCCCCTCTTATTTGTTGGTGGAGGTGGTTTAGGGACGGACCAATCTTTGTGGTTCTTGGCAATTCTGCCCATTAGATCTTCCGCATCGTCTGGTGTTCTTTTCCTGAAAACACAACCAGCACAACTGTCCAGATAAGACCTAGAGTCATCAGTTAAACCAGCATAGAATATATCAATTAATTCATTCTTAGGAACTCCATGTCCTGGTCTAGCCTGAATCAAACTGCAGTACCTCCCCCAAGCTTTAGGGAGGGACTCATCCTGCAACTGTTTAAAATTATAAATTCTTTGTAAAGCAGCATGTTGCAAATGAGCAGGAAAGTATTTATCAACAAAAGAGTGAGCTAGGTCCTGAGGACTCTTAATAGAACCGCATGGGAGTGAATCATACCATGCTTTAGCACCTTCCTTCAACGAGAAAGGAAGAAGCTTGGTCACATAAAAGTAGCGCATCTTCTCATCTGTGGTAAACAGGCTACCTAGTTCACCAAGTTTAGTTAGGTGTGCAATAGCATCATCATTTTCTCTGCCATAAAAGGGGTCCGCTTCAACCATAGGTATAAGTGAAAGATCAACAGAGAAATTAAAATCAGGATCATCAATGCATATAGGAGATGTAGCAAACTCAGGATTAGGAACGGTTTTGTTTTTCAAAGAGTGTTTTTCAAATATTTTCTTAATAGTTTCAGGGTCAGAGCCGGCAAACTCTGTCAATTCCCTGCATAAGTCTTCATCAAGTATAAAGTAATCATCATCAAGGAGCCTCTCCTGGAGTTTACTCAATTCAGGAAAATCATAAGTTTCACCAATAGGGTAGCGAGTAATAGGAAGTTCAATTCCATATTTTTCAGCAGCAGCAGTAATTTGTTTCTCAAGAGCATAACCAAGTGAACTAATATCATCATCAAAAGTAGTAGAAGCATCATCAAGTGTATCACACATAGTAACAGATTCAGTAGGAGCATCATGTGGTGGTGGTGAGGCAAACTTACTCATAACAGAAGGTGAATCAAGTGTAGTACTAGTGCTCAAAGCAGTACCTCTTCTTGTAGTGGATCTTAAGATCGGAACCTTGGGGTCACCGTTCTTACCCATAGTGGATAAAGTGCAGCAGGTAGGATACCTCAAGTAGACTTGTAAATATTGCTATGCTCCCCAGCAACGGCGCCAGAAAACGGTACTTGATAACCCTCAACCGTAAGGGATCGAGATAGTCTTCGCGGGTAAGAATAACCCAATTTATTGATTCGACACACGGGGAGCCAAAGAGTATTTATAAGCTTTAACAGTTGAGTTGTCAATTCATCCGCACCTGAAATATACTAACTTGCAGCAAAAGATAAGTGGTAACAGTGATATGATAGTGATGATAGTAATAGTAAAAGTAAATAGCGGTAGTAAATAGCAAAGGTGGAAACTAGTAACAAGCAAGGTTTAAAATAATGTAGGCTAGGGAGATGGATGGTTGGGCGTTGCATGGATGAGATAGTTTCTAACTCGGGGCACGGCACACGGAAAAGTAATGATCATCTAGGCAAATATCAAACATTAGGCATGTATCCCGTAGGTAGTTGTACGTGCTTGCAATAAGAACTTGCACAACATCTTTTGTCCTACCATCCCGCTACAAACGGGGCCAAAAGGAACTAATGGATATTAAGGTGCTCCTGTCAAAGAGCACCGGAATAAAGCAATGAACTCAATGGATACATGTAATCCTCAAACTACGGACCATCCCCTTTGGTGTCCCAAGCTGTCACCTTTGGGATCGCCGGTTCCGAACCGTAACAGGTGCATACAACTCATAGATAGGATCAAGAACACAAATATATTCATGCAAACACATATGGTTCAGATCTGAAATCATGGCACTCGGGCCCTAAGTGTCAAGCATTAAGAATAACAAGTTGTAGCAAAGATGATAAACACCATACTAGATGATAGGCAACATGCCCCCAACAATCTGACGAACTATTACATGATCTAACTCATCCAATCCCTACCATCCCCTTCGCCTACAGCAAGGTAATTACTCACACATGAAGGGGGAAGTCATGGAGGGATGATGGAGTGGTGATGATGATGACGATGGCGACGATCTCCCCTCTCCGGAGGCCAAATCAGCCTCCAGATTAGCCCTCCCGAAGAAGAACAGAGGGTGGCGGCTGCTCCGTGACGAGAAACAGCGAAAGGCTCCCGATCTGGGGTTTCTGCCTTGGAGGAAAAAATACGGGCTAAAGTAGGGCACCAGGGGGTGTGGGCCCCACCCAGGCGCCCCCCCGGCGCGGCCCAGGGGGGAGGGGGTGCCCACAGGGCGCCTGGGTACCCCCTGGCCCCCATCTGGCCCCACTTCTGGTATGTTGTTTCTTCGGGTGCGTGGATTTTTCGTGATTTTTCGTGGATTTTTCTGAGATAGTTAAAAATCCGTTTTCCTGCGCACAAATAAAACATACAGGCAGCTCTGCTGAAAACAGCGTCAGTCCGGGTTAGTTTAGTCCAAATCATGCAAGAATGAGGTCAAAACAATATCAAAAGAGTTTGGAAAAGTAGATACGTTTGAGACGTATCAACTCCCCCAAGCTTAGCATATTGCTTGTCCTCAAGCAATTCAGTTCAACGAACTGGACGCGACAAAGAAAACTTTGACAAACTCTTTTGCTTCATTAGATGTATATAAGCATGTACTACGAAAAGAGTTCAGCAAGTATTAACAGTACTTATGAAAACAATGCAAGGAGCAATCCTTCTTTCAAGTGACCAGTCACAAATAATTAAGAGTAAACAATATATTACTGAAAATCAAGACAAGATCACATTGCACATAGCTTGAGCATATTAAGGTGGTATCTCGCTAGCCTCCATGAGTGAAGCAAAACATAAATGCAGAGACTCCTCCAGAGTTTTAAAGGAGACTAGAACTAAGAATTTCAGAATAAATCATATCACAAGTATGCAGAAGACAATGTAATACTTTGGGACAATGCACATTACACTCAGAATGACAATTATGCTCTCCTAGTCAGTGCTTTGAAGAAAGAAGGTGAGACTCTCGAACCGTGGCTTTTATTGGCAAGGTTGAAAACCCGTGATCGGAAACAAAAACTAAACATGTACCAGAGCTCTTGGTTTTAAAAACGGAAGTAAATATGTTTTGAGAGGTGCATATTTCGTCAACGAATGCTAGCAGATAACTCAATCACTTTTTAAGCTTGACAAGTCTCGAGGAACGGCTCCCGCATGAGGATGATCACATCCTCTTAATCTCCTTTGTTTACCACTGCCAAAGTTTTCTGATTTCTCATGAACAAAGCGTGAAGGAGGGTTTGTTTGTTATATTATCTTTTTGAGCCGGGCGCACTCAATGCCAGTTCCTTTTCATATTAGAGGTTCGCACATTATGCATGCAATCCAGGGGTGAAACTTGTCCAACTTAAAGAGGTCATGAATTTACTACTACTTCCTCATGAGCTAAAACATAGGCACAAAAGAGAAATGCTTTTGATTAATTTCGAGATGGTACACGAAAGTCTTCGTTAGGAATGGCAGGTAAATACCATGTATAGGAAGGTATAGTGGACTCATATGGCATAACAGGTTTTAAAGGTTTTGGATGCACAAGCAGTCATTCCGCTTAGTACGGGTGGAGGTTTAGCAAAAGACTGGGAAGCGACCAACTAGAGAGCAATAACGGTCATAATCATGCAGAGCGACAAAGCAACATTGAATCGGGCATGAAAGTGATATAACTATTCTAAAACTCAAAGATCATCAAGGCAAGGTAGACTTTTTAGTCTTAAACATGTGTAAGCATGTGCCAAGTCAATCCAAAAATTCTCTAAAGGGAAATACCACCATAGTATGCCAGACTAGGAACAATGCAATGCATGTAGATCATTTCAATAACACATTATATACTCTAGTTATTCGAGACTAGCCACAAGGAAAGCATGAACCACTGGAAGAGCATTGTAAACATAGCACTATGTCGCTACAAGCTGGTCTCTAGATCATAAGTACAGGCATATGTACAAAAGTAGAAACAATAAGAGTTCAAACCGGTCTTCCTTGTTGCTTCCTTTCAGTCGATCTTCATCATTACTGCTTGTCACTTGTACGATCGAATGTAGGAAATATAATCAAATGCAATCACGGACTCGAGCTGATCTCTGAAAACAAAGCAAACTAAAGAGAGAAAGGAAATCTTTTTGGGTTTTTCAAAGGTTGAATAAAAGCAAAAGAAAAAGAAAATCTTTTTGTTGTTTTTGCCATATAGATGAATAAAGAAGAACGGGTAAAAACTTCGAAAAGATCAAAGTGAATAAAGCGGATAATACAATGAAAAGGTGAGAAGGGCACGTACTCCCCCAAGCTTAGGCTTTTGGCCTAAGTTGGTAGCAGCTACTGCCCCCAGGAGCCTCCTGCTCCAGGGGTATGGTGGTGAGACCAAGGGTCGTAGAAGGATGATGGCGCGTACACCGAACTCCTCGGAGTTTCCCACGAGGAAGGTTCCGAGCGCCAAACAGAGGAAGACCCTTCACCAAACTCGGTGGCGGCCTCATCCTGAAAATGTGGTATCTCACCATGCCTCCCCTCGTCGGGCACAACCCCCTCCATGGGGTTATGGAACTGATGCTGGACCATGAACTCATCGAACTAGACAACATCAAAGGACCATCCGTTCCTGCAAGAATAATCAAACAAAAGAGGTGCAGGTAGACGGATCTCGCGTTCCGCGGTAGTTCCGAAACGCAAGATATAAACAAGGTTATCAAGTTCAGAACCCATGGTAACAAACTTATGCCTTTTCATAGCAGCAAGATCAAAGTTTAAATAAGTAAAAGGAGTATCATCAGGGTGTGGGGTGCCTCCAAGATGCTCTAAGATAAGTGTGGCATAAATGCCACCATATAAGTCCCCCTTGTTACCGTTCATAGCAAGGCGTCGAGCAATTAAGGTACCAATATTATAATCAGACCTCCCTGAGAGGGCTGCTGCCAGGATAGCAATATCCGGAGCAGAAATGTTGCTCGTGTTGTCACGAGCTACCACCCCTCTAGCAATATAATATGCAAAATACCCGAGGTGAGGAAACAAGATACTGGAGATCTTCGACCGATGAATATCCCTCGTACCCATGCTGCAGAGAGAGTTGATGACGGTTTTCAGCTCGGAGGGCTGCGTGCCCATCCTTGCCGTCCTCCCAACGTTCGGCACACCTATTACTTAACAAAGATTTCCCAGAGTCATGGTGATAAGATCATTATAAATTTTAAACTCAATAGCACCTGATTCGGGATTATATCTAAAACTGTTAATGAAAATGGAGGTGAGTTTTTGATACTGGGTAACACGGCTGGTGACGAGCCGTGTCAAACCTGCATTAGCACAAAGATTATAAAACTCATCCTTGATTCCCGCAGCTTCCATGAATACGTCACATGGATATGTCATCGCACGTGCTGGACTTGTGTCTTCCAACAACTCCATGGACACATGATCCTCATTATAGCTCACCCTAGCAGTCCATGGTGAAGCTGCGGCTCTAGTGACTCGATCGGAGTGTGCGGGCCTCCTCTTCTCAAGCCATCCTTTTGCCCTTCCTAATAAACTCATTTCTGAATTTTTTTTACAATTCACAAAAACAAGGATTAAAACAAAGTGAGCTAAGGCAAACTACTCAACTCACTTGTCCAAGGCATAAACTTACATCAAAACTTGGAAAACAACTTTCTACACATGCATGCAAGCTCATCTCTACAACACCAAGAACTACTAAATACTCAAAAATGAGGCCACCAATCAAAAATCTAATTGGAGGGGTGGAGGAGTCACATACCAGTGAGTATTTGCTCAAAATTTCAGCTCAAATGATGGGCTGTAGAGAGAGATCGAAGAATCGCCCCCAAGAACAGCAAGAACAAGAAGAACACGACCAGAACTCGGGTTTCTGGAAAAAGAGAGAGAGGAGGGAAGAAGAAGTACCTGGAGGGGGGTCTTGTGGGCCCCAGGCGCCCTGTGGGCGCGGCCAGGGGCTGGGCCGCGCCAGCTGGCCGCCTGGGCCACTGGTAGCCCCCCCTGGCTGGCCCCAGGACTTTTCGGGTCTCTCCCGTAGTGGAAATTTTTAATATAATTTTTCTGGAATTTTTCTGAAAACTTCACTGTTGAAATTTTTTCGAAGTTCAAAAATCTGCGAAACTCTCTGAAAACTTGAAGTGGTTAGTAGTATTGTAAAGCTTCAAAAACATAGATACTTGGTACAGCAAGTGTGACAACACTAAAAACAAAATGAAAACGTGGAAAGCTCAACTTTTTATCCGTATATAACACGTTCACTAGTAAGGTTGATCAAGTCTTACCAACAAACAAGCGATATATAGAGCAAAAAGTATCACCTCCCACAAAGTAATCACTGAACTTTTACCTTGATGGACATTGTCCCTACCATGATAGTTTTGTATTTGTGAGGCACATGTAGTGGACAGTCCCATTCTCCAATTTTCACGGTCTCGATATTCTCTATAGAGTTGAGGGCATGCCTCCTGTCGGTCTTCTTCGGAAAATATACCGTGTGTTCTTTATAATTCACATGAAAGGTAACCTTCCCTTTGTTGCAATCAACAATAGCACCTGCGGTGTTAAGGAAAGGTCTACCAAGAATAATGGACATGCTCCCATCCTCGGGCATGTCAAGCACAACAAAATCAGTAAGAATTAAACAATTAGCAACTTCAACTGGAACATCCTCACAAATACCTATTGGAATAGCGGTTGACTTGTCAGCCATCTGAAGGGAGATATCTGTAGGAATTAGTTTCTCTAAACAAAGCCTCTCGTAAAGAGAGAGAGGCATAACACTCACTCCCGCTCCAGGATCACATAAAGCAGTTTTGACATAATTATTCTTTATGGAGCAAGGGATAGTGGGTATACCTGGATCACCAAGCTTCTCAGGAATCTTTCCACTGAAAGAATAGTTAGCAAGCATAGTAGATATTGCATCATTAGGAACTTTTCTTTTGTTAGTGACAATATATTTCATATATTTTGAGTAAGGGAGTAACTTAATAGCATCAGTCAAAGGGATTTGAAGAAAAAGAGGTTTAATCCATTCACAAAACTTATTATAATGCTCTTCTTCTTTAGATTTGATGGACTTACCTGGAAAGGGCATGGGTTTCTGTACCCATGGTTCTTTCTCCTTCCCATGTTTGCTTGCGATGAAGTCTTCTTTAGTGTACCTCTTACGTTTGTCAGGTGCTTCTTCTTCTCGAACTTCAGGTGGATCATTCTTCTCATTATTATTACCTTCAGGTTCAGAACCGTCTTCAGTCTCAGCATCGGAGATAGATACACTGTTGGGATCAATAGCTGGCTCTTCATCTGCAATAGGATCATTAGAATTGTCAGTCTCTTTATGTTTCTTTTTCTTATTTGGAGAGACAACAATTTCTTCTTCCTGCATTTGAGAATCTTGCTCGATTCTCTTTGGATGTCCCTCTGGATAAAGAGGATCTTGAGTACTAGTTCCTCCTCGGGTCTTAATCCCAAAAGCCTGCAATTTATCTTGTTTGGCATTGTTAGCAAGCAAATCTCTTTGCACATTAGAAATTTGATCAAGCTGAGTTTGAACCATATGAAAATGCTTCACAAGACACTGAACATCATTAACTGTTCTATCTAAAACACCAAGCAACTTTTTGATAGCAAGGGAATTATCATGCAACTGACTTTCTATCCTCTCATTAAAATGATTCTGTTTCATAATAAAATTATCGAACTCATCTAAACATTGATCAGGAGGTTTACCATCAGGGATGTCACTTGCGTTGAAATCTAAAAGAGAGTGTACCTCTACCATAGGAGGGTGAGTGGTAGGCTCACACAGCTTCTCAATAGGGGGTAGATTCTTCACGTCTTCAGCTTTAATACCTTTCTCTTTGATAGACTTCTTTGCTTCTTGCATATCCTCGGGGCTTAGAACAAACATGCCCCTCTTCTTTGTTGGTGGATGTGGTTCAGGGACGGACCAATCTTCATGGTTCTTGGCAATTCTGCCCATTAGATCTTCCGCATCGTCTGGTGTTCTTTTCCTGAAAACACAACCAGCACAACTGTCCAGATAGGACCTAGAGTCATCAGTTAAACCAGCATAGAATATATCAATTAATTCATTCTTAGGAACTCCATGTCCTGGTCTAGCCTGAATCAATCTGCAGTACCTCCCCCAAGCTTTAGGGAGGGACTCATCCTACAACTGTTTAAAATTATAAATTCTTTGTAAAGCAGCATGTTGCATATGAGCAGGAAAGTATTTATCAACAAAAGAGTGAGCTAGGTCCTGAGGACTCTTAATAGAACCGCATGGGAGTGAATCATACCATGCTTTAGCACCTTCCTTCAACGAGAAAGGAAGAAGCTTGGTCGCATAAAAGTAGCGCATCTTCTCATCTGTGATAAACAGGCTACCTAGTTCACCAAGTTTAGTTAGGTGTGCAATAGCATCATCATTTTCTCTGCCATAAAAGGGGTCAGCTTCAACCATAGGTATAAGTGAAAGATCAACAGAGAAATTAAAATCAGGATCATCAATGCATATAGGAGATGTAGCAAACTCAGGATTAGGAACGGTTTTGTTTTTCAAAGAGTGTTTTTCAAATATTTTCTTAATAGTTTCAGGGTCAGAGCCGGCAAACTCTGTCAGTTCCCAGCATAAGTCTTCATCAAGTATATAGTAAACATCATCAAGGAGCCTCTCCTGGAGTTTACTCAATTCAGGAAAATCATAAGTTTCACCAACAGGGTAGCGAGTAATAGGAAGTTCAATTCCATATTTTTCAGCAGCAACAGTAATTTGTTTCTCAAGAGCATAACCAAGTGAACTAATATCATCATCAAAAGTAGTAGAAGCATCATCAAGTGTATCAGACATAGTAACAGATTTAGTAGGAGCATCATGTGGTGGTGGTGAGGCAAACTTACTCATAACAGAAGGTGAATCAAGTGTAGCACTAGTGCTCAAAGCAGTACCTCTTCTTGTAGTGGATCGTAAGATCGGAACCTTGGGGTCACCTTTCTTACCCATAGTGGATAAAGTGCAGCAGGTAGGATACCTCAAGTAGACTTGTAAATATTGCTATGCTCCCCGGCAACGGCGCCAGAAAATGGTACTTGATAACCCTCAACCGTAAGGGATCGAGATAGTCTTCGCGGGTAAGAATAACCCAATTTATTGATTCGACACACGGGGAGCCAAAGAGTATTTATAAGCTTTAACAGTTGAATTGTCAATTCAACCGCACCTGAAATATACTAACTTGCAGCAAAAGATAAGTGGTAACAGTGATATGATAGTGATGATAGTAATAGTAAAAGTAAATAGCAGTAGTAAATAGCAAAGGTGGCAACTAGTAACAAGCAAGGTTTAAAATACTGTAGGCTAGGGAGATGGATGGTTGGGCGCTGCATGGATGAGATAGTTTCTAACTCGGGGCACGGCACACGGAAAAGTAATGATCATCTAGGCAAATATCAAACATTAGGCATGTATCCCGTAGGTAGTTGTACGTGCTTGCAATAAGAACTTGCACAACATCTTTTGTCCTACCATCCCGCTACGAACGGGGCCAAAAGGAACTAATGGATATTAAGGTGCTCCTGTCAAAGAGCACCGGAACAAAGCAATGAACTCAATGGATACATGCAATCCTCAAACTACGGACCATCCCCTTTGGTGTCCCAAGCTGTCACCTTTGGGATCGCCTGTTCCGAACCGTAACAGGTGAATACAACTCATAGATAGGATCAAGAACACAAATATATTCATGCAAACACATATGGTTCAGATCTGAAATCATGGCACTCGGGCCCTAAGTGTCAAGCATTAAGAATAACAAGTTGTAGCAAAGATGATAAACATCATACTAGATGATAGGCAACATGCCCCCAACAATCTGACGAACTATTACATGATCTAACTCATCCAATCCCTACCACCCCCTTCGCCTACAGCAAGGGAATTACTCACACATGAAGGGGGAAGTCATGGAGGGATGATGGAGTGGTGATGATGATGACGATGGCGACGATCTCCTCTCTCTGGAGGCCAAATCAGCCTCCAGATTAGCCTTCCCGAAGAAGAACAGAGGGTGGCGGCGGCTCCGTGACGAGAAACAGCGAAAGGACTCCCGATCTGGGGTTTCTGCCTCGGAGGAAAAAATACGGGCTAAAGTAGGGCACCAGGGGGTGTGGGCCCCACCCAGGCGCCCCCCCCCCCGGCACGGCCCAGGGGGGCGCCCACAGGGCGCCTGGGCACCCCCTGGCCCCCCTCTGGCCCCACTTCTGGTATGTTGTTTCTTCGGGTGCGTGGATTTTTCGTGATTTTTCGTGGATTTTTCTGAGATAGTTAAAAATCCGTTTTCCTGCGCACAAATAAAACATACAGGCAGCTCTGCTGAAAACAGCGTCAGTCCGGGTTAGTTTAGTCCAAATCATGCAAGAATGATTTCAAAACAATATCAAAAGAGTTTGGAAAAGTAGATACGTTTGAGACGTATCACCTATTCATAAGCTTCCCAAGGAAATTATACTTACAAATTTTTATGCCAGGCTTTCTCGTCAGGATAAGGAGATGCTGGATGCCTCCTCTAGTGGGGTATTTCAGAAGAAGAGTGTTGAAGAAAGGTGGGATCTCCTTGAAAGAATCCAGAGGAATACTGAAGATTGGGAAATTGATAAAGGTATTGAACCCACTATAAATTATGAACATGACTATATTGAGAGCTATGTGGAAACTGATTACTTCAATACTTTTTGCTCTAAGATCGGTCTTGATTCCCATCTAGTGATTGATTTATGTAAGAATTTTGCCTCTCATGTTGATTCTTTTAAAAAGAATAGAGACCAGCACCATGCACCTTTTAAAGAAAAACCTATTGATATTTATGTTGCTGAGCCTATTTTGCCTGCAGTTATATATGAACAACCTCCTTTTCCCACAAGGATAAAGGAGCACTCTCTTGTGACAGGCATAATAAATAAAAGTGAGAGAAAAGTTGATGAACCTGAGGAACAGATCAGGGTCGATCCTCGAGTTGCATTGATTAAAGACCTTGTCACTGATGATGTTTTAGATTCCAATATAACTTTTTGTGCTGTTTCCACTAACCTTGTCACAGCCAAGAACAAAGGCCCAATTTCAGGTACTCCAGTGGTGTCTATTAAAATAGGAGATCACAATTATTATGGGCTATGCGATTTGGGATCGAGTGCAAGTGCTATTCCTTATTCCCTCTATGAAGAAATCATCGGTGAGATTTCCCCTTGTGAACTTGAAGAAGTTGATGTTACTATTCATCTTGCAAATAGATCAACTATCTCTCCTATCGGAATTGTGAGGGACGTTGAAGTCCTATGTGGAAAGGTAAAATACCCTACCGACTTTCTGGTACTTGGTTCAGCCAGGGACAATTTTTGTCCCATCATTTTTGGTAGACCTTTTCTTAGAACTTGTGGAGCTATAATAGATTGCAAGAAAGGTAAAGTTTCTGTTGAATTCAATGGTGAGCCATATGAATTTAATTTTTCTAAGTTCTCTAAGCAGCCTCGTGGTACTGATTTACCTAGTAATGATAAAATTATTTAAAGTATTGCCTCTATTGCTATTCCCCCTGATGATCCTTTGCAGCAATACATGGAGGACCACGAGAATGATTTACATATGCAGGAAAGAAATGAACTAGATGAAATATTCTTGAGGCAGCCCACTATCCTGAAGCACAACCTCCCGGTTGAACCTTTGGGAATTTTATCAAAACCGAAAGAAGACCCGGTGTTCGATCTTAAACCTCTTCCCGATACACTCAAGTATGCTTATTTAGATGAAAAGAAAGTATATCTTATTATTATCAATTCTAACCTTTCAGGATATGAAGAAGAGCGGGTATTGGAAGTACTTCGTAAACACCGAGGCGCAATTGGCTACACCCTTGATGACCTTAAGGGGATTAGTCCATCTATCTGTCAACATACTATCAACCTTGAGCCTGATGCTAAACCAGTTGTTGATCATCAACGACGGTTGAACCCGAAGATGATGGATGTCGTGAGAACTGAGATTCTCAAGCTCTTAGCCGTAGGTATTATCTACCCTATAGCTGATAGTAAGTGGGTAAGTCCGGTACATTGTGTTCCTAAGAAAGGAGGTACAACTGTGGTTCCTAATGATAAAAATGAACTAATACCTCAGAGAATTATTATTGGATATAGAATGTGTATTGATTACAGGAAGTTGAACAAGGCAACCAGGAAGGATCACTACCCGTTGCCGTTCATCGACAAAATGCTTGAAAGGTTATCCAAAAATACCCACTTTTGTTATCTCGATGGTTATTCTGGCTTCTCTCAAATTCATGTTAACACTGTCGATCAAGAGAAGACCACGTTTACTTGTCCTTTTGGTACTTATGCTTACAGACGTATGCCTTTTGGTTTATGTAATGCCCCAGCTACTTTTCAAAGGTGTATGTCTGCTATCTTTCATGGTTTCTGCGGGGATATTATGGAAGTCTTCAAGGACGATTTCTCCGTCTATGGAACTTCATTTGACCATTGTCTTCACAACCTTAATAAAGTTTTGCAGAGATGCGAGGAGACAAATTTGGTACTCAACTGGGAGAAGTGCCACTTTATGGTTAATGAAGGAATTGTTCTTGGTCACAAGATTTCTGAAAGGGGAATTGAAGTGGACAAAGCCAAGATTGAAGCTATTGAGAGGATGCCCTATCCAAGGGACATCAAAGGTATTCACAGTTTTCTCGGTCATGCAGGTTTTTATAGAAGATTTATTAAAGACTTTTCTAAAACCTCGAGACCCCTCACTAATCTTCTCCAGAAGGATGTTCCTTTTGCGTTTGATGAAAATTGTAAGGAAGCTTTTGAAATCCTTAAGAAAGCTTTGATAACTGCCCCTATAGTACAACCACCTAACTGGAACTTACCTTTTGAAATTATGTGTGATGCAAGTGATTTTGCTGTTGGAGCTGTTTTAGGACAAAGGGTTGATAAGAAATTGAATGTTATACATTATGCTAGTAAAACCCTTGATAGTGCTCAAAGAAATTATGCTACTACTGTGAAGGAATTCTTAGCTGTAGTTTTTGCTTGTGATAAGTTTAGGCAGTATATTGTTGATTCTAAAGTTATTATTCATACTGATCATGCTGCCATTAAATATCTTATGACAAAGAAGGATGCCAAACCAAGGCTTATCAGATGGGCACTCCTTCTCCAAGAATTTGATTTGCAGATTGTTGATAGGAAAGGGGAAGACAATCCGGTAGCGGACAATCTTTCAAGAATGGAAGATATACCACATGACCCCATCCCAGTTAATGATAGTTTTCCATACGAGCAACTTGCCGTTGTAAAAATACAACCTCTTTCCGACCCTTGGTATGCAGATTATGCTAATTTTATTGTTGCGAAGTATTTGCCTCCAGGTCTAACATTTCAGCAGAGGAAGAAGTTCTTTCATGATTTGAGGCACTACTTTTGGGATGACCCACATCTTTTCAAAGAAGGTCCCGACGGGATCGTGAGAAGATGCATTCCAAAACATGAGCAGAAAGACGTTCTTCGACGATGTCATGATAGTCCCTATGGAGGACATCATGCCGGTGAGAGGACTGCACATAAGGTTCTTCAATCAGGTTTTTATTGGCCTACCCTCTTTAAAGATGCTAGAAATTATGTTTTAGCTTGTGATAAATGTCAGAGAGTTGGTAACATTAGTAGAAGGAATGAGATGCCTATGAATTACTCACTAGTGATTGAACCTTTCGATTGTTGGGGTTTTGATTTTATGGGTCCTTTTCCTTCTTCGCACAAGTACACTCACATTTTAGTAGCTGTTGATTATGTGACCAAGTGGGTTGAAGCAATCCCCACTGAAAGTGCTGATCACAAAACATCTTTGAAAATGCTTAAGGATGTAATATTTCCTAGGTTTGGTGTACCAAGGTATCTCATGACCGATGGAGGATCACACTTCACACACGGAGCTTTTAGAAAAGCTTTGGCTAAATACGATGTTAATCATAGAATTGCTTCACCTTATCATCCTCAAACTAGTGGGCAAGTTGAGCTTACCAATAGAGAGATTAAGTTGATCTTGCAGAAAACAGTAAACAGAAATAGGAAGGATTGGTCAAATAAATTGGGAGATGCTTGTGGGCATATAGAACTGCTTACAAAAACCCCATGGGCATGTCTCCTTATAAGATGGTGTATGGCAAGGCTTGCCATCTGCCATTAGAGCTAGAGCACAAAGCTTTCTGGGCTGTTAGAGAGCTTAACGCTGACCCAAAACTAGCTGGTGAGAAGCGTCTCATGAACTTGACTTCTCTAGATGAATGGAGAAGTGAAGCTTACGAGAGCGCTAAAATGTTCAAGGAAAAGGTAAAAAGGTGGCATGATAGGAAGATTCTGAAACGTGAATTTAATGTTGGTGATAAAGTTTTGTTGTTTAGATCCCGTTTCAGGTTTTCTCCAGGTAAACTACTTTCCAGGTGGGAAGGACCATTCCATATTGAAGAAGTTTATCGGTCTGGTGCAATTAAGATTAATAATTTTGAAGGCACCAAACCTCTAGTTGTGAATGGGCAAAGACTTACACATTACATAGCAGGAGACCCTGTCGATGTTGATGTGAATATAATATGCACAACAACCCACGAAGAGCATGTTGCAGCCCTGTTTCAGACACCAGCAGAAGCAGAATAGAGAAAAGGTATGTAGTACGGTAAGAAAACACCGCAAAACATCATAAAAGTTCCGTATTACGAGTTTTTGTAAAATTAGTAAAATTCCGAGTCGAAGTGGAGCCGGAGACGACCACCGGGGAGTCCAGGCGCCCCCCTGGCGTGCCCCCCCTGGGCTGCGCCGGCAGGCCGCCTGGACACCCTGGTGCCCGACTCCGAACCCCCTTTGGTCCGTTACCTTCCTTTCTGTGCATAAATTTTTCCTATATATTTGCCCGGGGTGTTCCGGCAACATATCTTGCAATTTCGCGTGTTTTCTTTTCGATCTGCTTCTGCCAGGAAATCTTTCAGCTAAATTTAGGTGCCATGGCTTCTCCAAGTTCCCCCAAGGACACGTTCGTCGTCAACGTCATCAACCCTTACCTCGCTGAGGTGAAGAAGCACCCTCAGGTTGTTCATATGAAGGAGGGCGTCCTTCATCAAGAAGATCTGAAGGGACCTATCAAGGAGGGGAGCGTCCAGGCCAGGCTGGAAGAACTGGAGCAAGAAGTCTTCAAGTACAAGAAGATGACCGAGCGTGGTGTCGAAGCTAACTTTGACATCACCAACGAGCTGAAGAACTACTTTCTGAAGGAGATGAAGGAGATGTGGGAAAGAATCGCCGCGTCTGAAGACAGAATCATAGAACTCCAAGGGCAAATTAATGATCTACATAACCAGAACTGTGAGTATGAACTAAGGTTTCTACACATGGGTATGGGTGTTGAATGCAGGATCCAGGAGACGAGCTTCTCATATGAGACTGGAGAACCCCTTCCATGGAAGAGCTTCGCCAAGAACTACTTGATCAACGCCAACAAGGATGATGAGTGAGATCTCCGTGGGTAATGGCATTCCCTTGGCTTGTTCCAAGCTTGGGGGAGTTCCCGGTATCTTTATCTTTTACTTTTTGTCTTTTAGAAGTCAAGTAGAGTCGTATCATGTCTAGGGAGCTTATTATATGAGATAGGTGTGTGCATTAAGGTCTATCACCCCTTTGGTGAAGAATTGTATCCGTGTGTGTGGAGTCGTCTATGATGGAATATTAATGAGAAGTTTATCGGTTCCTTTTCGCTGCACTAGGTATTCTCTTCATGCAATCGACCTTATATGATGATTCTTATGGGGAGTATTGACCTTATGTCAGGTATGACTATGAAACTTTATTTAATCTTGGCAAATATAGCTTTGGTCATAACAACAAGCATGATGTTCTCATATCAACATAGTCAAAACCTTTATGTTATTTTGCTTGAAGTGTTATGCTTATTTCAATGATCATGCTTTATATTGCTTTGCATCTTAGTCATCATCAGTTGTCTGCTCTTTCAAAACCTTTGCTAACCTAACTCTGTACTAAGCGGAATTCTGCTTGTGCGTCCATACCCTTAAGCCAATACCTTCCATATGAGTCCACCATGCCAACCTACTCGTGGTACTCCACTACCACCTCCTAAAGTATATAATTTATGTGTTATCCTTAAATGTTCAAAATCTTTTATTTTGTGCCTCTGCTTTAGCTCATGAGGAAGTAGTAGCTAATTCATGACCTTTTTGAGTTGGACAAGCTTCACCCCGGGATTGCATGTATAATGTGCAAACCCATAATACGAAGAGGAACTGGCATTGAGTGCGCCCGGCTTAAAAATAATATAACAAACAAACCCTCCTTCATGCTTTGTTCATGAGAAATCAGAAAACTTTGGCAGTGATAAACAAAGGAGAATAAGAGGATGTTATCGTCCTCATACGGGAGCCGTTCCTCGAAACTTGTCCAATTCAAGAAGTAATTGAGTTATCTATTAGCATTCGTTGACGAATCATGCACCTCTCAAAAATTTGTTTTCATTCTGTTTGATTTGAGGATAGCACATGAATTTTTCCCTACTACCCTAGAGCAGGGCCTATCTTTTAATTTTAAGTTGAGTCAGTTACTTCTACTTCCCTCTATTTCTCAAAAAGAGCAGACGTTTGATGTTGATAAGGATTCATGCATATAAGGCTGCGTTAAGATTTGTCATATCATATCCTTGTTGACATTATCATTTGATAAGTAAGTTGTTTGTCATGCCTAGCTAAGGCAAATATCTTCCTTTGTGTTAACACTTTCACTTCTTGCTTATTAACTTGTTATTTCAAAAAGCTTCAATTAATCCCATCAAAAGCAAAAGTTAAAATTATTTGTTGTTCTTTGACCAAAGGACATGTTTGCCATGATATAATGAGTTTCCATTAGTCCTACTTTCGAATATAAGTGTTGACACTCTTTCATAAGAGCCTTATGAGTTGAAGATTGTTGCTGAGGATATTTGAGTTGGTGAAGAGACTATGATGTTTCTTGTCCGTATTCTATTTATCGACACTTCACTCTCTAAACTTGTGGACAGGTTTACCGAGTTCATATTCGCTTGGGGACAAGCGAGGTCTAAGCTTGGGGGTGTTGATACGTCCAAAATGCATCACTATTTTGTATCATAATTCATCTTTATTCATTGATATATTTCATGTTATGATGATGTTCTTATGTTGTTTTGGTCTATTTTACACAGTTTGCAACTTTACGATGCCGGAATAGCAGACGCAGGATTCAGCAGGAAAAAGTGGATGTTGAGTTGCTGAAGAAGAACACCTCCAAATTACCTGAAAATTGACGGGACGTGTTTTTTAGAAGAATAACGAAGACACGCAAAAGGGGAGTCAGAGGGGGGCCACAGGGTGCCCAGGCGGCCTGGGGGCGCGCCCCCCCTGGCCGCGCCGGGGGGGCGCCTGGAGCCCCTGGCCCACCTTTGGTCGCCCCCTTTTGCATATATGTTCCCCGTCCTCCGAAAACCCTAGGCACGGGACTTTTTACGGAGTTCCGCCGCCGCTTCGAGGCGGAAACCTACAGAGAAGAAAAGGGCATCTCCGGTGGGCAGATTCCGCCGGGGAGATCACCTCCCGGAAGTGGAGATCGTCGCCATCGTCATCACCATCATCACGGGCATCATCAGATCATCATCAACATCATCCCCAACACCAGCACCATCTCCATCTTCATCCAAATCTCATCTTTCCATCGCAACTCGTGTTGTAACTTGTACTACCTATCCTCTCTACTCCATCGGTGTTGATTATTACCTTGTGGTGAATGCTATTGAGTTTTGTTGGAGAAATATTATTATGTCCAGATTGTTTATCACATATTTATCCCCTCTGATCATGATCTCTTTTATGTCTTGTGAGTAGTTACTTTAGTTCTTGAGGACATGGGGAAAGTCTTGTTGTTAGTAGTCAGATGCTGTTGAAGTAATATGTGTTGTTTGATACTTAAGTTGTGTTGTCATTCTACTAGTGGTGTTGTGTGAGTCGAACACCCAACACTTCGCCTTATTAAGGACCTAGGGGAATGCATTGTGTATAAAGAATGCTTATGGTGGGTTGCCGGAGTGACAGAAACCTGAACCCCAGTTCGCACGCTTTTGCATAAGGGAATAATGGATCCTCGATTGTATTGCTATGGTTAGGCTTTTGCCTTAAATTCTATCTTGTATTTGCGGATGCTTGCAAGGTGTTTAATCATAAGAGTGCATTCATCTTAGTCTAGAGAGTGCACTAGCATAGATCCACCCACCAACACTTATCAACACATAACATAGTATCGATACGGAATATGGCGAAAGCACATGACTACCTCTCCCGTGTGTCCTCAAGAACGCTTTAGTCTTTATAAGTTCAGTTGCTAGGCCTCTCCTTTGCTAAGAAAGGATTGGGCCACTTGTTACTCTCAGTACCTTTTACATTACTTGCCATTACATTCCTGTTGCTTATATCGAGAAAACCCCTAAAAGTTATCTTTCAGTGCTTGTAGTAATTTCTTGCTCAGAATTGCTTATCAATACCTTCTGCTCCTCGTTTGGTTCGACACTCTTACTTATCGAAAACGCTGCAACAGATCCCTTACGGTTGAGGGTCATCAACAGATAATGCTATTTTTGTTTTATTTAACCTAATTAGCAGAAAGTAAAAGAAGGGTACATAAGGTTTGTGCTATCTAGATTCACCTATCCCATGTTTATCAAAAGGAATCCATTAACAAGGTTGATCAGGTCTTGTTAATAAACTCTTTCCCAGTAACATGAAACCGGAGAATTTTCAAATAACACTAAGTTACCTCAATGGCGATATGTATGTCCCCAACAATAAGAATGTCATATGCCTTCTTGATAGTAGGAATAGGAAACTCAAAACCTCCAATAGTAATAGTTCAAGTTTTTCCAATATAATTGATACTGAAGACCTGAGGTTGTTTCCTCGGAAAGTGTACCGTATACTCATTACCATTGACATGAAAAGTGACATTGCCTTTGTTGCGATCAATAATAGCCCCTGCAGTATTCAAAAAAGGTCTTCCAAGAATAATAGACATACTATCATCCTCGGAGATATCAAGTATAACAAAGTCCGTTAGAATAGTAACATTTGCAACTACAACAGGCACATCCTCACAAATACCGACAGGTATAGCAGTTAATTTATCAGCCATTTGCAAAGATATTTCGGTAGGTGTCAACTTACTCAAGTCAAGTCTATGATATAAAGAGAGAGGCATAATACTAACACCCGCTCCAAGATCACGCAAAGCAGTTTTAACATAGTTTCTCTTAATGGAGCAAGGTATAGTAGGTACTCCTGAATCCCCTAATTTCTTAGGCATTCCACCCTCAAAAGTGTAATTGGCAAGCATGGTAGAGATTTCTACATCAGGTATCTTTCTTTTGTTGGTAATAATATCTTTCATATACTTGGCATAAGGATTTGTTTTAAGCACATCAGTCAAACGCATACGCAAAAATATAGGTCTAATCATTTCAGCGAAGTGCTCAAAGTCCTCATCATCCTTCTTCTTGGATGGTTTCGGAGGAAAATGCATGGGTTTATGAACCCATGGTTCTCTTTCTCTACCGTGCTTCCTAGCAACAAAGTCTCTCTTATCATAACGTTGATTCTTTGATTGTGGGTTATCAAGATCAATAGTAGGTTCAATCTCTACATCGTTATCATTGCTAGGTTGAGCATCAACATGAACATCATTATTAATATTATCACTAGGTTCATGTTCATTACCAGATAGTGTCTCAGCATCAGAAACAGATATATCATTGGGATACTCACGTGGGTGAGCTACAGGTTCACTAGAAGCATGCAAATTTCTATCATTTTTCTTTTTCATCTTCTTAGAAGAACTAGGTGCATCTAAATTAGCTCTCTGAGAATCTTGCTCAATTCCCTTAGGGTGGCCTTCAGGATACAGAGGTTCCTGAGTCATTTTACCACCTCTAGTCACAACTCTAATGGCATTATCATTATTCTTACTATTTAATTCATTGAGCAAATCATTCTGAGCCTTAAGTACTTGTTCTACTTGAGTGGTAATCATAGAAGCATGTATGCTAATAAGTTTCAGTTCATCTTTAGCACTAGACAGATAATCACTCAAGCGTTCAATCATATGAGCATTGTGTTGTAATTGTCTACCAACATAAGCATTGAAGTTTTCTTGTTTCACAATAAAATTGTCAAACTCATCTAAGCATTGGCTAGCAGACTTATAACGAGGAATATCACTTTCATAAAATCTATAAAGAGAATTTACCTTTACTACCTATGTCGGTTATCAAGCCCATGTATTTCTTCAATAGGTGGTAAATTCTTAACATCGTCAGCTTTAATACCTTTTTCTTTCATAGATTTCTTTGCCTCTTGCATATCTTCAGGACTGAGAAATAGAACACCTCTTTTCTTCGGAGTTGGCTTAGGGGCTGGTTCAGGAAGTGTACAATTATTTTCATTGACCACCATATTATTCAATAATTGTTCAGCTTGTTCAACTGTTCTTAACCTGAAAACACAACCAGCACAACTATCCAGGTGGTCTCTGGAAGCATCGGTTAGTCCATTATAAAAGAGATCAAGTATATCATGCATTTCAAGAGGATGACCAGGCAAAGCATTAAGTAACTGGAGAAGCCTCCCCCAAGCTTGTGGGAGACTCTCTTCTTCAGTTTGAGCAAATTTATATATTTCCTGTAAGGCAGCTTGTTTCTTATGAGCGGGAAAATATTTAGTAGAAAAGTAATACATCATATCCTGGGGACTACGCACACAACCAGGATCAAGAGAATTAAACTAAGTCTTAGCATCACCCTTTAACGAGAACGGAAATAGTTTAAGGATATAGTAGTAGCGAATCTTTTCATCATTTGTAAACAGGGTGGCTATATCATTCAACTTGGTAAGATGTGCCACAACAGTTTCAGACTCATAGCCATGGAAAGGATCATATTCAACCAAAGTAATTAACTCAGGATCAACAGAGAATTCATAATCCTTATTAGTCACATAAATAGGTGAAGTAGGAAAAGCATGGTCATGTTTCATTCAAGGACTGGTTCAGGAAGTAGCATTCAAGGACTTTTCTTTTAGCTTAGCTAATAACTTCTTAAAATCATATCTATCATTGCAAGCAAGAAAGTCTCTAGCAGTTTCTTCATCCATAACATAACCCTCAGGCACAACAGGCAATTCATATCTATTGGGAGTAGTTTCATCATCACATTCATAAATATCATCAACATTTGCACTCTCCCTAACCTTAGCAATTTGTTCATCTAGAAATTCACCTAGTGGCACAGTATCAGGCATAGAGATAGTTTCATCATATATAGCAGAAGTAGCATCATCAAGAACATACGACATATCAGATTCAATAGCAGGAGTAGGTGTCGCAAGTTTACTCATAACAGAAGAAGAATCTAGTGCAGAGCTAGATGGCAGTTCCTTACCTCCCCTCGTAGTTGAGGGTAAGATCTTGGTTTTTGAGTCCTTCAAATTCTTCATAGTGATAAGCAGATATAAATCCCAAGTGACTTAAAGAATAGAGCTATGCTCCCCGGCAACGGCGACAGAAAATAGTCTTGATAACCCACAAGTGTAGGGGATCGCAACAGTTTTTGAGGGTAAAGTATTAAACCCAAATTTGTTGATTCGACACAAGGGGAGCCAAAGAATACTCTTAAGTATTAGCAACTAAGTTGTCAATTCAGCCACACCTGAAAACTTAGTATCTGCAACAAGATAGTTTAGTAGCACAGTCATATGATAGTGGTGATAGCAGCGGTAAAAGTAAAGATAGTGTTTTTGTAGTTTTTGTGATATAAGCAACGGAAAAGTAAATAAGCAGCAAACAATATAGGTAAAGCTCATAGGCATTGGATCGGTGATGGGAAATTACGTCGGATGCAATTCATCATGTAGAAGTTATAACCTAGGGTGACGCAGAACTAGCTCCAGTTCATCAATGCAATGTAGGCATGTATTCCGAATATAGTCATACGTGCTTATCGAAAAGAACTTGCATGACATCTTTTGTCCTACCCTCCCGTGGCAGCGGGGTCCTATTGGAAACTAAGGGATATTAAGGCCTCCTTTTAATAGAGTACCGGACCAAAGCATTAACACATAGTGAATACATGAACTCCTCAAACTAAGGTCATCACCGGGAGTGGTCCCGATTATTGTCACTTCGGGGTTGCCGGATCATAACACATAGTAGGTGACTATAGACTTGCAAGATAGGATCAAGAACACACATATATTCATGAAAACATAATAGGCTCAGATCTGAAATCATGGCACTCGGGCCCTAGTGACAAGCATTAAGCATAGCAAAGTCATAGCAACATCAATATCAGAACATAGTGGATACTAGGGATCAAACCCTAACAAAGCTAACTCAATTACATGATAGATCTCATCCAACCCATCACCGTCCAGCAAGCCTACGATGGAATTGCTCACACACGGCGGTGAGCATCATGGAATTGGTCATGGAGGAAGGTTGATGATGACGATGACGACGATCTCCACTCTCCGGAGCCCCGAACGGACTCCAGATCAGCCCTCACGAGAGAGATTAGGGCTTGGCGGCGGCTCCGTCTCGTAAAACGCGATAATTCTTTCTCCTTGATTTTTCTCTCCACGAAACGAAATATATAGGACCTGGGGGTACGTCGGTGGGGCACCGGGCTGCCCTTGAGGCAGGGGGCGCGCCATGGGAAGGGGGGCGCGCCCCGCCCTCGAGGACGGCCCGTGGGCCCCCAAGTGTGGATCTTCTTCCCATTATTTTTTATATTTTCTGAAATAAAAGTCCATTGATTTTGAGGCGATTCCGAGAACTTTTTATTTTTGCACAAAAACAACACCATGGCAGTTCTGCTGAAAACAGCGTCAGTGCGGGTTAGTTCCATTCAAATCATGCAAGTTAGAGTCCAAAACAAGGGCAAAAGTGTTTGGAAAAGTAGATACGTTGGAGACGCATCAGAGTTCTGCATCCATGAAGGGCAAGAGTTCAGCATCGTCCAAGGGTAAGAGTTCTGCATTCTCTGAGGGCAAGAGTTCTACATCTACGGCAGATGACGATGGTACCTTCACTAGTAGAAAACAGGGCATTGGTCCAGCCCATTAGACCCGGTTCAATCTAGAACCGGGACCAATGGGGGTACTGGACCCGGTTCGCTAGCCCAGGGGGCCGGCCGGGCCACGTGGGCCATTGGTCCTGGTTCGTCTGGACCTATTGGTCCCGGTTGGAGCTAAAAACCGGGACCAATGGCTCTTGCTCCTGGCCCACCACTATTAGTCCCGGTTTGTTTTATGAACCGGGACCAAAGGCACCCCTTTAGCCCCGGTTTGTAGCACCAACCGGGACCAGTGAGTTGCCTATATAAACCCCCTCACTCAAGAGCAGAGCTCACTGCTCTGTTTTTTTTTCTGGCCGAGGGGGAGAGGGGTTAGTGGTGCTCTAGCTCACCTCCTATGCACACAACATGTTCGGTGGAATGCCCGAGCCACACTAGTTAAGCTTTTCTCCTCTCGAAGCTCTATTTTCTCCGAGATTTGTCTAGGTTTAGCGGTCCGTCACGTCCCGTCCCCGTCTTCGCCGCCGTCGATCGCCCCCGCCGATCTCGTCACCGGCACCACCGTGGTGAGCCTCTTGTTATGTCCATGCGTTTCTTACTTTTATTATTGCTTTAGATAGATATTTGTCTAATTTTCTTACGTTTATTATTGCTTGTTATTATATAGTGCGATGGTTTTGATATCCGCCCACGTGGGCCCTCGTCCGGTCTACGATTCGGATGTGGTATATTATCTTTAATTTATAACTATTTGTTTTAGTGCTTATGATAGTTATGCCGACCAACCTGACATGCATAGATGTTTTATTATGTCTAGGAGGTAGTTGAACCGGAAATTCCAACCGACCCTCTTGTGGAGAGGTTAAATTTAGTTGAAGAGGAAAACATTTCGTTAAAGAAAAAATTGGAAAAAATGGAGGAGGAGAAGATGGAATTGGAGTTGCATGTTGCGGAAGTTATCGATGATCACAAGATCAAGATGGAACCTATTGTCGAGAGGTTAAATTTAGTTGAAGAAGAAAACAAATTCTTGAAGGAAAAATAAAAAAAATTGTGGACGAGAAGATGATATTGGAGTTGCATGTTGCGGATGTCGTCGATGATCACAAGATCAAGATGGATGCAATGCGGTTGAAGATTAAAAAGATTAGAAAATATGCCATTAATACCGAGGCTTGGTATCATTATGCCGTTGGATCAATTGTTACCTTGGTTGCGATTATGATAGCATTTGTTTTCGCGTTGGAATGTTTTACATAGTTTCGATGTGTATGGAGAGCTATATATGTTGTTAGATGAGAACTATATATGTATGTACTTTGGTTTTAATGTGATGATGAACTTTTATCCATTTGGTCACTTAATTATCTATTTATGATGTTCTGTAATGGTTTTTGACACACTTAATTATATATAAATGCACGCAGATGAACCGCCAATGGATGTACGGTGACAGACACACCTCCGAGTACATTAAGGGCGTGCGTGAGTTTCTAAATGCAGCAGAGGCAAACAAGCAGAATGGTTTTATGTGTTTTCCATGCACTCAATGTGTGAATACGATGTCTTACTCTAACCGAAAAATCCTTCACTCCCACCTGCTTTACAAGGGTTTCATGCCACACTATAATGTTTGGACGAGGCACGGAGAAATAGGGGTTATGCTGGAAGACGGCGAAGAAGAAGAGTACGATGACAACTATGTGCCCCCTGAATACGGTGATGCTGCAATGAGGGGAGCTGGTGAAGATCAAGAGGAACCAGACGATGTGCCCAATGATGCTGCAACGGGTGAAGCTGCTGAAGATCAAGAGGAACCAAATGATGATCTTCGCCGGGTCATTGTCGATGCAAGGACACAATGCGAAAGTCAAAAGGAGAAGCTGAAGTTCGATCGCATGTTAGAGGATCACAAAAAAGGGTTGTACCCCAATTGCAAAGATGGCAACACAAAGCTCGGTACCGTACTGGAATTGCTGCAGTGGAAGGCAGAGAATGCTGTGGCCGACAAAGGATTTGAGAAGCTACTGAAAATATTGAAGAAGAAGCTTCCGAAGGATAACGAATTGCCCGACAGTACATACGCAGCAAAGAAGGTCGTATGCCCTCTAGGATTGGAGGTGCAGAAGATACATGCATGCCCTAATGACTGCATCCTCTACCGCGGTGCATACAACGATCTGAACGCATGCCCGGTATGCGGTGCGTTGCGGTATAAGATCATACGAGATGACCCTGGTGATGTTGATGGCGAGCCCGCCAGGAAGAGGGTTCCTGCGAAGGTGATGTGGTATGCTCCTATAATACCACGGTTGAAACGTTTGTTTAGAAACAGAGAGCATGCCAAGTTGATGCGATGGCACAGTGAGGACCGTAAGAAAGACGGGAAGTTGAGAGCACCCGCTGACGGGTCGCAATGGAGAAAAATCGAGAGAAAGTACTGGGAGGAGTTTGCAAAGGACGCAAGGAACGTATGGTTTGCTCTAAGCGCGGATGGCATTAATCCTTTCGGGGAGCAGAGCAGCAATCACAGCACCTGGCCCGTGACTCTATGTATGTATAACCTTCCTCCTTGGATGTGCATGAAGCGGAAGTTCATTATGATGCCAGTTCTCATCCAAGGCCCTAAGCAACCCGGCAACGACATTGATGTGTACCTAAGGCCATTAGTTGAAGAACGTTTACAGCTGTGGAATGGAAACGGTGTACGTGCGTGGGATGAGCACAAACAGGAGGAATTTGACCTAAAGGCGTTGCTGTTCGTGACCATCAACGATTGGCCCGCTCTCAGTAACCTTTCAGGACAGACAAACAAAGGATACCACGCATGCACGCACTGTTTAGATGACACTGAAAGTATATACCTGGACAAGTGCAGGAAGAATGTGTACCTGGGCCATCGTCGATTTCTTCCGACCAACCATCAATGTCGAAAGAAAGGCAAGCATTTCAAAGGCGAGGCAGATCACCGGAAGAAGCCCGCCATGCGTACCGGTGATCACGTACTTGCTATGGTCAATGATTTACACGTAATCTTCAGAAAGGGCCCCGGCGCACTAGCTGTTCCGAATGACGATGAGGGACACGCACCCATGTGGAAGAAGAAATCTATATTTTGGGACCTACCCTACTGGAAAGACCTAGAGGTCCGCTCTTCAATCGACGTGATGCACGTGACGAAGAACCTTTGCGTGAACCTGCTAGGCTTCTTGGGCGTGTATGGAAAGACAAAAGATACAACTGAGGCACGGGAGGACCTGCAACATTTGCACGAAAAAGACGGCATCCCTCCGAAGCAGTATGAAGGTCCTGCCAGCTATGCTCTTACGAAAGAAGAGAAAGAAATCTTCTTTGAATGCCTTCTCAGTATGAAGGTCCCGACTGGCTTCTCGTCGAATATAAAGGGAATAATAAATATGGCAGAGAAAAAGTTCCAGAACCTAAAGTCTCATGACTGCCATGTGATTATGACGCAACTGCTTCCGGTTGCATTGAGGGGGCTTCTACCGGAAAACGTCTGATTAGCCATTGTGAAACTATGTGCATTCCTCAATGCAATCTCTCAGAAGGTGATCGATCCAGAAATCGTACCAAGGCTAAGGAGTGATGTGGCGCAATATCTTGTCAGTTTCGAGCTTGTGTTCCCACCATCCTTCTTCAATATCATGACACACGTCCTAGTTCATCTAGTCGACGAGATTGTCATTCTGGGGCCCGTATTTCTACACAATATGTTCCCCTTTGAGAGGTTCATGGGAGTCCTAAAGAAATATGTCCGTAACCGCGCCAGACCAGAAGGAAGCATCTCCATGGGCCATCAAACAGAGGATGTCATCGGGTTTTGTGTTGACTTCATTCCTGGCCTTAATAAGATAGGTCTCCCTAAATCGCGGTACGAGGGCAGACTGACTAAAAAAGGCACGCTTGGAAGGGACTCAATAATATGCAGGGACGGTTATTCTTGGTCTCAAGCACACTACACAGTTCTACAGAACTCTACATTGGTGACCCCGTATGTCGATGAACACAAGAACAGTCTGCGCTCCAAACACCCGGAGCAGTGCGACGACTGGATTACACGTGAACACATCAGGACTTTCAGCAGTTGGTTGGAAACACGTCTCAGAGGTGACAACACTGTTTGTGATGAGTTGTACTTGTTGTCCAGGGGACCATCTTCGACTGTATTGATTTACAAAGGATACGAGATGTGACGCCCGAGACCGACGTCCCAGAAGATCCCAGAAGATTCCAGAAGATTCCAGATGTTCCGGGTTGCCCGTGTGTCCTTTTGAGCTTGTGTTTTTATTTTTTTTGCATTGCATCATGTCATCATGCCATCATGTCATTTTTTTATTTTGCATCTCAACCTAAATAATCGTGTGGACCTTCGGTCCATTTAAATCGAGGGAAGATGTCTTCTCTTTATAACATATAAAAGCCTCCTAATAATTATGGAGCTATATTTAAAATATTCCATTTGTTGGAAATCACCGTAACACACTTGCAATTTTTCCCCATGCCCTTTTCTTCTCAATCCCTTGCCTAGACCTCCTCCTCCTTTTTTTTTCCATGTCTTTTGGAAGTGTTTGGTTGGCCTAAGGATTTATGCAAGTTCGAGTTATTTCCGACTCGCATAAATTTGTAGTCTCTAAAAATTGCCAAAGCACTTTATTAAAATAGCCCACAATTCCAGGGTTGTAGGGATATTTTTATCTCAGTCTAAACCTTCTCCAAACTCTCTGGACTTTTCTTTTCTTTGTTCTTTTTCTTTAAATGAAAGAAGAAGAGAGCCCAGCCTTTTTTTCCTTCTCCTCCTTTTCCTCCCTCCTTGGCCCAGGGCGCCTCGGCCCAACTCCCTTGGCCCAGCCGCCAGGACCGAACCCTAGCTTTGCTCGACCGCACGACCCTTTTCCCTTCGCTCCTCCTCCCATCGAACCAGCCGCCGCCAGCCTCGATCCCCTATCCTCCCGCACCCGACTCCTTCCCCGTCTCCCTCGCGTGGTCAGCCCGATCCCTCGGGGCTCTTCCCTCGACCAGCGCTCGATCTCGAGTCCTTCTTCCCGACCCCAGCCTCGATCTCCCTCCTGCCTCTCCAGTACTCGACCGGCCAGGCCAGGAGCTGATCCCTCCTCCCTAGCGCGCGGCCAGGAGCCCCGCGGCTCCCCTCTCCTCTGCGCCTGGCGCCACAAGCGCCCAGCTCGCCAGGTCCTTCGCCCTCCTCCTCTCGCCGCGCTCCTTCTCCAGAAGACCAGCGCCAGGCCGAGCCCTCGGGCCTCCCTCCTCCAGCGACGCGAAACGGCGCCCCGAGCCCTCCGTCACCGTCCCGAGGCCCCAGCGCCTTCGGCCAGCCAGCGGCCTCGATCTGGCTGCCTCCTTCACGCCGGCCAGAGCCTCATCTCCGACGGGCCAGCAGCTCCGAGGCTCTCTCCTCCGCGGCCTCACCTCCGCCTCGCCGTCGCCGTTCCTCCCAGCGGAGCCATCTTCCTCTCGGCGCCCGTCCGCCATGGCCCCTGCGCAAGAGGCCGTGGCCTCCCTTCCTCACCAGCACCGCAGCGCGAGCCGCCCCGGCCTCGTCACTACCTCGCCCGAGCCGCTGCCAGGGTCCCTTCCCGCAAGAACGTTGCTGTAGTTTTGTGTTTTGTTGTGTTGCCTTGCTGTGAATTTGTCAGGAGACCCGTTGACAAGTCCGAGACCCGAGTACAACTACATAACGACGACCGAACGACTACATGAACGACTACATTCGATGCGGGTTTCGACAAGTACCACTACGAACGACGACGCGACAAGTACCTCTTCGGAACGGAAATGCCTACGTGAACGTCTACCCTCGCCCCGAGTACAACTACCGTCGCCGAGTACCACTACTTCCTCTACCGTCGCCCGAGTACAACTACCGCCACGTGAACGACTTCTTCCACTACACCCCCGTGAACGTCTACTTCCTCTACGTCCCTCGACGATCTCGAACCGTCCCGAAACAATTGTTTCGAAGGTATAACCCCGTCGATGACCCGTGAATGTTTGTTGTGTTGTATGAAATGTCTCCCGTGTGTGCTCCGTGCCCGTTCCGACCTTTTTTCATGTTCCTCGGTTGCCTCGTCACCGACTCGTGGGAACCCGGCAACGGGATCACCCCATCATCTTGTTCAACTCGTTCACTCCAACTTTTGTTTTGCACCGGTCCCTCACCGAGTTACCGGTACCGATATGATGCCATTGCCTCATTTCGGATCGTTGCCGTGGCACCCTTTCATTCCACAACGGTGACAATACTTCATATCTTGTTAATTGTCAACCTTTAACAAAAACTTGCATAAAACTTGATCATGTCATCCGCATCATGTTAACAACATTATATATGTGTGAATTGTTGTTTGCTTATAATTATTAAACATGCTCATGGGGTTTTCCGGACATGTTGTTGTTCTTTTCCGGCCTCATTTAAAATGTCTTAATAGTGTAGTTTCTTTATGCTTCACCTCTTGCCATGTTAAAAACATTAATCTTGTCTTGTAGATAACGAGAGTCAATTAAATAATTAATGTGGTGTTTCGTCAATATGCAACCCGTTGCATATTGAGCTCCACTTAACTTGTAGTTTTGTTTGTGCACTTTGCCATGCCATGCAAATTTAAACCGGACATGCATCATACTTGGATGTGCATTGTATGTCATGTTTTTGCTTGTGTGTTTACCGTGTTGTTTTCTTCTTTCCGGTTGCTTCTCTTGTTAGCTTCGGTTTCATTCCGGAGTTGTGAGGATCCGCTCGACTGTTGCTCCGTCTCCTTCTTGGATCCGTTCTTCTCCCTTGTGGAATTCCAGGCAAGATGACCGAACCCGGATACCATTACTATCTTTGCCTATTGCTAGTAGTTCCGCTCTATAGTTTTGCCTCGATGCCCATGTTCTTCTTGTCAGCCTCCTACTTGTAACCACTACCATGTTTAACCACCCTACCTACGCAAACCGTTGCTTGGCTAAGTACGCTTCGCTCAGCCCCTCTTATAGCATTGCTAGTTGCAGGTGAAGATTGAAGATGCTTGCTTCATGTTGAAGTTTGGTTGGGTTATATCACACTATATAAATGCTTAAAAATGAAATTATCTATATACTGGCAAGGGTGGAAGGCTAAGCCTTTTGCTTGGTGTTTTGTTCCACTCATGCCGTTAGGAACCGTATAAACCGGTGTTATGTTCCTTGATTATGCGTTCCTAACACGGTTGGGGTGTATGGGACCCCCTTGATAAACCGCTAAGTGCTAAGTCTTTTCCAGCAAGTCCCAACCTTTGGTACTATTTGCCTAATAACAAACTAATAAAAACTTGCATGTGGACTAGCTATCCCTTTTATTCTTAATTCAACCCCCCGGGCTAGTGCTCCTCATGAGTGTTGGTCCGAAACGAGCGGACTGCGGGGCCACCTCAAGGAAACTTGAGGTTTGGTAAAAACCCGTAGGATGTCTCATCCGGTCGTGTCCTGAGACCTAGATACGCGCGGCTACTATCAGGGTGTCGACACGCCGGGAGGATTTGCTGGATTAGCCTTACCTTAGTTCGGTTTAACTCGAGCACGGGATTCCGAGAATACTCGGATCTTCCCAACTATGGAGTTGCGACTCCGCGGATCGTGGGCTTGTGATGGGCCAAGTTGGAACACCCCTGCAGGGTTTGAACTTTCGAAAGCCGTGCCCGCGGTTATGTGGCAGATGGGAGCTTGTTAATTCCGGTTGTAGATAACTTGACACAATGTTTCAATACACTACCAGCGTGTGTACCGTGACTGTCAATTTCCGAATAGGGATTCGGGAGTTGAACACGGTGGGGTTATGTTTGACCGGCTTTAGCTAGGATCACTTCGTGATCATCTTTCGACCGATGCACTTCTCTTCTCGCTCTCTTTTGCGTAAGTTAGTGCTAGTTGCTACTGCAGACTCTTGTTTGTTCCTTCACCTCTCGTTCTTTCTTCAGCCTTTTCCACACCCAAGGCTTAAATAGTCTTGTTACCCGGGAACGGGATTGCTGAGTTCTCTGTGGCTCACAGTTACTTCACCACACCAGATGCAGGTTCAGCCGAGTTAGATGCAGGAGTTGGACCAGTTCTTCACCAGGAGCTCGATGAAGAGTTTTGGCTGTTTGCTTGTGACGTTTCGATGTTCGGTAGTGGTTTCTACTAGGATTCGATCCTGACCTGTGGCTTTATGTTGTTTTGGTATCTTTCTTTTGGATCTTCACCCGTAGTCGGGTTGTGATGTTTTGAATGATGATTGCTTATGTAATGTATTGTGTGAAGTGGCGAGTGTAAGCCAACTATCTCCTTTTGTATTTTAATCCCTCTTTTACATGAGTTGTGCAAAGATACCAAACTTGAGATCATTCTAGGATGGGCTTATACCTTTAAGTCGTGCCTCGACACGTAGGAGGTATAGTCTCATCCTGGGCATTACACGAGATAAATGGAAATACATTTTACACGATTGTCCAAGATCAAAAGAGCACCAACCAAAACAGCGGTGTCCGCTTTGATGCAACAACCGAGAGGGGAAAGGACACATATTATGGTTACATAGTGGACATATGGGAACTTGACTACGGACATGATTTTAAGGTCCCTTTGTTTAAGTGTAAATGGGTCAATCTGTCAGGAGGCGGGGTACAGGTAGACCCACAGTACGGAATGACAACAGTGGATCTGAAAAATCTTGGATACAATGATGAACCGTTCGTCCTAGCCAATGATGTGGCACAGGTTATCTATGTGAAGGACATGTCTACCAGACCGAGAAAAAGAAAAGATAAGGAAGCGAATACATCATACGATGAGCCAAAGCGCCACATAGTTCTTTCAGGAAAAAGGGACATCCTGGGAGTGGAGGGCAAGACAGACATGTCTGAAGATTATGAAAAGTTTTATGAAATTCCTCCCTTCAAAGTCAAGGCTGACCCAAGCATCCTGATAAACGATGAAGATTATCCATGGTTACGGCGCAATAAGCAAATGACACAAGCGAAGAAAAAGTGAAGAGTTATTTCCGCAACTATTATGATGATACCATGCCAACTTTGTAACAAACGAGTATGATACCATTGTCCGTTTGTACTATTCAAATTTCAATACTACTTGCACTAACAAAACAAAACAAAACAAAACAAACTTGAAAAATAAATAGCAACAATAAGTATTTTGTTGT
The DNA here is from genome assembly GCA_902687465.1 of Secale cereale. Taxonomy (NCBI): domain Eukaryota; kingdom Viridiplantae; phylum Streptophyta; class Magnoliopsida; order Poales; family Poaceae; genus Secale; species Secale cereale. The sequence goes on from LR738715.1 coordinate 95,590,882, forward strand.
AAGTATAAACAAAATAAAATAAATAAAGCAACAAAGAAAATAAATAAAGAAAGTAAAATAAATAAAGCAACTCTAAATACAGCAAAAAACAACTTAGAAATAAACAAAGAAAATAAAATAAATAAAGCAACTCTAAATACAGCAAAAAACAACTTAGAAATAAATAAAGCAAAAAAGGAAAAAAATATGCCACCTGCTGGGCCCACACGGCCTGAATACGACTAGAAACCCAACCATGGGCCAGGATTCAGGCCCGTAGAAAGCCCAGCAAGACCACAGGCAAAGCAGTGTCAGTTTAGGCCCTTAGGCCTGCAGTTTAGAGGAGTTCGAGTGGACAGAGGCAGCGGGGCTTATAAACTGGTGCTGCTCTCCCTCAACTAGCGAGGTGGGACTAAACTTCCCACCGCACCGCGGCAAGGCCTTTAGTCCCGGTTGCTGCCACCAACCGGGACTAAAGGGTGGCATTAGTCCCGGTTGCTGCCACCAACCGGGACTAAAGGCCCCACCTTCCCGCCCTTTGGGCTGCTGAAAAGGGACCTTTAGTCCCGGTTGGTGGCAGCAACCGGGACTAAAGGGGGGCATTAGTCCCGGTTTCAGCCACCAACCGGGACTAATGCCCCTCCTATATAACAAGGACTTGCCAAATTTTCGTCAGTTTCCTTCTTCTCCCCGCCCCGACGCCTCCCTCGATCTGCTCCGTCCCCGTCGCCGTCGCCGTCGCCCCCGTCGCCCCGTCGCCGTCGCCCCCGACGCCGCCTCGTCGCTCCGCCCCGCGCCGTCGCCGCGCCCCGCGCCGTCGCCCCGCCCCGCGCCGTCGCCGCGCCCCGGCCGGCCCGTCGCCCCGCGCCGCCGCGCGCCCCGCCCCGCCGCCGTCGCGCCGCCACGCCCCGACGCCGCCTCGTCGCCGCCCCGCCCCGCCGCCGTCGCGCCGCCCAGCCCTGCCGATGTGAGGGCCGGCTCCCTTTTTTTTATATGTTTAATATTGCTGTATATATATATAGTTGCTGTGTATATATATGTATATATGTGTATATTTTTTTATGTTTATATAAATTGCAGTATATATAGTTGCTGTATATATAGTTGCTGTATTTATATGTATGTGTATATCTTTTTTTTCTTAGGAATTTGCTAAATATATATGTTAAATATATATTTATGTGTATATAAATATATTTTTTCTTAAGAAGTTGCTGTATATATGTGATGTGTGTATATGTGATGTATATATATGTGTATGTGGCTATATAGTTTTTTGTTTATATATGCTAAATATATATAGAAAGTTTTATATATATATGCAAAAGTTACAAATTTAGAAAAAGAAGAATAGGAAAGAAGAAAATAAGAAAGAGGAAAGAAAGAAGAAGAGGAGAGGAAGAAGAGAAGAAATAAATAAGAAGAAGAAAAAAAAGAAAAAGAAGGATAGGAAAGAAGAAAATAAGAAAGAGGAAAGAAAGAAGAAGAAGGAGAGGAAGAAGAGGAGAAATAAACAAGAAGAAGAAAAAAAGAAAAAAAGAGGAGAAGAAGAAAGGAATAGAGGAGAAGAAGAGAATTTTTCTCTTCTTCTCCTCTATTCCTTTCTTCTTCTCCTTTTTTTTTCTTTTTTTTCTTCGATCTTCTCCTCTAGCGGTTCCTTTTTTCTTCTTCTTCCTCTTTTTTTATCGGATATGTATACACCCTCTCCCCGATAACTTCGACATTAGGGGGAGGCCGGGGTCGAGGGTCGTCGAGGGACTGAGGCCGAAGGTCGAGGGGTCGAGGGTCGTCGAGGGACCGATCGAGAGGCCGAAGGGCGAGGGGTCGAGAGGTTGCCTAGCAGTCGGGGGTCTAGGGTTGTGGATCGCCGAGCAGTCGGGGGTCAAAGTATTGAAGAATTCCATGACTTCATCATTAGCCAGAAGTAACCGGGGCATTTTGGTACAAAGTTATGCAAAGATATTTTGGAACGGAGTTCCTGATAGAATAATCCGTCTTTTGTTACGAATTATCCTATCGGGGACTCCGTTCCAAAATAACTTTGGAGAGCTTCGTACCATCATGCTACTGTTACTTTCGCCTAATGATGAAGTATTGGTTTTGTTGAATCCTTTGACACTCGACAAAATGTGACATGAGGGGGTCTAGGGTTGTGGATCGCCGAGAAGTCGGGGGTCGAGGGGTCGAGAGAGGTTGCCTAGCTAGTGTCAAAGTATTGAAGAATTCCATGACTTCATCATTTGCCAAAAGTAACCGGGGCATTTTGGTACAAAGTTATGCAAAGTTGTTCTGGAACGAAGTCCCTGATAGGATAATCCGTCTTTTGTTACGAATTATCTTATCCGGGGACTCCGTTCCAAAACAACTTTGGAGAGCTTCGTACCATCATGCTACTGTTACTTTCGCCTAATGATGAAGTATTGGTTTTGTTGAATCCTTTGACACTAGCTAGACAAAATGTGACATGAGGGGGTCTAGGGTTTGTGGATCGCCGAGCAGTCGAGGGTTGAAGCTAGTTCTACGTTTGCCATTAATATATCCATCTGTCATGTTTGAATAATAATTGGCATGTTGTAAATATTTGTAGAAACAATGGACGACAACACCCGAGACCTAGCACAAGAAGCGATGTTGATGGACATAATCGCACACGGACAAAATGCCGTTAGGTCGTATCTCAACGACACCGATGAGCAGGTCGAACAAGAGCTGCGGCTGGAAGATCTAGGCTATGATATTGATGAATTCGGTGACCCAATGCACATGGAAGAAGTAGACCGTGAGGACGGCTCCGGTGACCCAATGCCGGTGCAAGAAGGAGACCGTGATGCTGGCTTCGGTGACCGAACCGAGTCCGGCCAGGAGGTATATATGTTAGTTAAGCATGTGCTGACTAGTTAATTGATTCATTCATTAACTCTCGTCTTTGTTCCTTTTCTAGCCCTCCGGATCGAGCAAATCTTCGGTAAAGAGACGAGGAGCGAAGAAAAAGTTGAGGCCGGATGAAAAGTTTGAGATCTCAGAAATCTCGCGCTCCGGCGAGCCGATTGCACCCATCCGCACAAAGAACGCATTTGTTAATCAGTGCGGGGTTCTGGTTAGGGACAAGATCCCGATCAGCATCCATCAATGGTTAAAGCCGGCTGCAAATGACGCTCAGGTGACTTATGTCACTGATATGCAGAAAGAAGATCTTTGGACTGAGCTGAAGTCAAACTTCGTCCTACCGCGAGAGGTTGATCCGGCGAAGCCAGTTAAAGAGGACTTAATCAAGTCTTATGCACTTTCGAAGATGGCAGACCAATTCAGGGCATGGAAGAAAAAACTGAATACGTTTGTCAGAGAGAAAACGACTCCAGAATTCGTGGGCATATATGAGAAGATCAAAGATGACTGGCCCGCATTTGTGGCCGATAAGAAGTCGGAAAAGAGTCAGAAGATGTCGGAGACAAACCGGATAAATGCTGCAAAGAAGATGCATCACCATCGCACGGGGTCGGGCGGCTACCTCGTAGCCCGGCCTAAGTGGGCCAAGGCTGAGAATGATCTGCTTCAGAAAGGGATCGAACCAGAGACAATGCACTGGCCAGAACGTTGCCGGACTTGGTTCTTCGGGGCTGGCGGAACCTTGGACCCTGTAACAGGGTGGTGCATTTGGACGGACAAGCAAATGGAAACACCACTCAAGAAGATGCGGCAGTATATCAAAGCAGCGCATGCAGGGACGTTCATCCCCGACAGAGAGAACGACGAGCTGACAATGGCCCTCGGGAATCCTGAGCACCCTGGACGGACACGAGGCACGCCAGGCTCCCTTCCGTGGCGTGCTGGGTTTCCGGACGCAGGAGGCTACAAATGCCACGACAGGAGGAAGAAAATGGAGATGACCGAAATCCAGGCGCTGCGGGCCAGAATACAAGCGATAGAGGAACGGGAAGCAGATCGGGAAAGAATTGCCAAAGCTTCCCCCGAAGCTACCCCGCCATCTCAGCGGAGAAGCAGCGTGGCTTCCACCGAGCTGCTTCAGCCAGAGCTTGCCTTGACGGCTACTGCCAGGAATCCTGTGGATGCTATCACGCAGGCACAAAATTGCCACCTTATGGCACAGTGGATGAATCTGAAGGTCAAAGCGGCTGCTGGCTCTGTTTATCCTTCTGGACCAGACGACACTTTTCACTGCCGGCCGATTCCAGAAGGATATGCTAGGGTGATTGTCGACGAAATAACGGAGGGATTTGAGGAGCTCCAGCTTGACCACCCTACCGGTGAAGGGGAGACTCGGCTGGGTTCTTCACTGAAGACTCCATGCCTATGGCGGAAGGACCTAATCAACATTCTGAACTGGACGCCTCCGCCTCCTCCTCCTCCTCCGACGAGTCAGGGCACTCCGCCTCCTCCACCGCCTCCTCCTCCGGCGAGTGACCATCAGGGCACTCCGGCTCCTTCTCCGGCGAGTGACCATCAGGGCACTCCGGCTCCTTCTCCGGCGCGTGGCGGCACACCGCCTCCTTCGCCGCCGGCGCGTGGCGGCACTCCGCCTCCTTCGCCGCCGGCGCGCCCGAGCAGATAGCCAGCTCCTCCTTCGCCTAATCAGCAAGGGCGGAAGAGACCTGCCGCCGCTCCGGCTGCTCCTGCTCCGGCGCCTAAGCAAGTAAAAAAGACAGCCGCTTCGTCTGGTCCGGCGACGTCTACCAGTACAGCCAGAGGCGGGAGGCGATGCAGATTCCGTCCTTCTCTCACGCCTCTAGAGAAGTTACCGTACGAGAGGTCCGACGAGGAAAACATGAAGATCGCTAAAGGTGAAGTGAAGGACTTTTTTGAAGGGTTGAAAGCACAGAGACATCTACCTCCAGAGGAGAAGATAGATGCGGTGAAAGCAAAGCGCATTCTTGCTGCCCTGAAGCAACCAGCGAAAAGTAAGCCGAAGGGCAACTATGACCGCATTATTCAAAAGACATTTCAAGATGCCAAGCGGTCCGGAAGTACAAAAAGTGATCAGAGGTTAGCAGAAGGGCGAGCTGGGAAACAAATTGCTCAGCTCGGCGAACAAGCGAACCAATCGTGCCCCCCGCTCAAGGTGTCTAGCGACATGGTCGCTAATGATCCGAGGATGGTGCCCGGTTATACCAATCTTGCAGATTACGCGTCCGACGATGTACACTATGATTTCATGGACGTGCAGATAGAAAGATACGAGTACAAAAAGCCTCTCGTCAAAAATGAAAGATCTCTATCAACGAATATGCGAAGATTGCATGATTGGTACATGAAAATCTGCAGAGAGTCTGGGGGGAGGAATAACTTGTATTTGAGAGTTAAACCGGAGCATGACCTCGTTGGAATTGACCTGTTGCCTGTTCCATTTGAGGAGTTCTATCAATTTTTCAATC
>LR738715.1:95602488-95641450 GCA_902687465.1 Secale cereale
CCTCGCGATCTCCTTCCTTTCCTCCCGATCTCCTTCCTTTCCTCCTGCTCTCCTTCCTTCCCCGCACGCCCTCGCGATCTCCTTCCTTTCCTCCTGATCTTCTTCCTTTCCTGCACGTCCTCCCGATCTTCTTCCTTTCCTCTTGATCTCCTTCCTTTCCCGCCGATTTTCGGGAAAAAATAATGCTTAGATTGGGAGTTGATCTCTGGTCTGTAAGTAATCAACGAAGGGAGCTAACCAACTCACCTATGACACTCATTGTTGAATAATCTAAGGGAAATACTGTTTTTGACATGTTTTGCCTTTAGTATTTTAGCACTGAAAAACTATTGTTTCACCTATCAAACCCGGCACATAAACTTTTCCCGTGGTAAATTCTCATCACCACCACGATAAATGACGCATCACCAACATGATAACTTTTGTATACAACGCGGTACATTATGTGTAAGTAGCATGGTCATAAGCACTGAAGGCGTGATAACTTTGGTAAAAGCATCGTGATAACTTTGATCATTGAGAAGAAATTTGTTGAACCCGACAGCCGGTAATTTCTGTAAATAGCACGATAACATTCACACCATAGACCTAATAATTTAGATACAAAAATCGTGGTAACTTTAACCATTGGGAAAGAAAAATGTGAAAAGATACCCGATAATTTACGTGTAAATAGATGGTAATTTACGAAGCGCACATCTGATAACTGAGGTAGAAACACCATGGTAACTTTGACCATAGGGAAGATTTTTTTTTAAAAGGTACTCCGGTATCTTATGTGTAAATAGCACGGTACTATACCTCACACCCCAGGTATTTTTATGTGTAAATAGCACCATGATAGGTTACCACTGCAGGCTTGATATGTTACCTAGAATCAGCATGATAACTTTTTGTCCCGGGAAAAAGTTGTTCAAAACATCCCCGATTTTGTGTGTGTGAATAACATGATAATATAAGCACCACATAACCGGTAACTTACAATATAAACATGATGGTAACTTTTTACTAAAGGAAAGCAAATTGTTAAAAACATACACTCGCCTCACGGGGCCTCTTAGATGAACACAACACATGGTGTGCCATGAAAAAGCCACATAATGTTTAGTGTTATGAGGGGTACACGTGCTCGTGGGTTGGCCCAGAAAAATGGCCCACTTTGATCCACTATAGGCGTGATAAGTTACGCAAAAATATCGTGGTAACTTTTGACCTATGGAAAAAGTTACCGAAACACACCCATGTTTTTAGGTTTAAGTACCATGGTAATATACAAACTGTAGACCCGGTAACTCATGTACAATCCCCCATGGTAACTTTGACCGAGGGCGAGGTTGATGTACACATACCCTGATAACTTATTTGTAAGTACCACAATATTTTACACATCGAAGACCTTATAACTTGTGTACAAAACACAGTGATAACTTTGAAATGGGTGTACTTGTTGAAACATAGTACCTGATAAGTTCTATGTAAATAGCACGGTAACTTATGCAACACAGGCCTGATAACTTGCATGCGAATACCATGGTAACTTTGTCTTGAGGGGAAATCGTGGTAATTTTCTGTACTTTTTTGTAGTAACAAAATTGTAAAAAAAAGGGTTAAAATGATTAGTTTCTTTACTTTGAGCAACATATACCTAAGGGTGAGTTGGTTGTGGTGGCGCGCTTTGGTGCCAAGGAGGTGTGGTTTCGAATCCCACATGCGTATTTTTTTTAACATTTGGTAGACTGAAGAAGTGGCAGTTTTCTCGGGGATGGACGCGCGAGATGTGTGCAAGAAGCAGGTTTCTTGGGCAAGCTTGCGGGGTAGTTCGGCAGAAGGCGGGGTCGAAGGAAGGGGGGTCGTGTGATAATTTAAAGTGAAAGAAGTAGATGTGTGGCAGTTTTGCTTATATGGCACACATGTGCCAAATATCACAGTCCTTCATTATTTCTTTAATTGTAATTACAGGGCTTCTGTGAATAGTTTGGAGCCCTCGAGTTGTTAAGATTTTAGTTAGGTCATGTAACCAAGTTGTATATAAGATTTTAATTGTAATCGATTACACTTACAAATCAACTGCCTTAAACAAGTTGAGCCAATGACTGTGTTCGTTGGTCTTTTCTTAGGCAAAATTCTTGTGGCTTGAGGCTTCGGTCGGGGGTATGTCCAGGGGGCGGAGCTCTGTTGGGGCCAAACTGGGCCATGGCCCGCCCAGGTTTTTTGCACTTTTTATTTTACCTATGCATCGGAGCACAGCCCATCTGCAACCCACTAAGTACACAGTCGATCTAAAACACTCCGCGTCTCGCTCGCCAGTCTCCAACCTGCTCGGCCGGCACGAGCATGTAGCAGCACTGCAGCTTCTCCTGGCCGCAGCCAGCAGGGGCACTGATACGTCCAAAATGTATCCATAATTTCTGCTTGCTCCATGCCTCTTTTGTGTGATATTGCTATGATATTTATACACTTCCATACACTTTTGATCATATTTGGACTAACCTATTAACTCAGTGCACCCCAGTGCCAGTTTCTGTTTTCTGCTGTTTTTGTATTTCAGGTTTTCCCATTACGTAAACTGCCAGAAAAATTCCGGGAAAAATATATAAAAAATCAGCGTTCCGGAAGCTTCCATGCGGCCAAAGTAGGGCCGGAGGGGGGCCACCAGGGCTCCAGGCGCCCTGGCCACGCGGCTCCCCTCCAGGCCGCGCGCGGGGGGGCCCCTGGGCCCCCCTTAGCTCCACTGGCGACCCCCTTTGGCATATATTTAACACCCGTCGAGGAAACCCTGATTCCGGACCCCTTTTCTCCAAACGCGATTCCGATCTCCGCCGCCATCGCCATCAAGCTTCGGGGGACCAGAATTTCGGTGCCGGCACCCTGCCGGGACGGGGAAGTGCCCCCGGATTCATCTCCATCGATGTTGCTTCCTCCTCCATGATGCGGGAGTAGTTCCTCCTCGGGGCTGAGGTTCTTACCAGTAGCTATGTGGTCAATTCTCTCTCCCATGATATGATCTTCGTTGTGATCATAGGCTATGTTAATCTAGGGTGATCCCATGATGTTTCCCCTTCCTCTATGTATTGGATTGATGTACTCACTTGTCTTTATCTAGTATAATCCCCGAGACCAAGGTGACAGCGGTCTATTGGACATGGATTAGAAAAATATTTTCATGAGTGATTTCCTCTCTTGTGTGTTGATTGAAGATTGAGAGTCTCTTGGTTGACTATCCTTTAGATATGTTGTGGTGATTGTGGGACTCACTTTGGATGGCCGCGGTGACATTGGGAAATCCTTAGATTGAGAACTACGAACTTTGAGGTGTGCTTTTGTAGCCCTACATAATTCTCGTCCTCTCTTGACCACAAAGGAATGACCTCCGGGTGCGTCTCCATTGCATGTTTTATGGGAAATATCATGTGATTCGATTATGTTAATCTTGTTGGGAGTTGCCACTAGTGAAAGTATGAAGCCTAGGCCTTGTTTCCACCATTGCAATACCATTTGTGCTCACGTTTACCACTTGTTTGCTTGCTGCACTTTTTATTACAGATTTATATTACTTTGTTTTGCCATCCATATCACTTGCCATTTAACATCTCTTCGCCGAACTAGTGCACCTATACATCTAACAAGTGTATTAGGTGTGTTGGGGACACAAGAGACTTCTTCTATCTTAGTTGCAGGGTTGCTTGAGAGAGACCATCTTCAACCTCTACTTCCCTGAGTTCGATAAATCTTAGGTCATCCACTTGAGGGAAATTGCTGCTGTCCTACAAACCTCTGCGCTTGGAGGCCCAACATAGTCTACAAGAGTAGAAGTGTGTGTAGACATCAAGCTATTTCTGGCGCCGTTGCCGGGGAAGTGAGTGCTTGAAGGTATATCTTTAGATCTTGTAATTAAATCTTTTCGTTTCTTGTTTTTAGTTTCACTAGTTATGTTCATGGAAAACCGTGCTATTGGATCGTTGCTTATGGGAAGACGCCCCACACCTGTGGTGGTTGCTCCTCCCCCTACTGAAATTGTGCCCTATAAAATACCAGCTGGTATTATCGATTATGTTTTGGCTAATCGTTATGCAATAGACAGACATCCCGGTGAACACTTGCTATATCTGTCACAACTATGTTCATTATTTAAGCTTGCAGGTGTATCAAGGTAGTTTGTCATGAGGAAATTATTTGCCTTGTCACTGAAAGGAAAAGCATTGGAATGGTATAGGCTACTAGATGACTCTCACCTGCTAGATTGGGAAGAAATCCAGTCTCTCTTTTACTCCAAGTTTTATCCTCTTCATGAAGTCCATGAGAATAGGAATTATGTTTATAATTTATATCCTCATGACGGAGAGAGCATAACTCAAGCTTGGGGCAGACTGAAAACGTTAATGTTAAAATGTCCTAACCATGGGCTCCCAAAGATATGATTATTACTAATTTCTATGCGAGGCTCTCTCGACAGGATAAAGATTTGCTCGATGCTTCCTCTATGGGTTCTTTCACAAACGAAAAGACTGATGCTAAATGGGAGCTCCTTGAAAGAATTCAACGCAACACTGAAGATTGGGAGATCGACAAAGGTAAAGAGTCAGGTATAATTTATGAGTATGATTGCATTAAGTCCTTTGTTGAAACTACAAGTTTTAATAAGTTTAGTGCTAAGTTTGGACTTGATTCTCAACTCCTTGTTGATTTCCTCAAATCTTTTGCTTCACATCTTAATATGCCTAAGGAGGATTGGATCAAGCATCATAAACCTTTTAAAGAGATTTGCAAAGAAAATGAAATTGTTCATGATGATTGCAACATGCATGATCCAATTCCTAAAAATGAAGTTTTATATAAGCATGTTAATTTTTGTGGAGTGGATAGACCTTGTGAAAGGCCTATGATTGAAAAAGAGAAGTATTGTAAGCAACATAAGCATGAAAGAACAATCACTTGGGTCAGAGATTTAAATGAAATTGCTAGAGAATTGTGTGACCTTTATCCTTTTACTTGTGAACTTTGCCGTATAGAGGGTCACTTTAATTTTCAATGCATGCACTTTCAAAACATAATTGTTACCCAGTTGTGTGATAACATGATCACCCCTGATCTTTATGATGAGCTTATTTTATTTTTGATGTGTGAAGAGTTATCAGAAAAGACTTCTTGGCTAGATGTTAATGCCATAGGAATAAAAAATACTTTGCAAAATTGCCATCTCTATTGTGTTGTTAATTGCCATGAAAATGATTACATAAGTAAGATTAGAAAGGAGGGAACTTTACCAAAGTATAAAAATGTCTCTTATATTTCTGCTAATAAAAAGGAGAGTTTCTCCCAAGTTTCCCCTATTGTTTCTAATGATAAACCAGGATATGTGGAGAAGCTTCATCTCCAACCACTCCCTCATAAGGTGAAGAAGAAAAAAAAGAAGAGGAGGAGGAAGAGGAGCAAGAAGGAAGAAGAATGGGTATCAACCTGGCCTGAGCATATTCCTCCCATCAACTTTTATCCCAACGGTTGTAAGTTTAAGGAAGAAGGTGAAGTCTATTGCCTTAATTATCATCTTGATGATATGTCCGTAGGTACTATTGAAGATGATTATGTTGGGGAACGTAGTATTTTAAAATTTTCCTACGATCACGCAAGATCTATCTACCAGATGCATAGCAACGAGAGGGGAGAGTGTGTCTACGTACCCTCGTAGACCGGGAGCGGAAGCGTCAAGTGACGCGGTTGATGTTGTCGAACTTCTTCGCGATCCAACCGATCAAGCACCGAACGTACGGCACCTCCGCGTTCAGCACACGTTCAGCTTGATGACGTCCCACGAGCTCTTGATCCAGTTGAGCTTCGCGGGAGAGTTTCATCAGCACGACGGCGTGGTGACGGATATGATGTGTTCACCGGCGCAGGGCTTCGCCTAAGCTCCGCGACGGTACGACCGAGGTGTGATTCTGTGGAGGGGGGCACCGCACACGGCTAAAACAATTCAACTTGTGTGTCTTTGGGTGCCCCCCTGCCCCCGTATATAAAGGAGCAGGGGAGGGAGGCTGGCCGGCCTCTCCTGGTGCGGCTAGGAAGGGAGTCCTACTAGGAATAGGATTGCAATCCTATTCCTAGTAGGATTCACCGAAAGGAAGAAGGGGGGAAGGAATAGGAGAGGTGGCGCCCCCCCCTCCCCAATCCTAGTCCAACTAGGATTCCTAGGTGGGGGCGCCGGCCAGCCCTATGGGCTGCCCCTCTCTCACCCTTTAGGCCCACTATGGACCATCCCCTCTCGTAGGGGGTTCCGGTAACCCCCTCCGGCATTCCCGATAAATCCGAAACTTTTCCGGTATACTTCCGGTGTCCGAATATAGCCGTCCAATATATTAATCTTTATGTCTCGGACATTCCGAGACTCCTCGTCATGTCCGTGATCTCATCCGGGACTCCGAACTACCTTTGGTACATCAATACTCAAAAACTCATAATACCGATCGTCATCAAACGTTAAGCGTGCGGACCCTACGGGTTCGAGAACTATGTAGACATGACCGAGACTCATCTCTGGTCAATAACCAATAGCGGAACCTGGATGTTCATATTGGCTCCTACATATTCTACGAAGATCTTTTATCGGTCAGAACCGCATAACAACATACGTTGTTCCTTTTGTCAAACGGTATGTTACTTGCCCGAGATTCGATCGTCGGTATCTTTATACCTAGTTCAATCTCGTTTACCGGCAAGTCTCTTTACTCGTTCCGTAACAGATCATCTCGTGACTAACTCATTAGTCTTTTGCTTGCAAGGCTTATTGTGATGTGTGTTACCGAGAGGGCCCAGAGATACCTCTCCGACACTCGGAGTGACAAATCCTAATCTTGATCTATGCCAACACCACGAATACTTTCGGAGACACCTGTAGAGCATCTTTATGATCACCCAGTTACGTTGTGACGTTTGATAGCACACAAGGTGTTCCTACGGTATTCGGGAGTTGCATAATCTCATAGTCATAGGAACATGTATAAGTCATGAAGAAAGCAATAGCAGTTAAACTAAACGATCACAGTGCTATGCTAACGGATGGGTCTTGTCCATCACATCATTCTCCTAATGATGTGATCCCATTGATCAAATGACAACTCATGTCTATGGCTAGGAAACATAACCATCTTTGATCAATGAGCTAGTCTAGTAGAGGCATACTAGGGACATTCTGTTTTGTCTATGTATCCACACATGTACTAAGTTTCCGGTTAATACAATTCTAGCATGAATAAAAGACATTTATCATGATATAAGGAAATACAAATAACATCTTTATTATTGCTTCTAGGGCATATTTCCTTCAGATTATGATTATGATATGCATGTTACTTATTGTGATTGGGAAAATGATGATAATGCTACTTATGATCTTGAAAATCTTTTTGGTACCAACTCTGAAAGTGATGATATGGGAAGCTCTAAGCTTGGGGATGATAGGATTGCAAATCCTTTACCCACTAGTGATGTGATAATTGATAATTCTTTTGCTAGTAAGAATAAAGACAACATGTTTACAAATATAGTTGCTAGCAATGATAATGCTCTTCTCTACCATGATGATGTTATGACTCCAATCTATAGTGATTATAAAGGTACCTATGACATAAGGAGAAATTATCCTTATGAAACTTGTCATAATCATGGAGGGAATTACTCCCTTGTTGAACACCATCTTCCTAATACACAATTAATCTATAGTGTTCAAGTTGTTTATGATAGTCCTACTCCCACTATTACCAATGAGAAAGATTATGCTTATGTGGAGAGTAAGAGTACCTTTTTGCATGTGGATCATGGTAACAAGGCTTTATGTGATGCTTATATTGTTGAGTTTATTCGTGATCCCACTGAAAATTATTATGAGAAGGGAACATATGCTTATAGATATTTCAATAATATCAAGTTCCCTCTCTTTATGTTGAAGGTTTTGAAGCTGCACTTGTTTTGTCTTCCTATGCTTATTGCTTTGTGCTTCAATGAATTATTCTATTGCAATATTCCTATGCATAGGAAGCATGTTAGGCTTAAATGTGTTTGGTATTTGCTTCTTGATGCTCTCTTTTGTTCTTCAACTCATATTCCTACGAGAGCATCATTAAAGTCTTAAGCCTATCTTTATGGCTATAAAGAAAGAGCTCTAGAGAGACAACCCTTGTTATATTTGCTTTCAGTTTTAGTGGTCTTGATGTTTGTTACTACTGTAGCAACATCATTGTATCTTTATTTTTCAGCTTTGTGCCAAGTTTAGCCTCTGATTGCAAGAAAGTTCAAAAGTTGTGACGTGCTATCCAGGAAACAGATTCCGTCCTTGGACAGAAAAATTCGTATAAAATCACCAGATCATCTTTTTGGTATGAATTTTTTCGACAGCGTGCTCTATACAATTGGCTTTCGGGCGTCTGTTCTGAGTTTTTTGATTTGAGTTGCAGAAGTGCCCCGAGAGGGCCCAGAGATACTTCTCTGACACTCGGAGTGACAAATCCTAATCTTGATCTATGCCAACACCACGAATACTTTCGGAGACACCTGTAGAGCATCTTTATGATCACCAAGTTACGTTGTGACGTTTGATAGCACACAAGGTGTTCCTACGGTATTCGGGAGTTGCATAATCTCATAGTCATAGGAACATGTATAAGTCATGAAGAAAGCAATAGCAGTTAAACTAAACGATCACAGTGCTATGCTAACGGATGGGTCTTGTCCATCACATCATTCTCCTAATGATGTGATCCCGTTGATCAAATGACAACTCATGTCTATGGCTAGGAAACATAACCATCTTTGATCAATGAGCTAGTCTAGTAGAGGCATACTAGGGACATTCTGTTTTGTCTATGTATCCACACATGTACTAAGTTTCCGGTTAATACAATTCTAGCATGAATAAAAGACATTTATCATGATATAAGGAAATACAAATAACATCTTTATTATTGCTTCTAGGGCATATTTCCTTCAGTCTCCCACTTGAACTAGAGTCAATAATCTAGATTACAAAGTGATGATCCTCACACCCATGGAGTCTTGGTGCTGATCATGTTTTGCCCGTGGAAAAGGCTTAGTCAACGGGTCTGCAACATTCAGATCCGTATGTATTTTGCAAATCTCTATGTCTCCCTCCTTGACTAGATCGCGGATGGAATTGAAGCGTCTTTTGATGTGTTTTGTTCTCTTGTGAAACCTGGATTCCTTCGCCAAGGCTATGGCTCCAGTGTTGTCACAAAAGATTTTCATTGGACCCGATGCACTAGGTACTACACCTAGATCGGATATGAACTCCTTCATCCAGACTCCTTCATTTGCTGCTTCTGAAGCAGCTATGTATTCCGCTTCACACGTAGATCCCGCCACGACGCTCTGCTTGGAACTGCACCAGCTGATAGCTCCACCGTTCAATAAAAATACATATCCGGTTTGTGACTCTGAGTCATCCGGATCAGTGTCAAAGCTAGAATCGACGTAACCGTTTACGACGAGCTCTTTGTCACCTCCATATACGAGAAACATATCCTTTGTTCTTTTCAGATACTTTAGGATGTTTTTGACCGCTGTCCAGTGATCCACTCCTGGATTACTTTGGTACCTCCCTGCTAGACTTATAGCAAGGCACACATCAGGTCTGGTACACAGCATTGCATACATGATAGATCCTATGGCTGAGGCATAGGGAATGACTTTCATTTTCTCTCTATCTTCTGCAGTGGTCGGGCATTGAGTCTTACTCAACTTCATACCTTGTAAAACAGGCAAGAATCCTTTCTTTGACTGATCCATTTTGAACCTTTTCAAAATCTTATCAAGGTATGTGCTTTGTGAAAGTCCAATTAAGCGTCTTGATCTATCTCTATAAATCTTGATGCCTAATATGTAAGAAGCTTCTCCGAGGTCTTTCATTGAAAAACTTTTATTCAAGTATCCTTTTATGCTATCCAGAAATTCTATATCATTTCCAATTAACAATATGTCATCTACATATAATATTAGAAATGCTACAGAGCTCCCACTCACTTTCTTGTAAATACAGGCTTCTCCAAAAGTCTGTATAAAACCATATGCTTTGATCACCTCATCAAAGCGTATATTCCAACTCCGAGATGCTTGCACCAGTCCATAGATGGATCGCTGGAGTTTGCATACTTTGTTAACACCTTTTGGATCGACAAAACCTTCTGGTTGAATCATATACAACTCTTCTTTGAGATATCCATTTAGGAATGCAGTTTTGACATCCATTTGCCAGATTTCATAATCATAAAATGCGGCAATTGCTAACATGATTCGGACAGACTTAAGCATCGCTACAGGTGAGAAAGTCTCATCGTAGTCAACTCCTTGAACTTGTCGAAAACCTTTCGCAACAAGTCGAGCTTTGTAAACAGTAATATTACCGTCTGCGTCGGTCTTCCTCTTGAAGATCCATTTATTTTCGATGGCCTGCCGATCATCGGGCAAGTCAACCAAAGTCCATACTTTGTTCTCATACATGGATCCCATCTCAGATTTCATGGCTTCAAGCCATTTTGTGGAATCTGGGCTCATCATCGCTTCCTCATAGTTCGTAGGTTCATCATGGTCTAGTAACATGATTTCCAGAACTGGGTTGCCGTACCACTCTGGTGCGGAACGTACTCTGGTTGATCTACGACGTTCAGTAGAAACTTGATCCGAAGTTTCATGATCATTATCATCAACTTCCTCACTAATTGGTGTAGGAATCACTGGAACAATTTCCTGTGATGTACTATTTTCCAATATGGGAGAAGGTACAATTACCTCATCAAGTTCTACTTTCCTCCCACTCACTTCTTTCGAGAGAAACTCTTTTTGTAGAAAGGATCCGTTCTTAGCAACGAATATTTTGCCTTCGGATCTGTGATAGAAGGTGTACCCAACAGTCTATTTTGGGTATCCTATGAAGACACATTTTTCCGACTTGGGATCGAGCTTATCAGGTTGAAGTGTTTTCACATAAGCATCGCAGCCCCAAATTTTAAGAAACGACAACTTTGGTTTCTTGCCAAACCATAGTTCATAAGGCGTCGTATCAATGGATTTAGATGGTGCCCTATTTAACGTGAATGCAACTGTCTCTAAAGCATAACCCCAAAACGATAGTGGTAAATCGGTAAGAGACATCATAGATCGCACCATATCCAATAAAGTACGGTTACGACGTTCGGACACACCATTACGTTGTGGTGTTCCAGGTGGCGTGAGTTGTGAAACTATTCCACATTGTTTCAAATGAAGACCAAACTCGTAACTCAAATATTCTCCTCCACGATCAGATCGTAGGAACTTTATTTTCTTGTTACGATGATTCTCTACTTCACTCTGAAATTCTTTGAACTTTTCAAATGTTTCAGACTTGTGTTTCATTAAGTAGATATACCCATATCTGCTCAAATCATCAGTGAACGTCAGAAAATAACGATACCTGCCGCGAGCATCAACGCTCATTGGTCCACATACATCAGTATGTATGATTTCCAACAAATCTGTTGCTCGCTCCATAGTTCCGGAGAACGGAGTTTTAGTCATCTTGCCCATGAGGCATGGTTCGCAAGCACCAAGTGATTCATAATCAAGTGATTCCAAAAGTCCATCTTTATGGAGTTTCTTCATGCGTTTTACACCAATATGACCTAAACGGCAGTGCCACAAATAAGTTGCACTATCATTATTAACCTTGCATCTTTTGGTTTCAATATTATGAATATGTGTATCACTACAATCGAGATCCAGTAAGAATAGACCACTCTTTAAGGGTGCATGACCATAAAAGATATTATTCATCAAAATGGAACAACCATTATTCTATGATTTAAATGAATAACCGTCTCGCAATAAACAAGATCCAGATATAATGTTCATGCTCAACGCTGGCACCAAATAACAATTATTTAGGTCTAAAACTAATCCCGAAGGTAGATGTAGAGGTAGCGTGCCGACGGCGATCACATCGATTTTGGAACCGTTTCCCACGCGCATCGTCACCTCGTCCTTAGCTAATCTTCGTTTAATCCGTAGTCCCTGTTTCGAGTTACAAATATTAGCAACCGAACCGGTATCAAATACCCAGGTACTACTACGAGCATTAGTAAGGTACACATCAATAACATGTATATCACATATACCTTTGTTCATCTTGCCATCCTTCTTATCCGCCAAATACTTGGGGCAGTTCCGTTTCCAGTGTCCAGTCCCCTTGCAGTAGAAGCACTCAGTTTCAGGCTTGGCTCCAGATTTGGGTTTCTTCGTTGAAGTAGCAACTGACTTGCTATTCCTTTTGAAGTTCCCTTTCTTTCCCTTGCCCTTTTTCTTGAAACTAGTGGTCTTGTTAACCATCAACACTTGATGCTCCTTTTTGATTTCTACCTCCGCAGCTTTGAGCATAGCGAAGAGCTCGGGAATTGTCTTTTGCATCCCTTGCATGTTATAGTTCATCACGAAGCCTTTATAGCTTGGTGGCAGTGATTGAAGAACTCTATCAATAACACTATCCTCGTCAACTTTGCAACCAAGTTGAGTCATATGATTGTAGTACCCAGACATTCTGAGCAAGTGTTCACTGATAGAACTATTCTCCTCCATTTTGCAGCTGTAGAACTTATTGGAAATCTCATATTTCTCAATTCGGGCATTTGCTTGAAATATTAACTTCAATTCCTGGAACATTTCATATGCTCCATGATGTTCAAAACGTCGTTGAAGTCCCGGTTCTAAGCCGTAAAGCATGGCACATTGAACTATCGTGTAGTCATCAGACCGCGACTGCCAGATGTTCAAAGCGTCTGCATCAGCGGAAGGGGGCTTGTCACCTAGCGGTGCTTCAAGGACATAATTCTTCTATGCAGCAATGAGGATAATCCTCAGGTTACGGACCCAGTCCGTGTAATTGCTACCATCATCTTTCAACTTAGCTTTCTCTAGGAATGCATTAAAATTCAAAGGAACGGTAGCACGGGCCATTGATCTACAACGACATAGATATGCAAAACTATCAGGACTAAGTTCATGATAAATTAAAGTTCAGTTTAATCATATTAATTTAAAGAACTCCCACTTAGATAGACATCCCTCTGGTCATCTAAATGATCACGTGATCCAAATCAACTAAACCATGTCCGATCATCACGTGAGATGGAGTAGTTTTCAATGGTGAACATCTTATGTTGATCATATCTACTATATGATTCACGCTCGACCTTTCGGTCTCCAGTGTTCCGAGGCCATATATGTATATGCTAGGCTTGTCAAGTTTAACCCGAGTATTCTGCGTGTGCAAAACTGGCTTACACCCGTTGTATTTGAACGTAGAGCTTATCACACCCGATCATCACGTGGTGTCTCGGCACGACGAACTTTCGCAACGGTGCATACTCATGGAGAACACTTATACCTTGAAATTTAGTAAGGGATCATTTTATAATGCTACCGTCGTTCTAAGCAAAATAAGATAAACATCACATGCAATCAAAATATGTGACATGATATGGCCATCATCATCTTGTGCTTTTGATCTCCATCTTCAAAGCACCGTCATGATCACCTTCGTCACCGGCTTGACACCTTGATCTTCATCGTAGTATCGTTGTCGTCTCGCCAACTATTGCTTCCATGACTATCGCTACCGCTTAGTGATAAAGTAAAGCAATTACATGGCGATTGCATTTCATACAATAAAGCGACAACCATATGGCTCTTGCCAGTTGCCGATAACTTTACAAAACATGATCATCTCATACAAAACCGTATAACTCATCATGTCTTGACCATATCACATCACAACATGCCCTGCAAAAACAAGTTAGACGTCCTCTACTTTGTTTGTTGCAAGTTTTACGTGGCTGCTACGGGCTTAGCAAGAACCGTTCTTACCTACGCATACAAAACCACAACGATGTTTCGTCAAGTATGTGTTGTTTTAACCTTCACAAGGACCGGGCGTAGCCACACTTGATTCAGCTAAAGTGAGAGAGACAGACACCCGCCAGTCACCTTTAAGCAACGAGTGCTCGTAACGATGAAACCAGTCTCGCGTAAGCGTACGCGTAATGTCGGTCCGGGCCGCTTCATCTCACAATACCGCCGAAGCAAAGTATGACATGCTGGTAAGCAGTATGACTAGTATCGTCCACAATCTCATTGTGTTCTACTCGTGCATATCATCTACGCATAGACCTGGCTCATGATGCCACTGTTGGGGAACGTAGTATTTTAAAATTTTCCTACGATCACGCAAGATCTATCTACCAGATGCATAGCAACGAGAGGGGAGAGTGTGTCTACGTACCCTCGTAGACCGGGAGCGGAAGCGTCAAGTGACGCGGTTGATGTTGTCGAACTTCTTCGCGATCCAACCGATCAAGCACCGAACGTACGGCACCTCCGCGTTCAGCACACGTTCAGCTTGATGACGTCCCACGAGCTCTTGATCCAGTTGAGCTTCGCGGGAGAGTTTCGTCAGCACAACGGCGTGGTGACGGATATGATGTGTTCACCGGCGCAGGGCTTCGCCTAAGCTCCGCGACGGTACGACCGAGGTGTGATTCTGTGGAGGGGGGCACCGCACACGGCTAAAACAATTCAACTTGTGTGTCTTTGGGTGCCCCGCTGCCCCCGTATATAAAGGAGCAGGGGAGGGAGGCCGGCCGACCTCTCCTGGTGCGGCTAGGAAGGGAGTCCTACTAGGAATAGGATTGCAATCCTATTCCTAGTAGGATTCACCGAAAGGAAGAAGGGGGAAAGGAATAGGAGAGGTGGCGCCCCCCCCCCCTCAATCCTAGTCCAACTAGGATTCCTAGGTGGGGGCGCCGGCCAGCCCTATGGGCTGCCCCTCTCTCACCCTTTAGGCCCACTATGGACCATCCCCTCTCGTAGGGGGTTCCGGTAACCCCCTCCGGCATTCCCGATAAATCCGAAACTTTTTCGGTATACTTCCGGTGTCCGAATATAGCCGTCCAATATATTAATATTTATGTCTCGGACATTCCGAGACTCCTCGTCATGTCCGTGATCTCATCCGGGACTCCGAACTACCTTCGGTACATCAATACTCAAAAACTCATAATACCGATCATCATCAAACGTTAAGCGTGCGGACCCTACGGGTTCGAGAACTATGTAGACATGACCGAGACTCATCTCTGGTCAATAACCAATAGCGGAACCTGGATGTTCATATTGGCTCCTACATATTCTACGAAGATCTTTTATCGGTCAGAACCGCATAACAACATACGTTGTTCCTTTTGTCAAACGGTATGTTACTTGCCCGAGATTCGATCGTCGGTATCTTTATACCTAGTTCAATCTCGTTTACCGGCAAGTCTCTTTACTCGTTCCGTAACACATCATCTCGTGACTAACTCATTAGTCTTTTGCTTGGAAGGCTTATTGTGATGTGTGTTACCGAGAGGGCCCAGAGATACCTCTCCGACACTCGGAGTGACAAATCCTAATCTTGATCTATGCCAACACCACGAATACTTTCGGAGACACCTGTAGAGCATCTTTATGATCACCCAGTTACGTTGTGACGTTTGATAGCACACAAGGTGTTCCTACGGTATTCGGGAGTTGCATAATCTCATAGTCATAGGAACATGTATAAGTCATGAAGAAAGCAATAGCAGTTAAACTAAACGATCACAGTGCTATGCTAACGGATGGGTCTTGTCCATCACATCATTCTCCTAATGATGTGATCCCGTTGATCAAATGACAACTCATGTCTATGGCTAGGAAACATAACCATCTTTGATCAATGAGCTAGTCTAGTAGAGGCATACTAGGGACATTCTGTTTTGTCTATGTATCCACACATGTACTAAGTTTCCGGTTAATACAATTCTAGCATGAATAAAAGACATTTATCATGATATAAGGAAATACAAATAACATCTTTATTATTGCTTCTAGGGCATATTTCCTTCAGATTATGATTATGATATGCATGTTACTTATTGTGATTGGGAAAATGATGATAATGCTACTTATGATCTTGAAAATCTTTTTGGTACCAACTCTGAAAGTGATGATATGGGAAGCTCTAAGCTTGGGGATGATAGGATTGCAAATCCTTTACCCACTAGTGATGTGATAATTGATAATTCTTTTGCTAGTAAGAATAAAGACAACATGTTTACAAATATAGTTGCTAGCAATGATAATGCTCTTCTCTACCATGATGATGTTATGACTCCAATCTATAGTGATTATAAAGGTACCTATGACATAAGGAGAAATTATCCTTATGAAACTTGTCATAATCATGGAGGGAATTACTCCCTTGTTGAACACCATCTTCCTAATACACAATTAATCTATAGTGTTCAAGTTGTTTATGATGGTCCTACTCCCACTATTACCAATGAGAAAGATTATGCTTATGTGGAGAGTAAGAGTACCTTTTTGCATGTGGATCATGGTAACAAGGCTTTATGTGATGCTTATATTGTTGAGTTTATTCGTGATCCCACTGAAAATTATTATGAGAAGGGAACATATGCTTATAGATATTTCAATAATATCAAGTTCCCTCTCTTTATGTTGAAGGTTTTGAAGCTGCACTTGTTTTGTCTTCCTATGCTTATTGCTTTGTGCTTCAATGAATTATTCTATTGCAATATTCCTATGCATAGGAAGCATGTTAGGCTTAAATGTGTTTGGTATTTGCTTCTTGATGCTCTCTTTTGTTCTTCAACTCTTATTCCTACGAGAGCATCATTAAAGTCTTAAGCCTATCTTTATGGCTATAAAGAAAGAGCTCTAGAGAGTCAACCCTTGTTATATTTGCTTTCAGTTTTAGTGGTCTTGATGTTTGTTACTACTGTAGCAACATCATTGTATCTTTATTTTTCAGCTTTGTGCCAAGTTTAGCCTCTGATTGCAAGAAAGTTCAAAAGTTGTGACGTGCTATCCAGGAAACAGATTCTGTCCTTGGACAGAAAAATTCGTATAAAATCACCAGATCATCTTTTTGGTATGAATTTTTTTCGACAGCGTGCTCTATACAATTGGCTTTCGGGCGTCTGTTCTGAGTTTTTTGATTTGAGTTGCAGAAGTGCCCCGAAAAAATTATTTACTACCTGCTGGTCTGTTTTTCACAGATTCTGTCCTGTTTTGCCTTTCCTTCATTTTGCAAACCTTGAGCTTGCTTTTTCTTTGCAAAAACCTTTTGGCAATCTTCAGAAACAGTAGACCTTCAAGAATATCCTTATTTCCAGCAAGGAACAATTATTTTATTAAGAGTACTAACCTCGCTAATCAGATTATGATGAGTTATGTATGAAGGGAGTTTTCAAGTGTGCGAGGGAAGATGATAAAAAGATTCAGGAGTGTCAAACGCTCAAGCTTGGGGATGCTCCCGTGCACCCTCAAGAAATATTCAAGAAGACTCAAGCGTCTAAGCTTGGGGATGCCCCCGTGCATCCCCTTTTCCATCAACATTATCAGTTCGTCTTTCGTTTCACTATATTTTTATCACTTCATGTGTTATGTGCTATGCTTGGAGCGTCTTGCTTTTAGTTTCGTTTTTAGTTTCTTTAGTTTTGCTTGCTGTTCATAACGAGTTGGAACTCAGCTTTCTTTGTGTGGGAGAGAAACACACTCCACTTCAACCTAGAACAAAGCATAGAATTTTCATGTCTATCCTTGCTGTGTGTGTTCTTTGTCTTTCAATAGCTACTATCATGTTCAGCTCTTAGTTTTCATGCTTATCTTTTTAAAGAGCTTTTGTTTAGTTGGTCGCTGGAACTCTCTTTAGTTATCATGCTTATCTTGTTAAGAGAGTTGGCTTCTGTTGCACTGGTTGATATGTCTATGATAAAAATGCTATGTGCATAATGGTGCTTAGTAGTTCATGTTTTCTTATGGTTAGTCTCAAATAGCTGGGGGGTTTTCAATGTGTTATTGGAGTACCAACATGATTTGTTTGCCTATGATGTGGTATTGTCTAGTGATATCTTCCTCCAAGAATTTATTTTGATTGACTTTGCGTATGCTCACGCATATTTAAGACTGTAAAGAAAGTCTATCAAGCCTTGATGATCTTTAATTTTTGAGTAGCGATATAACTTCCATGCCTGATTCAATGTTGCTTTGTCGCTCTGCATGATTATGACCGTCATTGCTCTCTTAGTTGGTCGCTCCCAGTCTTTTGCTAACCTCCACCTGTACTAAGCGGACTGACTGCTTGTGCATCCAAAATCCTTTAAACCAGTTATGCCATATAAGTCCACCATACCTTCCTATACATGGTATTTACCTGCCATTCCTAACGAAGACTTTCATGTACCACCTCGAAATTATTCAAAAAAGCATTTCTCTTTTGTGCCTCTGTTTTAGCTCATGAGGAAGTAGTAGTTAATTCATGATCTTTTTAGGTTGGACAAGCTTCACCCCGGGATTGCATGTCTAATGTGCAAACCCATAATACGAGAAGGAACTGGCATAGAGTGCGCCTGGCTCATTAAATAATAATACAAACAAACAAACCCTCCTTCACGCTTTGTTCATGTGAAATCAGAAAACTTTGGCAATGATAAACAAAGGAGATTAAGAGGATGTGATCGTCCTCATTCGGGAGCCGTTCCTCGAAACTTGTCCATCTCAAGAAGTGATTGAGTTATCTGCTATCATTCGTTGACGAAACATGCATAATCTAAAAAAAATATTATTACTTCTGTTTTTAAAACCAAGAGCTCTGGTACATGCTTTGTCTTTGTTTCCGACCATGGGTTTTCAACCTTGCCAACAAAAGCCACGGTTCGAGAGTCTCCGCCTTCTTTAAGCACCAACTACTGAGAGCATGATTGTCATTCTGAGTGTAATGTGCATTGTCCCAAAGTAGCATTGTCTTTTGCATGATTGTGATATCATTTATTCTGAAATCATTGTATCTAGTCATCACTTAAACCTTGGAGGTGCCCCTGCATTTATGTTTTGCTTCACTAAAGGGGGCAAGCGAGATATCACTTTACCATATTTGCACACCATGCTCACTACAAATCTATTGAGTGTTTCAGTATCATATTGAAAAACTTTCAGTTCTTTGTGATTTTCTCATGAGGCAACTTAATTATTATAGATTCATTATCTCAGTAAGCATTTGTCATGTGACTGTGAAAAGTTCTTATATGGTTAAATAGCATGTCACCATAGAAATTATGCTTGTTATCATTTACCTACTCGAGGACGAGCAGGAATTAAGCTTGGGGATGTTGATACGTCCAAAACGTATCCATAATTTATGCTTGCTATATGCCTCTTTCGTGTGATATTGCTATGATATTTATACACTTCCATACACTTTTGATCATATTTGGACTAACCTATTAACTCAGTGCACCTCAGTGCCAGTTTCTGTTTTCTGCTGTTTTTGTATTTCAGGTTTTCCCATTACGTAAACTGCCAGAAAAATTCCGGGAAAAATATATAAAAAATCAGCGTCCTGGAAGCTTCCATGCGGCCAAAGTAGGGCCGGAGGGGGGCCACCAGGGCTCCAGGCGCCCTGGCCACGCGGCCCCCCTCCAGGCCGCGCCGGGGGGGCGCCTGGGCCCCCCTTAGCTCCCCTGGCGACCCCCTTTGGCATATATTTAACACCCGTCGAGGAAACCCTGATTCCGAACCCCTTTTCTCCAGACGCGATTCTGATCTCCGCCACCATCGCCATCAAGCTTCGGGGGACCAGAATTCCTGTGCCGGCACCCTGCCGGGACGGGGAAGTGCCCCCGGATTCATCTCCATCGACGTTGCTTCCTCCCTCCATGATGCGGGAGTAGTTCCTCCTCGGGGCTGAGGTTCTTACCAGTAGCTATCTGGTCAATTCTCTCTCCCATGATGTGATCTTCGTTGTGATCATAGGCTATGTTAATCTAGGGTGATCCCATGATGTTTCCCCTTCCTCTATGTATTGGATTGATGTACTCACTTGTCTTTATCTAGTATAATCCCCGAGACCAAGGTGACAGCGGTCTATTGGACATGGATTAGAAAAATATTTTCATGAGTGATTTCCTCTCTTGTGTGTTGATTGAAGATTGAGAGTCTCTTGGTGCTTGTCTTTGACTATCCTTTAGATATGTTGTGGTGATTGTGGGACTCTCTTTGGATGGCCGCGGTGACATTGGGAAATCCTTAGATTGAGAACTACGAACTTTGAGGTGTGTTTTTCTAGCCCTACATAAAACTCGTCCTCTCTTGACCACGAAGGAATGACCTCCGGGTGCGTCTCCATTGCATGTTTTATGGGAAATATCATGTGATTCGATTATGTTAATGTCGTTGGGAGTTGCCACTAGTGAAAGTATGAAGCCTAGGCCTTGTTTCCACCATTGCAATACCATTTGTGCTCACGTTACCACTTGTTTGCTTGCTGCACTTTTTATTACAGATTTATATTACTTTGTTTTGCCATTCATATCACTTGCCATTTAATATCTCTTCGCCGAACTAGTGCACCTATACATCTAACAAGTGTATTAGGTGTGTTGGGGACACAAGAGACTTCTTGTATCTTAGTTGCAGGGTTGCTTGAGAGAGACCATCTTCAACCTCTACTTCCCTGAGTTCGATAAACCTTAGGTCATCCACTTGAGGGAAATTGCTGCTGTCCTACAAACCTCTGCGCTTGGAGGCCCAACATAGTCTACAAGAGTAGAAGCGTGTGTAGACATCAGGCACTCAGCACTTGTATCTAGGCCGAGCATCGGCCGACCGCGTAGATCTAGGGTCGCACATCTAGGGCCAGTTGGGCAGGTAGACAGCCCCACCCCGCTCATGTCCTCCGACTTGCTGTATGGGCACCCAGATTGCGAGTCAGCAAGTAATCAACGAGTTTCAACGATGGAGTTCCATACAAATTGCGTTGATGCATATCTGTCCACAGTAAAGTCCTGGTTAAATATCAAGGTTGTTCCACTCGATTGGGGAAACGAACTAGATGGAAATTTTAATCTTCCTACAGTTGCTTAATTAGATAGCCTGATTTTTACACTCAATTGTTCTTTACATTTTATAGATGAAAATATATATTTGGTAGCCGTAAGCAATGGGCAACAAAGCTACTGACACTCACGGGAGATTTGACTTGGTTTTCGAAAGAAAAGGAGAACATTCCAAAAATTATATTAATAAATACATATCTGATCACTCCATCTTATAACCTTGTATCATATACTAGTGCATGTGCTTCATTCAAAAAATATTGTGCTCTGCCTTTGTCTTGGAAGCTCCGCCACTTGGTATGTCCATCGTATTATGCATTTGGTCTATGATGGATACACCGCTATCTTCATTAACGGAGTTGTTGGACCTTTCTTTAGGAAGGGTTGTGGCCTTCGTCAAGGAGAGCATATCACCCATTTCCCGATCAATTTTGTCGCCCATGCTCTCTCTAATATGCTCAACCGTGCGTCTTCGGCTGGCCAGCTCAAGGGTGTTGTTTCATATCCTTCCCTCGGGTCACCCTTAGGACGCTCATTATACGATTATCCTTACCGAGAAGAACGACTTCCAACTTGCCAAATTTAAATTTATTCTTCTCTGTTTTGAGGCCATGTCTGGATTGAGAATTAATCTCAATAAGAGTGAGGCCATTGTGGTGCCTCAGAGCAAAACCACATTGCAAATCTTCTCAATTGTGCTAAGTTCTTTCCCGACTGAAAGTCAAAAAACAAGCAAAAACAACAACTGTAGACACTCGATTAATATGTTATTCAAAAACTTAATAAAAATTAGTGCCAAAACATGCTAAACATATATAAACATAACATGAAAGAATAAAAAATTATGAAGACGTTTGAGACGTATAACATGTATATAAAATGAACTATAAATTCAGGCAAAATCTATATTGATACTTATATATATTGGTAACTCATCCAGAAAATAGAAATTCAATAAAGTTTGCTCTAGAAAATCAAAATGAACACATGCATTTTATTTTCTTGATAGTTCGAGTGTCTTATGGAATACTCGGCAAAGTCCCTGATTTATTGGGTGTTTGCCAAATGTAACACTCGGCAAAGCACATGTTTGTGGAGTCTTGTCCCCACCATACTGGGGAAAGGGTTTGTTTGCCGAGTGCCTGATGAAATACACTTGACAAGCAGCTCGACATTCGACACATAACATTTTTCCCGTAGTGTGGGACTAGTTGGCCAGGTGATATATAGGGAGATAATTCCTTATTTAACACTACCATAAAATAAGATGCCCTATTTGACACT
This sequence comes from Secale cereale, assembly GCA_902687465.1. Lineage (NCBI taxonomy): Eukaryota > Viridiplantae > Streptophyta > Magnoliopsida > Poales > Poaceae > Secale > Secale cereale. The sequence continues at coordinate 95,624,745 of LR738715.1, forward strand.
GAAAAAATATTTCTTCCCTATCTCACTCTAACTTTAAATTTTGTTCCCAATATAATACTTTCATCCATTTTCTAAGGTAACAGTGTTAAATGGCACATGAAATGACATTTTTTTCCTCAAACATCTATCTGATCATTAACTGGGTGAAGTGGCGAAGCTTGGTACAAATTGCTGGGGGGGCGGGGAGGGGGATGCAAAAACATGAGTATTTGACAATCTTATCTAAGCCCTCCCTAATTTTTTCCCTGCAGAGTTTGGTCCAAGGCTGGGGGGCATCGGCCCCCTCGGCCTCAACATAGCTCTGCCAGTGAGTGGGTGCGCCCTCTCCTTTCTCTTGTATCTCTCTGGGTGCGCCCTCTCCTTTCCCTTGGCAGTCCCGAATATCATGGATCGTTGGTGCCTTTCCTTGCCCCATGTCCAAGTTGATCGGCATCTTATCAACACGCCTGCAAATAAAACAATAACGTATCTTACCGGGCTCTACATGAACTTGTTCGTTTTTCTTTAACCGTACATACACAGGTGTAGGAGTATCCCGGTATGTATGTGTGCTTGCCTGTACGCACGCGGGTAGTCGAGTATGTATATGTGTGTCTTCGGCCGCCGCAGGTATTCAGGCATGTACAGACGGTAAGTCGGATGGCCATGATCATGTCATGATGTCATCACCGTGTACTTGCTCACAATGCATCCATGGATGGGTACGTGAAGGAGCACCCACACCACATGCATGAATGAATCAACCAATTTGCTAGTACACGTGTGTGCGCTTGACGTCGTTTTTTTCTTCTTCTTTTTTTCTACAATGCCAAGTATAATTATTTTGACATGCTCCGTACAAAACCACTTCAAACAAAATAAAACTCAGAGGCATGACAAAGAGGAGTAAGCAAATGTCATATACTAGTAATAGGGGTAATATTGTCATTTCATGTGCAAGTTAACACCGTTAGCTCACAAAATGGATAGAAGTGTTATATTGGGTACAAAGTTTAGAGTCGGGGTTAGATAGGGAAGAAATATTTTATCAGTGTTAAATAGGGCAGATGATTTTAATGTAGTGTTATATAAGGAATTCTTTCATATATAGAAGAATTGTACTCCATCCACCCATAAGATAGCCCTTATCGGTTATCTCATAGGTCGATTCTCGGAAACTTCGATCAAGTTTATACAGAAAACTACATTTCATAATAAATCTAATGATATTGATTTGGTATTTTAGATGTTATTAGTTTTTCTATAAACTTGATAAAAAATTACTATTAAGTTTGAGTTTAGGAAATCTGACACGTGTGCCGTTAAAGGCCCGGCGACCAAGCAAGCCGAAAAAGGTCAAACATACATGTGCACTAGTGAGGAATAAGAGCATAGGCATGCATGCATACACGGTGCATATATCGATCGAGAGTTCACCTATCCCAGCGAAGGGCACCCGGCCGTGAATACCCACACCTACGTACTCCAGTTCGGATGGACCAAACGTGAGCTTGAATGTTAAACCCACCCCAAAAAAGTTGAATCGTGTGACCAAGACCAAAAAGACTGAGAATGAATTAGCCCAACCAATGGTACACTACCGTACAAGCTCGGTACCTACTTGTCCATGACTTGATTAAGCTTGATTAATGAGCTGAACTGCAGCACTATAGGTTGATCTAGTGGCCTAATTGATCACTTGATGGTCGATGTTGAACAGTACGAAGTGTTCAAACTTATAAGGAGGTGGACCGGGCTGAGAACCGCGTAGCATGCATGGCGCGTGTCCGATTTACACGCTGGCTGGACCAGAGAAAACTGAATAACAGACCAGGTCTCCATCTCCATCAGTTTGCTGGACTTTTCTCTCTCAACCAGGCGCGCACACACAGCAACCTATAAAAGGAACTCACCACCCCGTCCCTCCTCCAACAACCACACTCCAACTCTTCAAGCAAGCCGTCCATTCGCCGTTTCTCCAAGGCTCTAACGGACGTACCTAGAGCTCAGCCTGTCTGCAACATTCTCTCAACAAATCCGTCCATCCGTACTACGAGTTCAACGAAGAAGAAGTGTTAGATAATAACGAGAATAAACGAGACACGAGAGACACGGATTTAACGTGGAAACCCTTGCGGGAGAAAACCACGGACGCACGAAGGCGCAATCACTATGAGGAGGAGTATTACAAGCACGAGACGACATGCCGTCTTAGGTGCGACTACGTGGGGTATATAAAAGGGCAATGCAAGAGAGTCCTTGGAGGACAAGTAAACGAGTTGTACTCGTACACGTTGACGTCAACGGAAAGGCCCACACCTGTTGTACTACGTCTAGTCCAACACGGTATAATTTGGATCACAATTTAATAATCTTCACCTTGATCCAAATTCCCTCCAGTAGTCGAAGAAAGTGAATAACTCCATCCAAATCAGCATAAACACCTTGTGCGTCAAAGTCCATAGGACTAGTGAGAAATACCAACTAAACCCGAGCAAAGCTCAAACTTATTGGTCGGAACTGTCTTTGTCATCATATCAGCAGGATTATCATGAGTACTTATCTTGCATACCTTCAAATCACCTTCAGCAACAACATCTCGAATATAGTGAAATCTGACATCAATGTGCTTCGTTCTCTCATGATACATTGGATTCTTTGTAAGATATATAGCACTTTGACTGTCACTAAATACGGTAGGGCAAGATAAATATCCACAAAGCTCAGCGTACAAACCTCTCAACCAGATAGCTTCTTTGCATGCCTCAGAAATAGCCATATACTCGGCATCAGGAGTGGAACAAGCCATAATAGACTGCAAAGTTGCTCTCCTACTCACAGCACAACCACCAATGGTGAAAACATAACCTGTGAGTGATCTTCTCTTATCCAAATCACCAGCAAAATCAGAATCAACAAAACCAACAAGTCCATCTCTACTTTTCCCAAACTGTAAATAAGTATTAGAAGTACATCGCAGGTATCTGAATATCCACTGAACTGCTTTCCAATGCTCTTTTCCAGGATTAGCCATATATCTATTGACAACACTCAATGCATATGATAAATCCGGACGGGAACAAACCATGGCATACATAAGTGAACCAACTGCACTCGAATAGGGAACTCTAGACATGTACTCAATATCTGCATCTGACTTAGGACATAAAGCTGATGATAATTTGAAGTGTGCAGCTAACGGAGTACTTACTGGCTTGGCATTATGCATATTAAAACGACGAAGAACTTTATCAATATATCCCTTCTGACTTAGATATACCTTTCCAGACGGCCTATCTCTAGATATTTCCATGCCAATAATTTTCTTTGCTGCACCCAAATCCTTCATCTCAAATTCATTACTCAATTGCTTCTTTAGTTCATCAACATCTGACATACTCTTTGCAGCAATTAGCATATCATCAACATAAAGGAGCAAATAAATAGTTGAACCTTTGACAGTTTTCAAATAAACACAACTATCATAATTAGACCTTTTGAAACCTCGAGAGAGCATAAAGGTGTCAAATCTCTTGTACCACTGTCTAGGGGATTGCTTCAATCCATAAAGAGATTTCTTTAACTTGCAGACAAGCTTTTCTTTTTCAGAAATAACAAAACCTTCAGGTTGTTCCATATAAATATCCTCTTCTAATTCTCCATGTAAGAATGCAGTTTTAACATCCAATTGTTCAAGCTCAAAATCATGCATGGCAACAATACTGAGTAAAGTGCGAATAGAGCTATGCTTCACAGCAGGAGAAAAAACTTCGTTATAGTCAATACCTGGAATCTGGCTATAACCTTTAGCAACTAACCTTACTTTATATCTTGTCTCATCATTAGGAGAAACACCTTCTTTTCTCTTGAAAACCCACTTGCAACGGATAGGTTTCTTCTCTCTAGGCAATTTTACTAAATCCCAAGTGCCATTCTTTTCAAGTGATTCCATCTCATCATGCATTGCAGTCATCCACTTATTACTATCACCAGAAATAATAGCCTCGGAATGTGAAGAAGACTCAGCATTACCTTCAATTTCTTCTGCAACAGATAAAGCAAAAGAAACAATATTGCACTCTTCAATTAACCTTTTAGGTTTATCAATACCCCTCCTAACTCTGTCACGTGCAAGATTCCAACCGGGTGGAACAATAGGCTGATTTGGAGTGGGAGTGACATGTTCATCATCAACAACGGGTTCATCATGTGCATCGACAATTTCATTACCGGATGTATCACCTGAATCAATAACATGCTCCACCTGAACAGTAGGATGCTGAATAGTAGCCTGCTGTTCACTCTCAACGGGAACATTAGTAGATGAAACATCATGTAACATAGCAGATTCATTAAAGATAATGTTTCTGCTAATAACAACCTTCTGGGTTTCAGGATTCCACAATTTTAAACCTTTAACACCAGACTTATAACCAAGAAAGATGCACTTAACAGCCCTAGGCTCCAATTTTCCATTATCAACATGAGCATAAGCAGTGCAACCAAAAACTCTCAACTATGAATAATCAGCAGGTGAACCAGACCATACCTCAATTGGAGTTTTCTTATTAAGAGCAATAGATGGTGAACGGTTAATGAGATAACAAGCAGTGGAAGCGGCCTCAACCCAAAAACGCTTATGCAAACCTGCATTGGACAACATGCAACGGGCTCTGGAAATAATGGTCCTGTTCATACGCTCAACAACACTGTTTTGTTGAGGAGTATAAGGAACGGTGTAGTGTCTGACAATGCCTTCAGACTTGCAATAGTTCTTAAATTGCTTAGAACAGAATTCCATACCATTATCAGTGCGAAGTATTTTTACCTTCGTTTCAGTTTGTCTTTCAATCATAATCTTCCACTTCTTAAATGCTGAGAATGCTTGCCATTTATGCTTCAAGAAATAAGGCCAAACTTTTCTTGAATAATCGTCAATTATGGTCAGCATGTAACTAGCACCACCTAGTGACTTCTTGCGAGATGGTCCCCATAAATCAGAATGCACATAATTAAGAATACCTTCAGTTGTATGAGTCGAAGTATTGAACTTCACCCTCTTATGCTTGCCGAAGATACAATGCTCACATAATTTAAATTTTCCAGTTTCATATCCTTTAAGAAGGCCTCTCTTATTTAACTCTGCTAAACTAAGTTCACTCATATGTCCAAGACGCATATGCCAAAGGTTAGCAGCATCACAATCAGAATTCTTTGAAATAACTGGAGTAGCGTTACCTGAAACGGTAGAACCTCGAAGGTAATAAAGACCATTGGTCGAACTTAAGTCACCTTTCATCACAATAAGGGAACCTCTGGTGACCTTCAAAACACTATCTCCACCTGAATACTTGTACCCCTTTGCATCAAGGGCACTCACAGAGATAAGATTTCTCTTCATCTTCAGAATATACCGAACATCTGTCAAAGTTCTGATTGTGCCATCAAACATCTTGATTCGAACTGAACCTATGCCTTCAATCTTGCATGGTGAATTATCAAAACCCAAAACGAAACCAGCAGCAGTAGTGGAATCAAAAGTAGTAAACCAATCTCTATGCGGGCACATATGAAAAGTACATGCAGTGTCAAGTACGCACTCATCATTGGTCTCAGCACATCCAGCAGTAACGACAAGAGCATCATCAGAACTATCATCACGAGCAACGTTAGCAGACTTTTCACCTTGTTTATTACCTTTTCTCTTTTCCTTGTTCTGCAACTTGAAACACTCGGAGATGTCATGCCCGTCTCTCTTGCAATATCTGCAATACTTCTTGTCTCTGGATTGCGACCGGCCCCTGCGGCCGTTCTTACTTTTGCCTCTGTTTCCATTATTGGAGTTCTTCTCCTTTGTCCTGTCACGAACAGATAATCCCTCGGCTTGGGATGAACTCGAACCATCATGAGGCACCATTAATTTCATCTTCTCCTTAGAGTTCAAAGCTTCATAAACTTCATTAAGTGTGAGAGTATCACGGCTGTATAATATGGTGTCTCTAAAATTTGTATAAGAACTTGGCAATGAACAAAGTAGCATTAAAGCAGTATCTTCCTCTTCATACTTAACCTCCATTGCAGCTAGATCGGATATGATCTCTTTAAATTCAGAAATATGATTCCAAACATTACCTCCCTCGGGTAACCTGTGCACGAATAATTTTTGATTCAGATGCATCTTGCTGGTAAAATCTTTTGTCATGCAAATGCTTTCCAGCTTTAACCATAGAGCGGCGGTAGTTTTCTCGCTCAAAACTTCCTGCAAAATATTATTATGCAAATGGAGTTGAATTTGTGACAAAGCCTTACGAACCCTTCTTTTCTCATCAGCAATCCAGTCCTGAATTCGGTCCTTTCCAAAATTATCCAGTGCATCATCATAATCGGCCTGCGCCAACAACGCCCGCATCTTGACTTGCCATAGGGTAAACCTTGTGTCACGGTCCAACAGCGGAAGATCATACTTCATGGATGCCATGAGTAGATAAATCTGTGTACACAAAGTAGTACAAGATGATAGAAAAATTCTTGATAGAATTTAATATGCGCAGCAAAAAACTAGAAACAATAGCACCTGGTAGGCCTCGGGTGTGGCGTAGTAACCGAAGATGAAAATATATCTGACTCGTACTCAAGTAGTACCAGTGAACGGATAAGCTGCACGTAGTAAAAATCCAAGATATGCTGTTGTACTTGTCTTCACGTGATATACTAGATCGGCCACTAGTAAAACCGATCTGATTCAGCTTGACGTGATACGAAGCAACAGCAGGAGAGTAGCAGCCTCGGGACTAACGAGCATCAGCGGCGGCAACTCGGCGGCTTGAGAACCTGTACGAAGCAGCAGCGACTCCTAGATCGGTGCGGAGTACCTCGGGGCTTCAGCGTATATACGCGGCAGCAGCGGCCACTTGCGGCGGATTGAACCGATCGCGTAGGTCACGCGCGGCGCGGACGGCGGACGCGCAGAGACGCCCGAACCCTAATATCTCGATCTCAAATCTCGTATCTGCGACCTCAGCTCTGTATACCACTTGTTAGATAATAACGAGAATAAACGAGACACGAGAGACACGGATTTAACGTGGAAACCCTTGCGGGAGAAAACCACGGACGCACGAAGACGCAATCACTATGAGGAGGAGTATTACAAGCACGAGACGACAGGCCGTCTTAGGTGCGACTACGTGGGGTATATAAGAGGGCAATGCAAGAGAGTCCTTGGAGGACAAGTAAACGAGTTGTACTCGTACACGTTGACGTAAACGAAAAGGCCCACATCTGTTGTACTACATCTAGTCTAACACGGTATAATTTGGATCACAATTTAACAAGAAGTATATGGGGTCGTCGGCGACCATGGCGAGGGCGGTGGTGGTGGCCGTGCTACTAGTGCAGTGCTGCAACGTTGTTCTCGCGGCCAGGCTGCTCGAGGGAGACGGCGGTTGGCTGCATGGCGGCGTTGGCGCCGCCGGGGCCCTTATCATGCAGGTCCTGCCCGGCGGCTCTCCCGGAGCGGGGGCATCCAACGGCTGCACCAACAACCCCAACCACTCTCCCGGCGGGAAATGCAATGGCTAAGCCGCCGGCAGAGCTCGACTAGTCAATTAGCATCTGATACATGTGCATGCTGCACATGCGTAGATAGAGTTCGTGTTCACTGATTCTTTCTTTCTTCAATTGTAATTAGCAATTACTTGGCGCCCGTGAAAATTTTGGAGCCCTGGAGTTGGTCAGGCTTAGTTAGCATAGGGATTTGTAATAAAGCAATCTCAGACGTAGATCCGGTCACCAAGTTGTATATAGTAAGATTTTGACACATTCTATTCATTACGAGTTCACGACACAATGTGAATATTTATAAAAAACGTGTTTGCTATTGATAAATTGTCTGAACATATAATTTGAGTAAGTCTACTTTGGGAGAGAAGAAGGGACGACACACGTGCAGAGCTCCAATGTCGAGCCAGGGCGGCGTAGCTGCTATTGCGCCCCCTAGTAGAGAATAAAGCTAGGAGAAATATTATGAAATCTGATATCTAAAGGCTTTGTGGTGGAACACGACCGACATTTTCATGCATTTTGTAGATGTCCGATGGCTCCGGGGGTGCAACGAGATAGTATCTCATAACAAGCATGCGCTTCACATCACACCCTTGCCAAGGGGAACCTTCTACTTGTACGGTCGCATGGCTCTAGCTTGGACCAAACTAGATTGGCAAGATGTGCCAAGATGATTGTAATGAATCTCCTTGATTAATGAACTTTCCAATTGGGAAAAAAGAAGAAGAAGCCACACCATATCCGGCAAGGCCTCGTCAGAAACAAGCTGAAGCCGGAGACAACACTGTTGGCCATGCCATATCAGATGGGGGCGAGACAAGGCTTGATAGGTGCGGGCGCCGGGCAATGTGTAGTCCCAGGCAATGGAGACTAGCGGAACTTAGAGGCATTTTTGGACGACGACAACACGATGGATGGGGCAGCTCGGGGAGCCTGTGGCGCCGAGGCAGCGAGAGACAGCGCCACCTGCCGTGGGGGGCGGTTGCAAGCATTTTGGCTTGTGCGTGTAGGTGCTTTAGGGTGCAGATAGATATGGAGGAAGAAGAAGAGTGCCTAACAATTGGATTTCAATCCAGCGACCAGAAGAAAATTAACTTAGGCTTAAAAAAAGGAAAACGTTCCCACCCGGTGCGCCGGCCGAAACGCTCGCGCCGGACGTACGCGGGCCTTGCGATCGCTCGATCGTGGGAGTAGTAGGCCCTGTTCGAATTGGTTTTTTTTTTTCACTCCCGCACTGTTTTTTCATCCCCTTCCTTCGTCTAGCCATAGAAAGAGAAAGAGCGAGGACCTTTTGAACCCGCGTCACGCACTCCTACGACCTCGATATCGTGGTGCTACAACCAGCGTGCACTCGTGCTGGTGACCTTAGGACGGCGAGGATTGGGCGATGCTCCTCCGAGAAAACAATCAACGTCGTTATTTTTGCTACATGCTTCAACCAGCGTCAGAATTTGATACAACCGGCATACCATTTTGCTACAACCAGCGTCACGTTTTGCTACAACACACAACGAGCATCGCGGTTTTGCTACAACCAGCGTCGCTTTTTGCTACAACCGGCATCATGTTTTGCTACATCCATCACGACCGGGCTGGAACCCGCGGCTGTGGCGGAGGCATTGCAGAACCTGCTGCACGCGGTCATGCTACAACCGCTAACCGAAAAGCTTCAAACGAGATGAAAAAAGCTTCAACCAGATATATGAAAAGCTACAAGCAGTCATTGCCATGGCGGAATGCTACAACCATTGACATAAAATGCTACAACCCTTTATAAAAAAAGTTTCATTGCAGCACATCGGGTGGGTCTGGTGCGACCGGCCGAAATTTCGGCTGGCGCACCGGCGCCTAGCGTTGCCGTTAAAAAAATCAGGCGCATTAATCATAGGTGTTCCCTTATAAAAACCAACTTACCGAGGGGCTTACCGAGGGATTGATACGTCCGAAACGTATCTATAATTTCTGCTTGCTCCATGCCATTTTTGAGCGATATTGCTATGATATTACACTTTTGATCATATTTGGACTAACTTACTAATCCAGTGCACCCCAGTGCCAGTTTCTGTTTTCGGCTGTTTTTGTATTTCAGGTTTTCACGTTTCGAGAACTGCCCAGAAAAATCCAGAAAATTTATATAAAAAATCAGCGATCCGGAAACAACACTGCGTCCGAAGGGCAGCCTGGGGGGGGGGCACAGGGGCTCCAGGCGCCCTGTGGGCGCGCCCCCCCCTGGGCCGCGCCGGGGGGGGCGCCTGGGCCCCCCGAAGCCCGTCCGGTGCCCCCCTTTGGCATATATTTAGAGGGACCTCCGAAACCCTCAGAACAGGACTTCTTTTCGCGATCCCATCTCTGTTCCGCCGCCGCCGCCGCCGCTCCCAAGATCGGGAGCACCAGGAGAACTCTTCCCGGCACCCTGCCGGAGGGGAGGATCACCACCGGGAGCTTCTCCACCACCATGGACGCCTCCCGGATGACTCGTGAGTAGTCTCCCTTGGACCATGAGTCCATGACCAGTAACTATGTGATGTTCTCCTCCCGTTCTTGTGCTTCACTAATTAGTCCTCGTGAGCTGCCCTACATGATCGAGGCACCTATGTAATCCTTATGCTGTTGCTATGTTGAGTTTGCTGGGATCCGATGGATTATGAGATTATGTTCAGATTGATCTTGAGTAATATATTTGATTCACCTCTTTTATATTTTAGTTCATAAGTAATTCTTGCATGTTCTCCGTTGTTACTTATTGCTTTGGCCGAGTAGTAGGTAGTGACTCCAAGAGGGAACGTTATGCTTGATTGTGGGTTCATGCCCCTCGATGACTAGCTTGAGTGACAGAAACATGAGTCTAGGGGATGTGCTGTTGCCACAAGGGGGAAAACAACGGTGCTTGTGCCCGCGGGTGCAAGGATTGTTTACTTTACGCAAAGTTATTTTAATGTAGTTGTCTGTTGCATTGAGTTTACACTATGGGTGGGACTCGCAACTTAATACCAGCGAGATGTTCTGGATAGATATCTCAAGGTGGATGATTAGTAGTAGATATTGATGGATTTCGGTCTACTTACTTTGGCGTACCGCCCATGCTTTGAACCTCAACCTTTCTTGCAATGTAGTCAGCATTGGTTTGCGTTCGTGGTCCTGTCAATTGCCCAGCTGTAATTTGTTACCTCACATAGCTGTTTTATCGTCTTTTGTGAGAGAGACATCACTAGTGAACATCATGAGACTCCGGTCCATATTACCATCATTGATCACATCCACTATTTACTTTTCGTTATTACCTACTATCGCAAAAACTATCTATCACTACTATCGTTGCTTTTAACCCTTTGTGAATTACAAGGCCGGAGAGATTGACAACCTCTCTGTACTCGTTGGGAGCAAAGTTATTTGTATCTGTGTGCAGGTCCATGTTGGTTGCTACTAATCTGGCGCCATAGCAATTGACACCTACTTGTTGAACCTAGGAGTCTCTGGGGAATCGATCCTTGGCATCTTTGCTAGGGGAAAACACTTCTACTTACTGCATCTTACACCTTCCACTTGGGGTAACCAACGAGGGGTTCGAGGCCCATCAAGGAGTATTTTCTGGCGCCGTTGCCGGGGACTCCACTCTTCAGGATAGGGGAGTTGCATGCTATCTTTTACCTTTACTTTTTAGTCTTGTTAGTTTACCTTTCATTTTTGCTTTAGTTCCTTTTATCGAAAATCACAAAAATAGTTATCTTGCTTGCTTGCTACTATGGGTTCTACCAAAAACACTAAATGGGAGGAGTACACCCCTACTTCCATTGCCCCAATTATCTCTGACGGGATTTACAAAAAAAATAAACCTTGTGATTACACTAGTTATGACGGAGAGTTATGCCCATGGCATGGTCTTCCAGGAAAAAAGTATGAGCCTCCGTTTAAAATTGCTCCTAAGCTTCCCCAAACTTAGGAAGATGTTCAAACTCTTATAATAGAGAGCGAATTAAACAAAGAGGATGACACTACAATTATGCCCAAAAGGATATATGATATGCTTAAATTGAAACCTTATGATTCTTGTTCTTTTGGTGTTCGTCTCGTTGATTCTTCCATAAAGAAACCTTTGGGGGGGATCGACGATGTTCTTATTGTTGTCAATGATAATTATGTGCCCGTTGATTTCACTATTATGGATATTGAATGTGATCCTTCATGTCCAATTATTTTGGGACGTCCCTTTTTGCGCACCGTTGGTGCTGTCATTGACATGAAAGAGGGTAATATAAAATTTCAGTTTCCTCTCAAGAAAGGGATGGAACACTTCCCTCGAAAGAAGATCAAGTTACCTTTTGAGTCCGTTGTACGGGCTAGCTATTTCTTTTACTCTTGATAAAACTTGATCTATGCATTATGCCTAGCTTAAAGGCATAAAAAAAAGCGCTTTTGGGAGGCAGCCCACATGAATAATTATTTTGCTTTTGTTGTGTCTTGATGTTGTTTACTGCTGTAGCATCATCATTGTATCTTTGCTTTTCATATTTGTGCCAAGTATAGCCTCTGATTGCTAGAAAGTTCAAAAGTTGTGAGGTGCTGTCGAGGAAACAGATTCTGTCCTTGGATAGAAAAATTCGTATAAAATCACTAGATTATCTTTTTGGTCTGAATTTTTTCGACAGCGTTCTCTATATAATTTTATTTCGTGCGTCAGTTCTGAGTTTTTTTATTTGAGTTGCAGAAGTATACCGAACAGACCAATTACTGCCTGCTGTTCTGTTTTTCACAGATTCTGTCCTGTTTTGCCTTACCTTCACTTTGCAAATTAAGAACTTGCTTTTTCTTAGCAAAAACCTTTTGGCAATCTTGAGAAACAGTAGAACTTCAAGAATATCCTTATTTCCAGCAAGGTATAATTATTTTATTAAGGGTACTAACCTCGCTAATCAGATTATGATGAGTTGTGTATGAAGGGAGTTTTCAAGTGTGCGAGGGAAGATGATAAAAAGATTCAGGAGTGTCAAGCGCTCAAGCTTGGGGATGCCCCCGTGCACCCCCAAGAAATATTCAAGGAGACTCAAGCGTCTAAGCTTGGGGATGCCCCCGTGCATCCCCTTCTCCATCAACATTATCAGTTCGTCTTTCGTTTCGCTATATTTTTATCACTTCATGTGTTATGTGCTATGCTTGGAGCGTCTTGCTTTTAGTTTTCTTTTTAGTTTTTCATAACGAGTCGGAACCCAGCATTTCTTTATGTGGGAGAGAAACACGCTCCACCTCTACCTAGAACATTACATAGAATTTTCATGTCTATCTATGCTGTGTGTGTTCTTTGTCTTTTAATAGCTACTATCGTGCTCTGCTCTTAGTATTCATGCTTATCTTTTCAAGAGCTTTTGTTTAGTTGGTTGCTTGAACTCTCTTTAATTACCATGCTCACCTTATTAAGAGAGTTTGCTTCCGTTGCATTGGTTAATGTGTCTATGATAAGGATGCTACTTGCATGATGGTGCTTAGTAGTTCAGGTTTTCTTTTGGTTAATCTTAAATAGCTGGGGGGTTCCCAATGTGTTATTGGAGTACCAACTTGATTTGTTTGCCTATGATGTGGTATGGTTTAGTAATATCTTCCTTCGAGAATTTATTTTGATTGACTTGGCGTATGCTCACGCATATTTAAGACTGTAAAGAAAGTCTGTCAAGCCTTGATGATCTTTTATTTCTAAGTAGCGATATAACTACCATGCCTGATTCAATATTGCTTTGTCGCTCTGCATGATTATGACCGTCATTGCTCTCTTAGTTGGTCGCTCCCAGTCTTTTTGCTAACCTCCACCTGTACTAAGCAAATTAACCATGCAATACATAGCTCATGGGAAAGTAGCCTAAAAACTATTGTGGTAAAGAATATGTTGCTTATGTATCTTATTTCTTATAAGTTGCTTGCTGAGCGGTAACCATGTTTCTGGGGACGCCATCAACTGTCACACTTTTGTTGAATATCATGTGAGTTGCTATGCATGTTCGTCTTGTCTGAAGTAAGGGTGATTTACCGTGGGTTGAATAACTATGCATATTGTTAGAGAAGAACATTGGGCCGCCAACCAAAGCCATGCATCATGGTGGAAGTTTTAGCTTGGACCTTAATCCTCAATCTCTCATGAGAATATGCTTATGCATTAAAGAGGAGTCCATCATCTATTTTCTATGTTGTCCCGGTATGGATGTCCTCAAGTTGAGATCTATCAAAAACGAGAAATCAAATGCGATTTATCTCCTTGGACCTTTGTACAGGTGGCATAGAGGTATCCCTTTGTGACACTTGGTTAAAGCATATGTAATGCAATGATAACCCATGGGGATCCGAGCTAATTAGGACAAGGAGCGAGCACTATTGGTATTCGATGCATGAGGCTTGCAACTTATAGGATGTTTTATGCATGACACATATGAAGTACTACTACCGTTGACACAATTGCTTCCATGTTTTCAAAATAAAATAAAAAGCTTTAGCACTTAACCTTTCTTTTACCTTTATGTTAAAGCACCAACTACTGAGAGCATGATTGTCATTCTGAGTGTAATGTGCATTGTCCCAAAGTAGCATTGTCTTTTGCATGATTGTGATATCGTTTATTCTGAAATGATTGTATCTAGTCATCACTTAAACCTTGAAGGTGCCCCTGCATTTATGTTTTGCATCACTAAAGGGGGCAAGCTAGATATCACTTTATCATATTTGCACATCATGTTCATTGCAAATCTTTTTGATGTTTTAGTTTCATGTTGTAAAACTTTCAGTCATTTGTGATTTTCTCTTGAGGCAACTTAATTACTTTAGAATCATTGTCTCAGTAAGCTTTTGTCATATGACTATAAAAAGTCCTATATGGTTAATAGCATGTCACCACAGAAATTATTCTTGTTATCATTTACCTACTCGAGGACGAGTAGGAATTAAGCTTGGGGATGTTGATACGTCCAAAACGTATCTATAATTTCTGCTTGCTCCATGCCACTTTTGGGTGATATTGCTATGATATTCATACACTTCCATACACTTTTGATCATATTTGGACTAACTTACTAATCCAGTGCACCCCAGTGCCAGTTTCTGTTTTCGGCTGTTTTTGTATTTCAGGTTTTCACGTTTCGAGAACTGCCTAGAAAAATCCAGAAAAATTATATAAAAAATCAGCGATCTGGAAACAACACTGCGTCCGAAGGGCAGCCCGGGGGGGCCACAGGGGCTCCAGGCGCCCTGTGGGCGCCCCTCCCCCCTGGGCCGCGCCGGGGGGGCGCCTGGGCCCCCCGAAGCCCGTCCGGTGCCCCCCTTTGGCATATATTTAGAGGGACCTCCGAAACCCTCAGAACATGACTTCTTTTCGCGATCCCATCTCTGTTCCGCCGCCGCCGCCGCTCCCAAGATCGGGAGCACCAGGAGAACTCTTCCCGGCACCCTGCCGGAGGGGAGGATCACCACCGGGAGCTTCTCCACCACCATGGACGCCTCCCGGATGACTCGTGAGTAGTCTCCCTTGGACCATGAGTCCATGACCAGTAGCTATGTGATGTTCTCCTCCCGTTCTTGTGCTTCACTAATTAGTCCTCGTGAGCTGCCCTACATGATCGAGGCACCTATGTAATCCTTATGCTGTTGCTATGTTGAGTTTGCTGGGATCCGATGGATTATGAGATTATGTTCAGATTGATCTTGAGTAATATATTTGATTCAACTCTTTTATATTTTAGTTCATAAGTAATTCTTGCATGTTCTCCGTTGTTACCTATTGCTTTGGCCGAGTAGTAGGTAGTGACTCCAAGGGGGAACGTTATGCTTGATTGTGGGTTCATGCCCCTCGATGACTAGCTTGAGTGACAGAAACATGAGTCTAGGGGATGTGCTGTTGCCACAAGGGGGAAAACAACGGTGCTTGTGCCCGCGGGTGCAAGGATTGTTTACTTTACGCAAAGTTATTTTAATGTAGTTGTCTGTTGCATTGAGTTTACACTATGGGTGGGACTCGCAACTTAATACCAGCGAGATGTTCTGGATAGATATCTCAAGGTGGATGATTAGTAGTAGATATTGATGGATTTCGGTCTACTTACTTTGGCGTACCGCCCATGCTTTGAACCTCAACCTTTCTTGCAATGTAGTCAGCATTGGTTTGCGTTCGTGGTCCTGTCAATTGCCCAGCTGTAATTTGTTACCTCACATAGTTGTTTTATCGTCTTTTGGGAGAGAGACATCACTAGTGAACATCATGAGACTCCGGTCCATATTACCATCATTGATCACATCCACTATTTACTTTTTGTTATTTACCTACTATCGCAAAAACTATCTATCACTACTATCGTTGCTTTTAACCCTTTGTGAACTACAAGGCCGGAGAGATTGACAACCTCTCTGTACTCGTTGGGAGCAAAGTTATTTGTATATGTGTGCAGGTCCACGTTGGTTGCTACTAATCTGGCGCCGTAGCAATTGACACCGACTTGTTGAACCTAGGAGTCTCTGGGGAATCGATCCTTGGCATCTTTGCTAGGGGAAAACACTTCTACTTACTGCATCTTACACCTTCCACTTGGGGTAACCAACGAGGGGTTCGAGGCCCATCAGGGATGCCTCAAGCTCCGGTGTGACGCCCGGGTAATCAAGCTACAGTAACCCTCTGGTAATGTTGCCACGTCACCACGATTATTGTTGCTAATCTCGTGTTAGTTCAAAACTGATTCAAAATCCAAATTCAAAACCAACTTAAACGGTAAAGGTTTTTCAAAATATTCAAACTAATGTTCGGATTGTGCCATATAATTCATCGATAATTATGGTGGAGAAAAGACCTTTTCATAAAATACTTAGAGGGATCTAAATTAATTAAAACATCAGTAAAACAATTATTTAAACGCTCTTTAAATAACCGATAAGTACAAACTACTTTATTTCGAGTGCCAAATTAATTATGACAATGGCCTAACTACTAGTGCTAATTTAGGGATTGAATTGGTATATTTTAAAACTAACTATAAAGTAAAACTAAAAGAAACAGAAAATAAAGAAAAGAAAGTAAAAATAAAAGACACCCCCCCCGACTGGGCCATGGCCCAGTTGGCCGAAGGGACCGGCCGGCCCAGCCGACCCACCCTCGCACCCCCGTGGCCTACTAGGCCTCCTCCCACCCCATTCCCTAATCA